>JAHHFK020004296.1:0-339582 GCA_024533555.2 Aedes koreicus
TCGGACGCATAGTTATAAGTACGGACTTGTTCGAAACATGTTTATTATTTTCTGATCTCAGTATGGAATAACCGATAGTAGCAAGGTCACTCATACATTAGGTATGGTATGCAACTGAGGTATGCAGCTTGCGGCGTTCGATGAAAGCGCTTTACGAAGCAAAGAGTACAGTTTTTGGCCCCATCAACAATGCCTTACAATCACTCGGAGAATCACTCAGTGTTGAATTGCGTGTGCATCTCACCCAGAAGGTGGATCTGGAGGAGATTGTTACGGTGTAATCGTCTTCGAAGTACTGCAGATTGGAACGGCTGAATTCCTAGAGGTGTCGTTACCAAGGATTTGCGCAGCCGTTTGCCACCTGCCAGTTTGGGCCCAATCACGGTTAGTACACATCTGGGCAGTACACTGTAAAGATGGCATTCAGCCTCTGTTGCAGTTGGTACAGCAGCTGGTAACCATCTCCACTCTTTCGCTCAACTACTATCGGCAAGCGAGCGCCGACGTCAAACTACCATAACATTCCGTACTGTGAACTAATATTTTTACATCACCACAAACAGCTGAGCAGTGTAAATAGATAAACAATGAGAGGAAACACAAATACCACTATACTTTTCCATATCTCACGAATACCGTTAAGCCTGACGGCCCGGACCTTGTATAAACGTCATTGCATCAATATAACAGGCAGTAGCAAGGTCACTCATACATAAGGTATGGTATGCAACTGAGGAGGTGTGGCAAATGAAATCCATATCAAGGTATGGTAAAGTATGACAAAGCGGCATATCTCGAGTAATTCATGTTTAGGGCCTAAAAGCCATTTGTAAACAATGACTTTAAACGCTGATCTCTCACGAATCACGAGATTCCCACTATATCCAGCTACTCCATATTGTAGAATCAACATTCGTCTACCAGATGCTGCTTTCATTTCACGACAGTGATTTAATATTCAAGAGAAATCGACCTCTAAAGTCATTGTTTACAAATGGCTTTTAGGCCCTTAACATGAATTACTCGAGGTATGAATAAAAGTGAAACCACTTAAAGTAAGTGTGAAGGAGCACATAGAAGTGCTCAACAAAGAAAAAATGATCGTTTTTCTTTGATTTAACATTCGACAATGATTTTCAATGATGGCACGGTGTAGGGCCATTAGGCCGTATGCCATTACGCAAAATGCCATTATGTCGAATGCCATTAGGCCGAACGCCATTATGACAAAGGCCATTTGGCCAGATGAGTCCGTAGGCCTTGAGCCATTAGGCTGAATAGGTCATCAGACAGAATTTAAGAAAGAAGAAGATTAAACTTAATATTTCATTAAATTTTTGATAATGCACATTCTTGGGAGATTTTTCCAGCATGAATCTTTTTTGGTATGAAAGCAATGAATTTTTCTGAAATTTTTTTGCGTCTTCGTTTTTAAACTACATAAATGCTGATTTTTTCTTATTTCAAATCTCGCCATCTGTTAAAATTTGAAGTTCGAATTCAGTATTTAAAAAAAAATGGGATATGAAACAATGAACTATTTTGGGAGGTTTATCCTCCTTTCAGTCATGCGCAGTTCCGAACTTATTTTTTCTCGTAATCTTTGAGACAAAAAATCAATGAATTATCATGAGAGATTTTTGCTTCTTTCAATCACTAGCAGTTCTTTCTAATTTCAAAACTTAAAATCCACTAGTATGCCGCTTTGAAGTTATTTTTTCTCCATATTTAAAATTATAACAGAAAACGAAACAAAAACCAATAAATAACGAATCACCAGCTCAGTAAATTATTCAGCCTAATGACTCATTCTGTCTAATGACATATTCGGCCTAATGATCTATTTGGTCTAACAGAATTTTGCCTAATGATCCATCGCCGAAGGCATACCATTATTTTGACCTTTCTCGGAATCCAATTTTCGTTTATTTATTTCGATTCGTGATCGATAACAACTGAAACTGAAAAAAAAAATCATTATGTTAGTAACAGACATATTAAAGGATATGTGCAAATACATCGTCTGGAAATTGAACTACTTCATTAATTCAACAGTCATTACTACATTGTACACGAAACTGTATTGGACGACCCCTCGTCGCTTTGTTTAAATTGTGTCTTGGCTGTCAGTGGATGTATGTGTTACTTTTGTAATCGAGTGTTATCCGGAAAATTGGATCCTGAACAAAAACGTAGTCAAAAGAGACCTGGAGATTGGAAGAACCAATCAACGATTTGGTGGAGGACGTCGAGCTGCTGTAGTGGCACCTTCCATGGTGAAGAACATCAAGAGGCGCCTTAAGATAAATCCTCGACGTAGTGCCACTAAATTGGCGGAGAATCTAAACGTACCGGATTGAAGTCTCCGTCGGATCCTGAAAGATAAACTTCAGACCGACCAAATGGTTCAAGACCTTTCAGTGAGGCAGAAACAAGAACGGGTAAAAAGAATGAAGGCGCTGCTGAACAGGGCCACGGAAGGAAGGTTGGAGAACATCGTAATTACCGTCGAGAAACTTGGCACCGTACAGCAGTTCGTGAATAAGCAGAACGACAGAGTTTGGTAGCCAGAAAGATAACGAACCCATGCCGACGTGCTGACGACCACCCGTGATGGCCGGACTCAGCTGGTTTTTGTCCCTGAAGGAGTGAAGATCAACCAAAATACATATTAATAACTAGTTCTACAGAACGTTGTCGAACAGTGGGCACGTCGTCATTTTGGTTTCAAGAATTGGGTTTTCCAACAGGACTCGGCGCTTGCTCACAAAGCGAAGAAAACACAGCTCTGGATTCCGGAATATTTCCCAGGGTTCATTTCGAGCTCGGCGTACTTTGCTGTCTGGAGTATGTTGGAGGCTGAACTCTCTAAAAAAAACCATGAAGGTGTGAAGTCCTGAAACGACATCTGGCGGCAGCCTAGGATAAAATACCACATGCACCTGTGGAACTCGTAGGGATGTATTCCTTGATCGTCTGTGGCAAGCGGTTAAATTCGAGGGCGAACAAGTTGAACTTGACCAGTGAATTTTCAAAAAGTTATTTGTTTTCAAGTGAAGTAGAATAATTTTGAAATAAAACGTTTTTGTTTTGATCAATTTATCTGTTCGTTTCAATGTAGCACTTCAATTGCCGGTCCCTGTATCTGTATGAAAGTTGTCTTGCCCTTGTACTTATTAATAGGCATGCCAAAACCAAATTGTTTCCGCCATTCAATTAAATTTCAAACTGCAAATAATAAACATTTTTTAATAGAATGACGGAAATATGTACGTGAAAAATTAACGACTAGTCTCTTTCCCAATTGAACCGCATCGAACGATCTCCGTGATCCACCTATGAGATAATAATACCCCAAATTGGTCAATCATATCTTGCATACAAACACGCTTCATTAGTCATCAGCATTCCTTTTCAAAAGACCAATGTTTTACTATTGCTATTGTGTAGGATTGAAACACAGACATCATCCAATTTTGCGTTCGTAATAGTCGTGTACCAGTACCTATCATCCAACAATCAAAACCAATCTATGTTTCTTAAAAGCAATGGATCTCATCGCGTCGTCGTTGTCGCCGCCAGCAGAACAGTAGAATGGCAACGGCAGCGAGGCGCTTAATGGTGTTTCAGTTAGATTGACTTCAACCTCAACTTCAACCTTTTAATTTCACGCCAGCCGCAACTGATTTAACGAAAGTGAATTTTCTTTCGCCAGCGCGCGTGTGCATTTTACGTCCTTTTCTTTCATTGTTATTTGTTTTCTCAACCGCCTTCACGATTAAGGGAATGAGTATCATAAGGGAGATTCATTTCCATAGAAGTATTCGTTGGTGTTTTTTTTTCTGCGACTATTCATTTCAATTTTAAGCCCGCTTTAGTCATGATCCTGGCCACGCAATCTTCAATTTACCGCACAATTGTTTCCCATCATCTCACCAAAGGTCTACTTCACTGCGTATAGTTGAACCAGCTGCCAAAGCTGTCTGGTAGTGTAAGCCAGTTAATTAATTAAAACTAGATTGTCGGATGAAACAATTTTCCTTTCGTTATCGTTGGCTCCGAACTTCTAGCTATTGCGGTTGGGTACGTGGAAATGCAGTGCATGGTGGCGGCCGTCATCAGACAACTAGCGCCAAAGTGATTCGCGATGAGGAAGTATTGAACACTGCATGAAAAAAAAAGCAAAAAATGATGGGAAAAGTGGCAAGATTGAAGAGGTAAATTGTAGCATGGTGAAGAATATTCGCAATTTTCTGCATTATCACTGCAGGCATTGGCGGTGCTGTTTTTTTCCTGCCACTTTATCGGGTTGTTTGAGAAGGGTCGAGCGATAAAAAAAATGTTGATGAGTTAATCCAACTAGTAGATCGATCGAAGCGTTTCTTTTTTTTATTATGGAAATTTTTGACGAAACTTGGATTGCAAATTCCAGCGTAAGACAGGTCGAAGAATAGTTATTGTGCAAAGAAGGTCACAAATTTCCCTAGAATCAAGGAAAGGTCGTCTACCGGAAATATGATATAACAATCGAAAAAGGTTGGAAATACATTCGGGAGTAGTCATGTGAAACACTCAAAGAGATTTCTTGAAAATTTTTCGAGAGTAAGAGAAATATAATGCCACCATCTTAGACATTATATGATGTATTGTTAATGTTCTAATTTCAACACGGTGCCTTATGCTCCGTGAAAAAAGCAAGCGTTAAGAAGGATGTTTGAAAAAGAAAAAAATCGTAACGAAGCAACGATTTAGCCGTTTGCGTTCCCATTTCGTGATATTTCGTGTTTCCGCTATAATCTTAATACGGCAGGTGAAAAGGTCGACCACTTGATGAACTCAGTTGATTGTGACTGAAATGTCTCATAGTGCACACATGAATTACTTTGATCAAGTTATAAGACTGCTGCTAGGAAATCTAAATATTCCATGAGTAAGAGAATAATTAGTTTAAATGCGTTGGGTTCAATTATGCTACATCTTGTTGCTTTCATAAAGAGAACGCTGGTGGAAAGGGGTGTCGAAATGAATGTCCACTTTTTACTTTTTAAAGTTTTATATCAAAGTGACTGTATGCTACCCTGGCTGGTTTTTCATTGAACTACGAGACACAGAAATCAGATGGAACCAAGATGAAAAGAATAAAACTCTTTACATTGGCTGCAGTAGAAATGCCCCGGGTTTTTTCAATTTTTTCATTCATCGATTTCGCATCAGTGTGTCGTATCCATCAAATTTGACAGCGTATGTACGAATAATAATTATTGAGCAGAAGAGATTGGTCAAGACAAGGAAGGACTAAGCGATGTCAATGTTTTATGCACAGTAAAGAACACATAAACCTTATGCTGACTATTATGGTGTTTTGAGAACTGCGTTGAGTTTTTTAGGAACCACAGAGCTAAAATGGCCACAAACACTTTGTTTCCATGACCGCAAGTTCCATGGTTTCAAAGATTATTTTTTCAAACATCAATCTCCCTGTCTGAGAAGTTAAAATTAAAAACAAAACGAACCGATGTCTGAAAAATGAATAATCTGAGCACTAAAAAAGTGTTATAAAAACTCAGAAAGCATCATATAGCACTGTCTACTAAGAATCCTTAGGAACGCGTTGTATATTTTTTTTAGCGGTGTACTCAGTGACCGTTGAAAGAATTTTTGTTTATAACGATTTGCTTATAGCCCGAGAGAAACGAACAAAGTGTCGTAGTGGAACATACGATCATCAGCTGAATTTGAAAGAGAAGCATCAAAGCAACCCCTGGATTAAAAAATAATGAAATCGCAATAAAATACGATACAGCTCGTAGTACCGCTCGAAGAATCCGTCTACGAGCAGCATTTCGTTCTTACCGGTAAAGCAAGTAGGCAAAATTTACGCTGCAGCAGAGTCTAGTGACCAAGACTCGCATTCGGAGGTTGTGTGACCAGGTTTTGCTGAGGTACCAAAGATGACTGCTCATTGATGATGAAACTTTCGTGATAATAGATATCGAAATGTTTCATGTTAAAAAAAAACCTAGCCACGTCACGAGAAGACGTCTCTTCCACACTAAAACTTTCGTTCAAGGATAAATTTGCTCGGAATTTCATGAGTTGGCACGGAATTTGCATCTGTAGAGCAAAAGTGTCACATATAAGACGATGGCCTCGAAGTTGGTCAAGGAAGAATACCTTAGTAAACGCTTGCTGCCTTTTAAAAAAGTCACTACAGTCGACAGATTATTGCCTGATCTCTAATCGTTGGCTCATAGAACAAAAAAGGTGAATTTATTTGATACCACAATGTTATCGATGTAACTTTACATACATCTTAAGGTGTAAAATTCTATATTGTTTATCCTTTTTGGTTTGAAAAACAAAAGATGCGTTCCTGTTGAATCCCCTTTTACATTACGTTGATAGACCAATGTTCAACTGTTTCAAGATGTTTTCAGGGCAAAGTTTGCCAATATGGAAGGATGTTGAACTTTCAAGAAAATGTCAACAATTTTGCACTCCATAATTATTCTCAGCGTACGTATAGAAACGTAAATATATTTGAAATCCATCTGTATCAGAAAAAAATCATATGTTTTGATAGGCTGGCAAAGTTCTAGTTGTACTCAGTAGGCGTAGAATCGGGTCAGAAACCCTGCGTTTATTTAGAAGAGTCACAAGTTGCTGAGATTTTTGGAAATTACTAACAATTCTTCCTTTTTATAAACTTGACCAACGGATTCCATTTAGCTGAATGTACAATTAAACACCTGGTAGGCCCACCTCAGTGGTACACTTGTTGTAAATAAGTTGGAATAACTTCTATGTGACTCGCTTAAGCCACAATCAAGTTACTGCTACCAATATTGTCTGATTTGTGTTGCTTGGACGCAGGATAAGATGTGCACAGGATAGATTACAGGATGGAGCCCAGATAGCGGAGCATAATACGATTGTAGTACGATTGAAGTAGCAAAAAACGCGATCGAACTACAATTCAAGCTGAGCAATGCATTAGATCCTGAGTAACATTGAGAGATTCTCTTCGTCGACTTTCTCTTTCGTTAGGGGCTATTCATAAACCACGTAGACTTTTTTTGGGGGGGGGGGGGGGGGGGGGGTGACCAAAGTCTACGCTCCATACAAAATTTCAAAAAAATGTATGTTGAAAAGTCTACGAGGGGGCAGGGGGGGTGGCTATCTGAGATTTTCAAAAATAAGTCTACGTGGTTTATGAACCGGCCCTTAATAGTTTGTCTATTTAATGATTTGCTTATGTATTTTTCGTATTAGATCCTTAATTACACTTTATATTCCCGTACTGCGTGTTGAAGATTCTTGAACATGTTTTTACATAGCCGTGGGAACGCAAAGAGAAAGTCGACGAAGAGAGTCTCCCAATGTAACTTAGGCCCTAATGAATTGTTCAGCTTGAATTGCACTCCCAGTGTTACAACCGATTGACTTGAAATGTCAAAATAGATAGCTGTTCATTTTAAATTTTGGCAATTGGTTGAAGCACACTTGAAGTCCGCCTAGGATGTGTCGAAGTGGTACTCGCTTTATTGGATGCCGAGAAATTCTCTGAACCCCCCCAAAAAATTACTGGGGAAAAGTGGGGGGGGGGCGGGGGCCGGGGGGTGGGGTGGGGGCCCCCCTCAAAGGGTGTTGTGGTGTTGAAAAAAAAAAGAAGAATTACAAATACATTTAAACTAATCATGTTGTTTGTTGTTGCACGAAGCACGTAATTAATTATAATGTTTGAAAATTGGATGCAACTCTAGGAGTGGACAGCAATTTTCTGCTAGAATCAAAGATGTGAAGAGAAAGTATTGATAGCACGGCAGGTTGTGAAATTGAATAGAATAAGTTGAAATTGAGCGTAGGGCATGTTTGGAAGGCGGTATCTGATCATTTTGATAACTGCATATTGTTGCATGTTGATAAGGATGATATTTTCAATTTTCAAACTTTATAATTAATTACGTGCTTCGTGCAACAACAAACAACATGATTAGTTTAAATGTATTTGAAATTACTTGATGAGGACATCATCAATACATGCTGTTGTAAGAGGATCAGCATATACAACACGTTATCGGGTTTCATTCTGAGGTTGTTAAAGTAAATGACGACGAGAGAAACACAACCGAAAACACTAGTAGTTGTGTCATAAAAATACCTCTAATTGGAAATAGATTTTTGTCACATGTAGCCTTTGGGAAGTGTAAACAGAAGTTTCACATCGCTAGAACTGATCCGTGCCATTTGGCGATATATGAGCATAATCGATTGGGTAAACTTTTGCCTGTCAAGGGGTCTCCCTTCCCTCTTGCCTAGCATGCATTGTGGTAGCTAGGTAAGAGTTTATCTGCTTGATCAGATACTGCCTTCCAAACATGCCCTACGCTCAATTTCAACTACTTCTATTCAATTTCACAACCTGCCGTGCTCTTACGGACTTATCAATACTTTCTCTTCACATCTTTGGTTCTAGCAGAAAATTGCTGTCCACTCCTAGAGTTGCATATTGATATTTCTAATTTTCAAAAAAGGAGATTTATACTGAGCTGATTTGTACTGATTTCAACTAACAGTAAGGATAATAACAGTAACAATGCGATAATCAATTGCTTGATCCTAAAGTTGAAAAGGTGGTAAAATATGCACCACCCAAAAAATGCAAATTTTGCAATCATATATTGAGAAAACCGCATAATACGTAAATCACAATTTTGTCTATGTTCTTCCACAAGCGTGTTATGAAATAGATGAAGCCATGCAAGTGTGTGCGAGGGACGAGATCCTGTACCTGTACTGTACCTCCTAACGCACATTTGTTGCATTTTATCCCACAGCCACTGTTGCCTTTTATCTCCAAGTGACGAATCATAGCAAAAAATGAAACTTAGTCATGCAAAATCGCAACAAAATCGCAATTGCTAGTTTTTTATTCGTTTATTTTCTGTCGGCCTATTTCCTCACAACGTGGTGACACCCCCCGAAGCCAGGAAGACGACTCCACCACCTGGACCCCATCGAAAGTGGACTGATTATAGTGAACTTGTATACGATTTCCTAAGTGAATCCACATATGCATCGCTAATCGTAGCAACCCTGTTAAGTACGGGAAAAAATGATAGCGTTATCAGTTAATTTGCAGCAACCATGGCGTAAACAGTCAAGTAACTACGCTTGATGTTTTGTTCGTACAATAGCGACCTAGTTAGGCACTTCGTTTCCGTTGGATTTAGGCAGTTCAGCATTTACAACATCCTCTCTCTTTTAGAGAAAGGGAAGAGTGTGGAACGGACGCAGAAGCAAAAGGGGAAGACCGACGGCAAGGTAGCCTCAGGTTGACGGAACCGGTTAAACGAAGAAGAAGTACCTGGACAATATGAACATTGTTATGCGGAAGTGTCGATCGAGGCCGGCCGTATCTGAGCAGTTGGTAGGACCAGAAGGAGCGATTAAATGTGCTGGTGAAAAACATGTTTCCGGCAAGGCGTCGTGGTCATAATGGATGTCGAGGCTTACTTGGCGCTGTATGGCAATGACTGACAGGGGTCCGGGTACTTTGCGTCTTCCACCAAGGAAGTAAGATTGCCGTCAAATATGTCTCTCACATTAAGTTCCTGAAGAAAATCTTTCTGAGGCTGACGATCAACGAGAAGGGAATGTCCAAACTGCTGTTCTTATATTCGGGAATTGCGGTGACCGGGGAGATAAACAGTACGAAGTGCTTGCCGGAAGTTTCCGTTTTGATGATGATGATGATGATGATGATATAAAACTACCATCTATTGTAGCAAGGTAACTTCCCATAGCAGTGCTCTAGAATCGAGCCCTCCATTGACAGAATAAACCCAATAGATGGGGTCGAAGAGCCCGCCCTCGTTTCGCGAAATGTTAACAATAGGGTGGAGGCAGTCCCATGCTCCCTATCCAAATCGATTCACTTGGGTGCCCTGATGGTCCCTCCCTTTCACCGTTATATGTTATTTAATATTTAGTATATTTTGTACACACAATATTAGGATCTCATTATAGACAAACATGCCAATTTATTCAAATTTCAAACTTGAATGATACTACCAATGGGTTGTTACTGAAAAATAAATAAAAATTAGATATGAATTAATATCCTTCTTGTCCTGGAAAAGCTGAAAACAGAATAGATCATCCCAAATATCAAAGATAAAATTTCAATAAAAGATATTGTTTTAAAAGACATGTAGTAATATTTTTTCTTCATACTGTTCTAGTAACATTTCAAAGATAGCAATTGGAGTGAACGAAGAGTCCGGTTTGATGAATCCTGAAATAAATGGCTTGCCGAAAGTTTCCCTTTTCATCAAAAAGTATTATGCGAAGAAGGATGTGGACTTTTGGCTGGACCTGGACTCGGCCCATTATGTCACGAAATCACTGGAGGAGATGGACCGGCCGAAGATAAACGTTGTACCGAAGACCGCCAGCCCGCTCAAAGTCTCTCAGCTGCGACCGACAAACATTTTTTGAGTGAACCTCAAACGGAGGATCTACTCCAATAGTTTGGTGTCCAAAATGGAGGAGCAATTCATCGCCAAGGCCACAAAAGAAATGAAGATAATCGACTATGGCTAATGACTCCATCCATCTGCTGTAAGACCACCCGGAAAGGCGTCGATGTATCACACTTTTTGTTTTCTTTTTGTGGAAGGCTCAATAAACGTAGGATTTAAGGATACTTCGTGCCAGTGAATTTGCAGTTACTTTTTCATCGCCATCCGAATTAGTTCATTTTTCAATACATACATAAATTGTATCACGGAAAAAACGCTGTAGAAAATTACCCATTGGGTATTTTCTCTTGAAAATTGAGGTAGAAGTAGTTTAGAGTGTTTTTTTCTTATATTTTCATCGCTGTCAGTTTTTCGAAAATTGGAAAAAATGCCGTCATCCGAAAAGCAACGTCACGAATTGATTTTGCGCATGCACCTGGCAAATCCTCAACTCTCTCATCGGGACATGGGAAAACAACTCGGAATCGTGCAGTCAATGGTGAGCCGTGTAATAAAACGTTACTACAAAACTCTGAGCATCGAACGGAAATAGAAATGCGGTCAAAATGGATATTCTATTAGTGACCAGGATCACAAGCGTGTCGTGAAAGCGTTTAAGCGGAATCCCAATGCTTCGGTCAGGGATGTGGCCAAAAAGTTGAATCTGTCCAAGTCTTTCGTTCAGAGAGCCAAGGACCGGAAGGGACTGCATACGTACAAAGTGCAGAAGGCTCCAAATCGTGACGAATGGCAAAATACGGTGGGAAGGGCACGGGCTCGGAAACTGTACACCCAGATGCTGACGAAACCTCATTGTCTCATCATAGATGATGAGACTTACGTCAAGGCGGACATCCGGCAGCTTCTGGGGCAACTGTTCTGCACCATCCAGAGCAAGTTTGATGTTCCGGAGGAAGTAAGCAGAAACTTTAAAGGTTTGCCAAGAAATACAATTTGGCAATCGATCTGGTCATGTGACAAACAGAATGCACCGTTCGTGACTACCGGGACTGTAAACGGGGAGATCTACCTCAAGGAGTGTCTACAGAAGAGTCTGCTTCCTCTGTTGAAGCAACACGAGGGGCCTACAATCTTCTGGCCGGATCTAGCTTCGTGCCACTATTCAATTTTTTTTTTTTTCTATATTATAGAGACTTTCAGCCCTGAGCTGGTTCGTCTCTATTCAAATGTTGTCCTGGAGTGGTACAAAGCCAACGGGGTCACTTTCGTACCCAAGGACATGAACCCCCTCAACGCACCGGAACTAAGGCTCATCAAAAAATACTGGGCTATTGTGAAGCAGGCACTACAGAATCATCCCAAGGAGGTCAGATCTGAGGAAGACATGAAGAAAAAGTGGGTTTCCGTACAGAAGAAGCTGCTGCCAGATGTTGTACAGAACCTAATGAGTGGAGTTAAGCGTATGGTGCGAGCGTACGGTTGTGGTATTTAAATTAAATGAAATAAATATGCCAAAAGCTTATTAATAGATTTGTATTTCATTAGGTGAAAGTTTGGAAAGGATCGGTCAACTAGATAATTTTCTACAGCGTTTTTTTCGTGATACTATTTGATGTGGGACCCCGTTTATCCCACCGGGACGCGACAAACCATCGCCACAACCGTTCACAACCGATGCTCAAAGCAAGCTCTATTTTCAATGTATAAAAATTTACATACAGTTCAAAAATTTAAAAAAATATAACAATGATCGTGAAGGTGTAAAAGTTTCTCAAAACACTATATAAGATGCAGGTACCCCTAATACGAGTCGTGGATGTTTTGTGTTACTAACGTCATCTTAGAAACCGACGATATGCCGGAAGTATAAACACTAGCTTGCCTTACTCAACTCCTTTCCTACAGAGTAGTAATTTCAATACAGTATGTGATGTGGGAGATGAAATTTTTGCTATTGAAGTTTTACACTACGGCTGTCAATTTGATATTGAATTTTCCTCGGAATACGCTTCTGGCCGAAAGGACAGAAGCCGGTCTGCACTAGGTGGAATTAGAGTGATGTAAAATTCCCAAATAGGTTTGTTATGGCCATGAACCTTTTATGACGCTGAAGCTTAGCAGGAACTGCACTGTAAGTGCACAATGATGCGCTATAACGCTTGTTTGAAAAAAAAGAAAAAAAGAAACGAAGTTCACCGAATTTTCTTGCAATTATGAGTCAACCGCTGAATCGTCAATAAATATAAGTAGGCTATATGCAGATAAAAATTGACAGCTCTATCAGTTCGATTATAGCAGCCATGGCGAAAGCAGTGAAGCAACTACGTTCAATGGTTTGTAATTACCGCCGGCTCTACCAGGAGCGAAGGAGTCCGTAATCGTGTCACACTTTGTGTCGGCCAGATACAGTCGAGCGGCCATATACAAAATCCTGGGGCTCCTGGAGAAAGATGAGTGTATCGAGCGCAAGATGGGTCCCGGCTGTTCGACGGTTTTGCGTTGCCGGAAGCTGCAGCAAGCGCTGAAGCGGACGACGGAAGGCAATTTAGCGAAATCTTTCGCGCCTTTGGACGGAAGGTAGGTGTGACTGGCCATGGATATCTTCATGAGGAAGTGAAAGTCAAGGCTGACCGTGACGGAAGCGCAGATGGCCGCCCAAAAAGAACAGCTGAATGTGCTCGTTAACGATGTCTTGACGTACCTGACGAGAGATGTATTTCACGTCCCCCAGGAAGGAGATGAGCAGCGAGGTGAAATTCATCTCTCACACGAAGTTCCCGAAGAAGGTCCTCTTGTGGCTGACAAGTAAGAAGGGGACTTAAAAGCGGCTCTTCTTTTCTTTGGGACTTTCGGTCATCGGGAAGGTGTACAGCACGAATTGTTTATCGGAAGTCACTGTAGGAAAAAAAAGAAACATTGGAAGATCCCAGTCGTCCTTAAGAACGGCAACCCCTCAACATGCCCCAGCTGCTCTGGGCAAACCTGAAGCGGAGGATCTATTCGAAAAATTTCGTGGCGAAAACTGAAAAGGAACTGTTCAATAAGGCAACCAGAGTTTCGAAGAATATGCCAACATCTTTATTTTCAACAGTTATGGCCAAAATTCCAAGCAACTGCCGTAAGGGCACTAGGGGAGTTATTTTTGTAAAATTATTGAGTTAATAAGGGAATAAAAAAAATTTTTTTTTTTTTTTTTTTTTGTTTTTTTTTTTTTTAAAATAAATATTGTTGTTTGGTTATGGGTGGGGGGTTTTTTTTTTTTTTTTTTTTTAATATTTGGGTGGTTTTTTTTTTTTTTTTTTAGGGTTTAAAAAATAAAACAAGGGCTGCAAAATGGTGAGTAGACAACTGGGATGGAGCGTGCGTGCGTTCCCGCAACATAGCTATGGTCCTCACAAGTTCCTACCTCATGCTTCCACGGGTCAAGAGATGACAAAGACCGCCAGCTAAGGGTTGCGTACTTAGCTGGTAGTGCAGCCTGGGCACTGTTGTCCTTCTGACTTCAGCTAGATTGAGGAGGTGCGTTCCGAGCGTCTGTCTACCAAGGAGGTGCGGCTCAAACAGCGTCTGTCCTGGAATCCAGCGGTTGTGTAAAAAACGCTGTATCACGTCAACTATACATTAGGTGGCAGCCGTACCAAAGCAATGTAGGCAGCGTGACCCCGGTAAAGTAGCATGCTGAAATCTTACCCTACCACGAAAAATGGAAGTATTCTTTATACGGTATATAATTTCAGATCATCCATGGAATTCCCAAGTATTGTATAATAATTTTGAATTGTTTTCTTCCCCTGTCGCTAGGATAATGCAAGTCCTTCTACAATTGCAGCAGGATCAGCAGACATGCAGACATTACAAATATAATTGTTATTATCATTTAATATATTATAACATCCCTTCACAATATTTTTTAATGCTATTTTCAGCTTCGCATTTGCATCGTTGTAAGTTTTGGCCCACCTAACTCACGTTATGTATTTGAAAAGATGGGATGGGTTCTTACATTTATTTTTTAGAGAGTCCAAAATAGTTAATTCAAAAACTAACATTGTTTATGATCCTACATTTTCTATTTTACAGACATAAAGAATCATTTATGCGCCCAGTAGGAAAAGAGAGTTATCGAAGAATTTCCTGTCATTCATTTTTAATTTTTAGTTTGTTTTGTATTTATTGAGTTTCCGTTTTTGGGCAGTAATCATACTCATATGAAATTTATTTGCCTAAATTTTCTTTGCTATTTTGCTAGGATGCCATGTGATCAACTTTATTTCATTATATCACGTTGGAATTTTCGCTATTTTAGAGTTTCAATCATCTAACATCGCAGCGGAAAAGGCAAATAGCGGCATTTAATTATTATATGTACATTATGTAGTATTTCTTTACAACAACGTATTATTTCCATCATATCATGACCTTCACATTTTCATACAACAGACTTGATTAAGGCGGTACCTGGCTTAAACACGAAACATACCTTCAATTTATGACATCAAGCATTCCTTATATGTCCAATATATAACGCAGAAAATAACAGCTGTGATAGGTTTTTGAAAATTACGGAATCTGTGGTAGGCTTTTGCACTTGTTGCGGAATGTATTTTGCATTTCCGGTTTACAAATGGACTTTTTACCAATTCTGAGCTGATCTGATTCATGCAGCGCTGTGTGCCATTTGGCTAGTGTTTGATTTTACATTTCAATCTTTGTCATTACTTGATCATAACTCACATCATCATTATATTTGGTAATATTGTTTTATTGATTTTACTTCAAAGATGATTAAAACATTACTTATTGTTTTTTTTACCCATTTATCGTTAACTCCCTTCCACTTAAATCGTCCCATTCCTTACTCGGTAGCAATAACTATTAGGTCAGCAAAAATAAAAGCGGATTGCTGTTATAAAATCAGCATCAAGTAGCAAATAGTGACCATGGCAACAGTAAATTAAAATGTATAAATGTTAGTTTTGTAAAATTTCAATAGATTTAATAAACTTTTTCAGGATACCACATATCAAGATTTTGGTGAAATGCTGCTATCGCTGAAAACGAACGAAAACGTGCTTATGCGCGAAACTCTTCACTTTAACATTTTACAACATTTCTTGCATTTCAGGATCAACCGAATGAGGATCATATATCATAGATACGAATGCTTGTAGTATTTTTCATTTACATAAATATATACACCATTATATAAATATTTCATAAGAATGGGAGGGACCATCAGGGCACCCGATTGAAGCACTCTGGATGGGGAGAGTGGGAATGCCAACTCCCCATTGCTAACAGTTTGTGAATAGAGGGCGGGCTCTTCTCCCCGCCCATTGGGGCATCCTCATGTTAGATAGCTTGCTCTTTTGACCAATTGTTCAGTTTTGTTGTTGGAAGGAGATTCTTTATATCCCTGTGGATACGCATAAGTGATGTTGCATATCGATCCACCCAACTCCTTTTTGGCCCTTCATACAATGGCATGATTAGGATAATCAGTGGTTATTAAAACTTGATCAAGTCTAACAGAGAGGAGAGCCCATTGCTGTCGGACTTAGTTTCCGTGCTACAATGGGTGGTAGTACATATCATACATCATATCATACATCATTGACAAATGAACACACTAACGAAATACTTCACTCCGTTAGTTAATTAGAGGTTAATTAACTTATGGCCTGATGGCAATACTCTTTCAGATAGGAATTATGGCAACAGCCTGTGATAAAAATCTTCACCGTTGCATTCCTCACTGTCAGACAAACGCGTGTCCATCCACACCAACGATACGAGCCTACAGGCCAAGGCAGGCGGCAGCGATAACGATCGCGTTGAATGTGTGTGCTGTATGTGTATGCAAATAAGTATGTCTGACAGTTGAGAGTTATGTGCGGGTCTCTAATGCGGCGATTATGCGCGCGCAGGTCCAGTTCATTTTCTATTAAAGAGGTATTTTTCATCGCCAAGTGGTTGCCATTTTTTTTTTGGGGGGGGGGGGGGTGGTGGGGTGGGGGGGTTCCGGGGGGGGGGCGGGGGGGGGGGGGGGGGGGGGGTGGAAAAGGTTATAATAAAAAAAATTTCCGCCGGGGGGATTTGTGGAGGGGAGGGGGGGGGGGGGCCTTTTTTTTTATTGATATTTCATACCCCATTTTTAACACATCATGCGTGATTGGGTCGATCGGTCGATTGAGTGTTACGCGATATGTGCTGTACATACTCATGGGGGAAGGTACAGGTATCACCCCACTGAATGCTATTGGGCTCTACTGCCACAATTGTCGAAGCTGTCGATGGGTTAGATAAGATCGCACACAAGGCAGTTGGTTCTGGTTTGCGCAATTTTGTGGAACGGATGCGACATCTCATAGGAGTTATGTTGTAATACCTGCCGTGGGATACTCATAGTCAATCAGCGAAATAGAACGATAATGCCGATAATCGATAATCAAACATTATTTCAATCAACTCTGACATGGTTCCTCACACCACATTGTTCAGTATAAACAGGCATAATCAACAATATTTTCCACAATTCAGACATCAAGATCATAATCGAACCCAGCAATCTCACCAAAGTTGTGAAAATTTTCCCTTTTCATTACACCACTGGGCGGTTTGCTAACGTGATACTTCGGGTAAAGGAAGGAAAACAATCCACCCCACATCGGATCGACACTACCTCGCGTGGATGAAGATGATGCTACCATTCACCAGATGAGGGTAAGCATCTATACCAGAAGAGCCAACGCCATCATTTTCCACCATTTACAGTCCCGGCAGACTGCGAGAAGATCTTTCCGTTTTGATATTACAAATTAAATGGGAAGAAAGTTGCCACGAAAAAAATAGTAGCAGTGTTTCAATGGGTAGCTTCACGCCAGCAGGTCGTTGAAGATGTACTATAAGCCATCTTCCAGTCAGTGATGGGAGTGATGGGAAAGGCATTAAGTCTCGGTTGAAAATAACGCAAAATTCGCCGCTCTGCGCCGCGGTTGAACCAAAGCAAACATTTGAATTGTGCCTATAGTTAGTTGCCCATTGTTTGTTGCTTTGGCTGGTGATGGTGCGCTCTGTAATTACGAAAGAGTAGGGAAGGTTTTTCTGTTTTCGGTGGCTTATCTCCGTTGTGAGGGTGGCTTCGCTTAGTAGCCTGCGGAATGGCTCAAACTCGTCAGCAGGCAGACAGGCCGACAGGCAGGCAGGCAGGCAGGCAGGCAGGCGCGAGGTTTCAGCGAGATGTCTTTATGTGTGGATTAGATAAGCCGGATGGAGTCGAGTGGTGGTGTTATGAGATGTGTATATCTGTTTTAGGCGGTTTAATGGTGCTCCTAATTTGCTTTGATTGCCGCAACAAATTGACCTGATTGATAGGGATGGTTGCTCAATAGATTGAGTGAATCAGGTAATGGAATGCTTGGATAAAAATATCTTCGATTTAAGCACGTAATTCTGAGCTGAAGCATCATATGCATTGTTCAGCCGTAGAAATTGTGTTGCCATACTACAATGATATGTTCTTCTACTCAATCTCAGTTGTTCTTAGACCGGCAAGTATCTTGAAAGTAGGAAATTTTTTAATATTCATGTAAGGTATGATCGTATGTAAGGTTTAAAATAAAAAAAAATAAAAAAATTAAAAATCTAAAAAGAAATTTTGTTGCATGGCTTATTAGAGGTGACTTAGAAAAACCGAATTAACAGTGAAAGAGATTTCTGCAAAAAATATGAAATTTATAAAAATTGAACTGAATTTCAGTAAACCACAGCAAGTTCAGAGATTATTAAGGCAGGTATAAAAGTATATGCCTATTCTCTTAAAATGGAGCTCGTTTGGTTGCATATTGGAAATTATTAAACTAACGTCTGACTCCCCGTTGCTCAGCACAAGACATAATTACGTGATATGCGTCCTGTTAACCTTGCCCACATTTATAGAGATTGTTGACGCTCAGCCCAACGCAGTAAAAATGAGCGTTGAAAGAATAATGATTAGACAAAAGGCAAGACATCACACGAATGAAGTCGCGACCCACATCCTTTGTCCCGTACCAAGATTTCTTCGAGACTTTAGGGATGATATAATGCTGCCATCGCTTTATATCTCCTTTACTCTATTTTTGCAGCCAGCTGACAAGTGACTGTTGACGAAAAATTGCCAAAAAAATCATTGAAAGCGATTTGTCGATCGTAAATATCGCCTTCCCTAGAGCCCCTTTTGCGAGCAAATCCACTCTCTCACTGCCCGGAACTGAACAATGAGATGGGACCCACGCAATGGTGATGATAAAATATCGCGAAGATAAAGCACTTAGAAGTCCTTGTATTTTCATGAGAAAATACGAGGAAAACTTTACCGGCCACGAGGTGCGTATAGCTTCTATAGAACTGAGTCCATCCGTCAAAATGAACTACTGATCCGATGTAAGTGACACAATAGATTCTTGCGTAAAATGTTTGCAGCTATTTACGGACACATACGGAACAAGGAGCTTGAAATTTACGATTGGCGATATGAATTTCATTAGATATAACAAAACGGTGGCCTCTTCTAGTATAGAAAGATCTGTCAGTTTAAAAAGATTCAGTGGAAACAACGTGAACACCGGAGAAATCGTATGACTAAGCTGCTCTGGGATTCCACGAAGTTCCTGCTTAATATATAAAACAAAATGAACCGAATTGCCGCAGTCGGGGAAGCAAACACGATTGGGAATATTTTATTAAGGGCTGACATCCTATGTTATGAGCAAGTGGTACAAAGTCATGAAGCGAGTTTGAGGATTTAAATCAACAAGCTTCTCAAAGTTTTCGATCACCTGGGGGCTAATAACTTCACACCGCGAGCGGCAACATGGCAGATAGCAATTCAAGGCTCCTCGCATGAGTCGAGTGCATGCAACCTAACGAGATACGAAGACACCGATACTGAATATGTTCCAGTTTAATTATGTGCAAACCAGGCCATCGAGATTGGACTTCAACAGATACTTAATCAAAAGTCCCCTTGATATCCAAGATTACAGAAGCCATTTCCTCTTTTTTTTTTTAGCAAAAGCTAACTGAATATATGTGGAAAACAACACGAGACAGCCGTTCCCTTACCCCTCCGGAAACCATATTGAGTACCTGAAAACAGGTTGTTCGTCTCAACCCATTTGCCAGACGGAAAAGGATCATTTTGTCCAACAACATTCGAGTGGTAGGACGTGGGTTTACCAGGCTTTCGAATGGCAACAACTCTCACCCATCTCCAATCATCCGGTACAATGTTGAGTTCCAGAAACTGATTAAACAAGTTCAACAAGCGCCTCTTAGCGACGTCTAGGAGGGTCTTAAGCAAATTGAACTTGATCCTATGAGCCGCAGGAGCCGTATTGCTACATGAAAGGAAAGCGATTTATGTATATATTTTTAAATATGTATATGTATATATATATATATATATATATATATATATATATATATATATATATATATATATATATATATATATATATATATATATATATATATATATATATATATATATATATATATATATATATATATATATATATATATATATATATATATATATATATATATATATATATATATATATATATATATATATATATATATATATATATATATATATATATATATATATATATATATATATATATATATATATATATATATATATATATATATATATATATATATATATATATATATATATAGAGAGAGAGAGAGAGACAGATAGAAAGAGAGAGAAGAGAGAGAGAGAGAGAGAGAGAGAGAGAGAGAGAGAGAGAGAGAGAGAGAGAGAGAGAAAGAAAAAGAGAGAGAGAGAGAGAGAGAAAGAGCGAGAAAGAGAGAGAAAGAGAGAAAGAGAGAGAAAGCGAGAGAGAGAGATAGAAAGAAAAAGAGAGAGAGAGAGAGAGAGAGAGAGAGAGAACTTGAAGCACGCTGTCCAAGATCAGGTTGGGAAGGTAGTTATATTCCTTCAGCGGGAGAAGCCCTTCTACCGTCATAACTTCATCTATTGCTGTCCTCTATTTTGACCAATCGATATTACGGGTAAGATCGTCCGCGAAATTGATGGATTCCAATCAGATTGTCATCGTACAGGTCTCCCCAGCCTGTAACGCGAGAGTTAAAATTACCCATGATCATAGTAGTAGATGGTAGTAGGAAGGACCGAACAAATATCTTAAAATTATTTTCGGTTAATGAAGGCTCTAGGAAGAGTATTAACAGATGCAATGTGTTCTAGGAAGAACAGCCTGACATGCGACAACTTCAATACCTGGAATTGGAGGAAAATTTAGTCTACCAGCACTTTTTGATCCCCAAAAGAACTCCTTCTCCACGATCAAAACAATTAATTAAAACAACAATTCCGAAGCTCGACACCGGGCACAACGAGAGAAAATCGTCGCAGAAGGCGCATAATGGTGTGCTGTTTCATGTTTTTCATGATCATGACCCGACATACGAACAACTGTACAAGTAACCGAAGTATTCCCAACTCGACGTATTGCGGGAGGGCTGAACCAGATAAGGTCCCGCGAAACGAGTCTGGAGGGGCAAAGTTCTTTTTACCCTCACTGATCGATACTGTGCCTGGTCTTTGCACATCCAGTATCTTATCTGGAGAAAGCATAGGGTTCATAACACGACCAACCACCTGCTTCAGCGGAATCTCCGACCTTTAATTTAATTTAATGAGCTAGAATATAAACGCGAACACGAAATTATTGCGACACATTCAACAGGGCATAACTTTTTTACCATTGGGTAAAAATCAACCAAATTTTGCACACTTTCTCATTGATGTGTATTTTTTACATGCTGTCAAACTCGAAGTCATGTTTTTCGATTCAACGAAAATGGAGGTGAACCAACGCGAGTCGAGAGAACAAATTCTTTCCAAACACCTGGAATTTCCTGACCTGTCGCACCGGCAGTTGGGAAATATGTTGAACATTCACCATTCAATCATCTCCAGAGTGTTGAAGCGGTTCCAGGAGCGGTTGACGTTGGACCACGGCAAAGGAGCTGGAAAAAAACCGGAACCGGAGAACAAAAAGACGGAGGAAAAGGTGAAGCGGATGATTAAAGCAAATCCCAACGTCTCAAGCCGTGATTTGGCTAAAAAGATCGGCATGTCGCAGAGCTACGTCCAGAATGCAAAGAAGAGAGCTGGACTACATACATACAAGGTACAGAACTTCCCAAACCGCGATGAGCGGCAACAATCGACGGCTAAAACTCGGGCACGGAAGCTCTACGAGAAGATGCTGACAAAATATGGCTGCTGTGTGATGGACGACTAAACGTATATAAAAGCCGATTTTAAGCAAATTCCGGGGTTGGAGTTTTTCACCGGCAAGAGCAAGTTCTATGTGGACGACAAATTTAAGAAGAAGAAAATATCGAAGTTCGCCTCCAAATACCTCATTTGGCAGGCCATCTGCTCTTGCGGACTGAGGAGTGAGCCTTTCGTGACAAAGGGCACAGTAAATGGCGAGATCTACAAATCTGAGTGCCTCGAGAAGCGCCTTTTGCCGTTCTTGCAGCAGCACGACGAAGCTCCGCTATTTTGGCCAGATTTGGCATCATGCCACTATTCTACAAGTGTCCTGGAGTGGTATGAGGCCAATTCTGTCCATTTTGTTCCAAAGGACATGAATCCGCCAAACTGTCCGGAGCTGCGCCCGGTGGAGCAGTACTGGGCAATGATGAAGCGGGAACTTCGGAAGAGCAAGAAGACAGTCAAAGACGAGAAGGACATATTAAGAAAATGGAAAAAAAAACTGAGAAACTGGTACCGGATGACACTGTAAAGACTTTGATGGAGGGCATCAAGCGAAAATGCGTTCAATTTTACACTCAAGGCTCCATCGATTAACTTTTCTTTTGATTTTTGAAGTAAATATATGTATAAAACTACCCTAAAATTTTGGTTTGATTCTAAACATTATAAGAAAATTGGCATGACATTTTCGGTGTCGCAATAATTTCGTGTTCGCTCTTTAAACTCTTTCCTCAAGTGTAAATAGCTGAGAGAGCATTTTCATTAGCCTGCTTAAGGTTGGATAATAAATAATTGAACTTTATTGGGTCTCACTTTAATTTTCTCTTTTATAGTAGAGAATCATTTTGTCAGATCATTAGTAATCTAAGAAACATTCAGAGGTTTTGATTATTGCCGAAAATAGACAACCCATGGTCCAGCTGAATCAGCTGTATGAGATACCTTATAATTGGGTGGCAAAGAATCATTTAACGACAAATCATCCAAGATTTGCCCGTGGGAGGTTTAGACACTCATTCAATAACACAATTAGACAAAAACACATAGATACAATACACAAAGCTTAACACAAAAATACAAAAAGAATTTTTTTTTTCAGGAGGGAAAGAGAAATAAAAAAACCTATCTTATGTGTATTACTGATCCGCCACTGCTGGGCGACGAACGTCTGTGATCGCGTGGCGACGAACGTCTGTGATCGCGTATACTGGCGAGAAGACGAGCTCAACGATGATAATACGATGGTCGGTAGTAATTCGCAGATGAATAGATGAACACTGAACACTAACAACGCTAACACTAGACGGTTGCTGTTTGCGGACCCGCAGAGAGCGGGAAACGGCTTTTCATTGCAATTGAATTAAAAGGGGTTGCATAAACCACGTAGACTTTTTTGGGGGGAGCGGGGGGGGGGGGGGCTTTGGCCAAAGTCTACGCTCCATACAAAATTTCAAAAATTGTATGGAGAAAAGTCTACGAGGGGGGAGGGGGGTCTGAGATTTTCAAAAATGAGTCTACGTGGTTTATGAACCGGCCCTAACTTATCGTTATTGCACTGCTTAAACTGCACGTTTTCTTCTTCAGAAAATAAAAACTCGATTTCAACTGCGGTGGAAATCATATCGAGGAAAAATCTGAATTTAGAATAACGAACTGTGAAAAACTTCTAAAACAACGGAGCGCGGAAGGAACGAACATCACGGTTTGCATGTGACTTGGGCAATGGTCTGGAGTTTATGAAACTTATTTATGGGTTTTTCAACCAACATTAGCCTTAGATTGTAGTTTGTTTAACCTGTATGATTATTAGTATTTTGATTTCAGTGTTCGTCTCATTCCAGCTTCTTTGAAAATGTTAAAATTACAAATAATTGTACCGACAACTTAGAATTACAAAAAATGTGTGTTTTGTAGATCACAGATTACATACCCACTTCGTCTTTAAATTCATAAAATTTATATCCCCACTGATTTGAGACGGCCGCGAGTAATCGGTTCTTCCCCTCTTAACTTTATTTTCAAGATCATTGATGTATATTGAAAAAGAAAATTTGACTCTGTACTGTTGATTTGACTGAGCCTGTATACAGTGTGACACAAAATGAACCTGTTTTATATTACTAATACAGTCAAACAAATACTTTACAAATGTTCGTTTTATCATGACATGTGTGCCCAGTTTCGTTGATTCATTTTTTCGTTCTTCGTTGGCTGTACACATACAATGTGTGAGCTACGGGTGTTAATAATAAAGTTTAAAAATGGTGCTGCACGAGTTGGTATCTTTCGTGAACTGAGGCATCTCGGAAATAAAAGAGGGTATGTGCATTATACCGTCAAGAGATTCGTCGATACAGTATCTATTGAATACCACAAACAATCTTGGAGAAAACGATGTGTCAGAATTCCACGGGTTATCAAAGTTGTTAGAGAGCGATTCCGTCGTATTTGTGCTCGATCTGCAAGGAAAATGGTTGCTGACCTGAATTTTAGCCGAGAATCACTCCGATGAATATTGAGAAAGGATCTGGATCAAGCATATAAAAAGAGAAAAAGTTATAAATTGACTGACGCAACGAAAAGAAAAGGAAGGAAAGATGCAAGTTGCTATTTTCTAGGCACACTGATTCTGAAATAATCTTCTCTGACGAAAAAACCCCACATCATGTCTCGACCAACAATAGAATAGGTTCTATCAACATTTGTAAACAAACGCTTCTGACACTTTTTTCTTGCAAAGCGTAGGCCAGGGTAAAGAAAGTACTCAGCACTGGATTAATAATTCTTTTCGTGTTCCAGACCGGGAATCGAACACAGACACCTGCAGCATGGTGTTGCTTTGTAGCTGATTATTTACTGACAAAGCTTAGGAAGAGCGCTTTAATTACTGTAAACCTTTCAAATTTATAGTTTCTAAATTGTAAGATTTTAAATTTAAACGACGTTTAAATTATAACGTTTTAGTTGTAATTGTGATTGCAAGAAAATGTTTCATCTGCTACAGATTCGTTCTATGACTACAGTGTGTGAGAGAAGTTTATCTACCCCATACTATATAATTGCGGTTTATTACAACTTCTTTTGCATTTATCTAGCATTTGCGTAACATTTCACCCTAACATTTCTAATGTTTGTAAGATTCCAGGTTGAATGCAGTATTTCTATGTAGCGTATCGGGAAAAATAACCGAAATCCACCTAATTGAAATTTAGCGTGTTGCCATACACCTACAATTTTATCAAATATAAACAATACAAAGTACTGTTGAAACATCATTTTGATTAAACACTTGAATGATCTCCAGTTAACCTTTAAAATATCGAAAACTAATGTAAAATTACTTAGGTTAATATACTTTTTTTATAAGTTGTTGACCGAAGTCCACTGTAAGTCCAGACCAAAATACTTATTGCATCATTTCTGACACCTGAGTTAAAAGTTATAGATCAAATGTCTACATCTATTAGAATGACGTGTGTGCTGTTTGCTTCCTTCCGCGCCGCGCATAAATAGAAGCCAATTAATCTTCCATAATCTAGTTAAATTTATCTTTTTTTTTCTACGGTAATCTATCTGAAAACATCAATTTTTCTAGCACAAAGATCTCTTGCCAATTGACTGCGGTTTGCATTGCACTTGATCCATCACTTCACTTGCCTTAAGTATACCAATCCATCTTCGTGTTTGTTAGCTTACTTTACGCCACTCCAAGCACGCTATAAGGGCACTTGTCAGTTATTCACACCGTGATGATGATTCGGATGAATCATGGGGCTTGGCTGGCTTGACTGGTGCCTAGCCTCTGACACCTCCGATCGGGGAGAAATGAATAGATTTAACACGATCTACGGGTGATCGTCTGATCGTTTCATTGAAATCAATCAACACCTTTGGAACTGTGAGACTGTGATCGTGATCGCTAATTTTCCACCCTGATGACGACGTTTCCAGCACGCATCTGAATGTTTGCAGCGCTTGTCTCTTTTCTGTCCATTTTCTCACGCAAAATTAGAAAGATAATGAAAGTTCGACCCCCAAAACCGTGTTTCGTGTCGTGGAGTCGGCAGCAGGTACTGGATATATAGGTTATGTTGGAGCGCCTTCCTCAAGCAGCATACGCAAGGAAAGAAGCTACAACATTGTTGCAAAACACAACCCTCAAACTTAATAACCCTCCGACAAATCGGCTGCCTGATTGACTGACTGACTGAGCGAGCGAGCGAGTGAGTGAGTGAATGAATGACTGATGGCAGGTAAGTATTCAATTTTATGATATTTGCGAGAAGCTAGTGTCATGTTACGAAATCGTATCGTGCGCATATCGATCCGGTAAAGGTGGTTCGCAGAATAAGCGTCTGGCAGAGGGCAGTGGTTCTCGATCATAACAGCTTGTTGAGGCGATTCCATAATTCTGATAGATCCTAATAGATGTTTACAGCTAACATAGCAGCATTACGTCGGAGAAAAATACGTAGTCCAGAGTTGACAAATTGAATCGAAAACCAGGAGGTTCGCGAGCCCCTGGTTGCGAACCACTTGCATAGGGGATGGCGAAATAAATGTGTGTACGTTTATTCAGGGGTTTCGTTGCTGACGAATTCGGTGTACGAATCTAACGATTGTTCGCAATAAAAGCGAGTAGTTATTTCGATTAGCAAACGATAATTATTGCGCCGATTTGGGTGGTGAAAATGGGTAATTATTTCAAAAGTGATGCTGCCCTATAATTGATTCAAAGTATTTGGCAACTTAAGGATTTGCCCGAAGAAAATTATGGTTTGAATGCTTGAAAGCTTCTGACGTATTTGAAACTTTTAGGTTGCCGAATTTAACCTGAAACTTTAAATAAATTGTTAAACGTTTAGACAAGGTCTTACCCACAAACAAGTTGCTGATGTAATTTCACTTTTTCAAGATTAGGACGCCGACCAAAATTCACACTTGCGTGGATTATCGGATCATAACGGAAATAATGGCTGATATGCGACTCGCCTGGAGAAAGAAATAACTGTTTATGCAAAAAGAAGATCACCATCCATTGCACTATAATGGGCCCACAAGCGTTAGAGACATCGTGGAATTGCATTGGGCCCCTTTTTCTCACTCTCTCAGGCTCTCACCGTGTCCCGGGTTCCACCTAATAATAGTGTCGATTGTAGGCATTCACAACCATCATTATTTCATTGTGCAAAATAGTGTTTCCCTGCTTGGGCGTTCAGCGGTGTCGGTGGCAACAACGTAATGCCTAATTATGATTATGAAAGCTGACAGAGAGTGGTCGAATTGCACTGCATGCTGAGTGCAGAAGCGCATCCCAACCCGAGACACGAGAAGGCCACATCGATCGTGGATATTGATATTTGTGTTCTAATGCAAGAAATGACTTCCTCAACTCCTGCAATTGCCTGAGCAAATGGTTACCGAGGAGATGAAGTAGCTGTAATTCGTGTCCAAGATACAGGTGCTGCTGCGTTCCAACCTACCTACTAGGATGGTTAATTTCTTTGTCTTTGCATCATCACGTGCGCCAGTGTCGTGAAATTGTGCTGCTTTGGAGATGAGGAAATGCCACCTGATGGAAAATTATAGCAAAGTGTGTGATTCGCAATCAAGCCACTCCGGCCGGACGGCTAACTGGCACGTGGCTATCGAAGGAAAGGTGCTGACAGCAGCTGACATTGGAGTTGTTAGCGGTTGGGAAAATCGAAAAGTAAGCAATTCGTCGAAGTGAAAATAGCACACTCCATGAAGTGGATTGGAATGATGATCATTTCTAATTTCTGCTCCAGGAACGTAGGTAACCAGATAATAGCGTTGCAGGTAATCAAAACGAAATCTAGTTTGATTTCGGAACACGTTGGCGCTGGTTACGATTTAATTATGATTTTCAAATTATGGATGTGGAGCAATGAAATACAAATTATGGTACATATATTCTGTTAAAAGTTGATGATTTTATTTTGAGTGATGGTCATTGATTTATTCTGAAATTTATTGGCTAAAAACATATGACTTTTAAATGTACTAGTGGTCACGGTAGGAGATCGGCCAAGTACATACAATTTTTTATCCAGTACAAGGCTATTAATCGGTAACCGTGTCCACGTTCATATATGAGTTGATGAGTTCTGACGTGATTTATATCGACTTTCGGAGTTTTGAATAGTTATACAGTAAAGGCACGGTATCACCAATACGCCATTGAGACATAAATGGACATCAATCGAATTTTGGCGTTTCCAGATCGGTATGAGATTCTAAAGTAGTCTTACAATTATTTGTAGAAAGCAATATTGAAGAAGTCCAGCAGGTAAACAGAAACTTTTACCGGCAATGTTATGAATATATATTTGGTCATGGTTCTAGAATTAAGTGACACTTAATTTAGTAACATTTTTATGTTTTCTTAAGAAAACTCACTTATTTATATTGTGTCCTCTCGATTATCCCTGAGAGCTAGACAATACAATAATACTTTTTTGCCATCGAAAAGAGTTCTCCTTGTGACAGTAAAAGATCATTTCTCTGGTCAATCAGCTAGCCTATGATTCCATTTCAAAGAGCGTCTTCAGCGTCTCTCCTAATTGCTACCCGGTGGAATATATACTTATCAGAATGCAGCCAGAAAGCATTGTGCAAAACGTGCTGTTCCCAGCGCAGTTGTTTATGGAGGTTTTGACGTATCCCTTAGATGAAGAAAAAGGTTTGAACATAACTGCTTTCCAAGCCTTGATGACATCTGTTCAACTAGATGAAAGGATAATTAACTTAAGTGGTTTGAATTTTTTAAGTTGTCAGGAATGCTTAAAAATCCTCCCAACTAGAGTCATGAGCTGAGATTATAGTTTACGGTAAAACTTTTAATCGCATGAATAGTGCATTTAAAATTTATGACACGCCAAGGAGACGACATGGGTCGCACATATCGAACCCATCAACACGAGAACTAGACAAACAAAAAGTCATCGATTATATTAAGGAGAACAAATCAGCCTCTACTCGTGAAATACAGGACTATCATCTGGATGATCCAGCCAATTAAGAAAAGAAATGATTTAATAACATATAGGAAGCAGAAAGTTCCAAAACAATCTCCGGAGTAGATGATCTCTACACTGGTTTTCTGATAACAAAGTTGATTTTGTTGGAATAGATATCAACCCACCAAATTGTTTCCAACTGCGACCGATCGAATGTTACTGGGCAATCGCCATGCGGAACCTCAAAAAGGCAGGTGCAGTGGCTCATAACAAATCAGTGGCTCATAACAACACTCGTCAGTAGTGTTCAGGAAGTGAAAAAAAAAAATGGTGCCGACTTCGATGGACGGGATAAAGCATAAAGTACGATCATATTACGGAAATCAGCAATCTGATAAATTTGTTAGTTTTATTGATATTCTAACATGCTTGAGTGTAATTCAATACATTTGCTTTGAATATTTGTCTCTATTTTTATTTAATTTTTTTTGGGTCATTAGTCATTGAAGATGAGAATTCAAAATGATGAATAATGGTGATCAATTGAACCAAGCTGGCATTACTCAGGACTTTGTAACATCACACTGAATTCCATCATTCCGGATAACCATTTCCCCGAATAACCATTAACCCGAATGACCACTCCTTCGAATGATCAAAGACCAAAACGACCTAATAGTTGATGAAGTTTCGAAAGCAAATTGGAGGATATGGAACAAATATCAAACCTGTGAGGGAGATAGTAGCACTAGACTATTTTCCAATCATATGTACTTGATTTAACAAACGATCAATGTCAGAACAATGAGATCCATATCGAAACAATTAACTTATGCGATTCCTGTTGAAAATTAATTTTATCTTCTGAATTGTAATTCACGACAATTCCTTTGTTTCTGGCTTAACAATCAAACTTTTTATCACAAGTTTCGCTGGAGGGGCACTTTGCATGACACAAAGAATCTATGCATTTACGGACTGCTCTTTTTGTTTAAACTGTTTGATAACAGAATCAAATGAAGACCATTCAGACTCATCTTCTGAATAACTCGTTATATCTGGATCCGGTATTTGAGGTTTCTTATATATAACACATAGTATTATACGAGAAGAAATTCGGAAAATAATTTTGAGGAACTCAAGTGCAATATTGGGTCGAACTTGTGCTTCCATGAATAGATCAGTATGCTCACTTCCGTATCTTGTTTAACTCGATACAACCAACATTCAATAAGAACCTAGCAATTGAAAATTGGCTCACTGCTTTAGAACTCCAGTGGTCCCAAGTACACTTAAGATTACCCTATTCTTTTGACGGTACTAGAATTTTTGGTTTTGTTTTGGTGCACTGTGTTATTTTGACGGAATATTTGTTGGGAGTTATATTTTGAGGAATAATTAATTTTGCTTAGGGCCAGCTTGTAACCGATGCGCTGGTACTTTATGAGTTATGATGTGATATATGAGTTTTCTTCCTGTCCATCCAGTCTCTGGTACATCCTTCAACTGTCACGTGAACTGAAGAAATATAAATGCTCATATAGGAACAATGAAGGGCAATATCAAAAGACAATAGAATGAATAATTCAGTAAATGATCAGATATATAAACCTGATCAAAAACTTCACAAACCCCAACTCAAAAGAACAGCTGTGGTATTAAACAAGACAAATATCAACGAAACATGTACACATTTTAGACGCCAATAATCATTACAACAATACAACTTGAGAGAATAGCTCAATAGCTTCATAGCTCAGTTTAAAAGAATGATTGGGAGTTGTTGGGGGGGGGGGGGGGGGGGGGGGGTCAGGTTGGTTGGCTCAAGAGCCACGGCTTGCAACGGCACGTTCCCCTCTTAGATGGGAGAATTGTGCCTAGCCATAGGAACCTTTTCATCATTACCCGACGATAAGGAAGGAAAGGTTGGAAAGGAAATAAGGAGAAGGAAAATAATGATAATGAAAAAGGAAAGGAGCGATACTTTCGGGATATTATCATCCCTGAAAGGTCAGATTTTGAGTCACAATAGCCTCAGAGTATTTTATGGAAAGATTCTAGGACTGCCCAGTTTGAAATATTAAAATTATGATAAGTAATTTGCATCAGAGTTCTTTTCCACATCGGGAAAAGAATTGAAGAACATTTTTTAGGTTGAGATTTCTATAATTAGACTCATCAATAATATGACGACCGAAAATACTAAAACGTAGTTGAGCAATTGCAGGACAATTGCATACTAGGTGGAAGGGAGTCTCATAGTCAGCTTCGCAAAGCTCACATGCAAACGACTGTGCACGTTGCATGTTTGTCAGATGATAGTTCAGATTACAATGACCCGTTAGAGCCCTAACAAGGATACTACAGTTATTTTTTGAAAGATTTAATAGATAATTGCTGACTTTGGGTGACAGCGATGATAAGTACAATTTCGTCTGACGACAAGTATCAAGATCTGTCCAGAGCTTATTGTGCTCAGAAAAAGCCCAAGAAGAAATTTTCTGCTTAATCCAACATGCTGAAATGGGCACAGCAGGTTCAGGACCTATGAAACTATTTGTGGCACCATCACGAGCGAGTTCATCTGCCCATTCATTGCCAGCAATACTTGAATGCCCCGGGACCCATAAAAGATGGACAGCATTTAGTGAGCTAAGTTCTTCTAACTGAGTCCGGCATACTATGACCAGTTTTGATCTGGAATTATTTGAGCCAATCGCTTTGATAGCAGCTTGACTATCGGAGCAAAAATATATTATTTTACCCATTACTTTTTGTTGGAGGGCCGCCTGCACTCCACAGATAATAGCAAAAATTTCTGCTTGAAAGACTGTGCAAAAGCTACCTAATGAAAAAGATTGTTGTAACCTCAACTCACGAGAGAAAACTCCAGCTCCAGCTTTACCATCAAGTAGAGATCCATCAGTAAAAATAATAACATTACCGGCGATCGTCCTCTCAGTGTGCCCCGAGACCCAATCATTACGCAATGGGAAAGAGATAAATATATCAGCATTTGGAAAACTAATAGGAAGTGTTACATCGCTCGAAGCTAGAACAAACTTATCCCAATTTATTAAGTGTGCCCATAAACGTGTATGAGACCTATTATTGTTTGCATCATGATGCCAAAGCCCATTTGCCTGTAAACGGTATGCGCAAGAGTAGGCTTCCTGTTTCAAGAAAATTTGCAATGGTTTGATATTGAAGAGTGCTTCTAGAGCAGCAGTGGGTGTAGTTGAAAATGCACCAGATAGTGACATTAGACACATGCGCTGAAGGTGATTCAGCTTTGTCTGGATAGTTCTCATCTCACCTTTCTGCCACCATACGAGGCACCCGTAAGTTAATATTGGTCTAACAATTGCAGCAAAGAACCAGTAAATATATTTTGGTTTAAGACCCCAGGTTTTACCTATAGTTCGCCTACATTGTCCAAAAGCCATACATGCCTTTTTGATTCTAGAGTCAATATGGGCAGACCAATTTAACTTAGAGTCTAAAATAACTCCAAGATACCTTACTTGGTCTGTTATACAGACTTCAGAATCAAAGAAACGAAGTGGACGAACTCCGGTAATCCTTTGTTTTTCTGTGAATAGAACAAGTGTTGTTTTGTTGGGATTTACTGAGAGTCCGATATCACTACACCACTTTTCAGTTTCTCTTAGAGCCTGTTGCATCAGGTCAAAAAGAGTACTAACACACAATCCAACAATCATTGTAAGGTAGTCATCAGCAAAGCCATAAGAAGGAAATCCCAAGTTGTTAAGTTTACGTAATAGACTATCTGCTACGAGATTCCATAGCAGAGGTGATAGAACGCCTCCCTGGGGACAACCTTGAATACATTGTCTCCTTATATAGGCTCGTCTCAGTGACGAGTTCAAATAACGATTTTTGAGCATCTCGTGTATCCATGTTACGATAACAGAGGGCACACCATGAAAAAGTGCAGCTTCAATGATGGCATTGAAGGAAACATTGTCAAAGGCGCCCTCAATATCTAAGAAGACTCCTAAACAGGATTGCTTCTGTGAAAAAGCCTTCTCTACATCATGGACAACGTGGTGCAAAAGGGTTGTTGTAGACTTGCCTCTTTGATATGCATGTTGCATTTGATGAAGAGGTTGTATAGAAAGAGTTTCATTTCGAATGTTATGATCAATAATTCTTTCTAAACACTTAAGCATAAAAGAGCTCAGACTGATTGGCCTGAAACTTTTCGCTTCATCATACGTCGCGCGCCCCCCTTTTGGGATAAATTTAACATTTATTTCTCTCCAGGATTTTGGAATGTAACCTGTAGCAAGGCTGCAAATGAAAATTTGTTTTAATATATTTTTAAGATGATCAAATCCTCGCTGAAGTAAACATGGATACAGCCCATCTGCTCCAGGAGTCTTATAAGGTGCGAAGCTATTCAGAGCCCATTTGATTGATTCGGGTGTTACTAGCGTGCGAGCTAACGCCCTAGATTCATAACGAGCACAAAAATCTTCAGGGTCATTGAATGGTTCCAGTTCTGAACATCCTGGAAAATGTATCCGAAAGAGTATTTCTAGCACCTCGTCATCATTATTATTAAAGTTACCAGCTTCGTCCTTAATACTGTTTACTTGAAAATCCTTGGATTTAGCAAGAATTTTATTGAGTCTGCTGGTTTCATTTACACTTGATACATTTGTGCAAAGGTTTTTCCAACCCTGTCGTTCAGAGGACTTTAGAGCTTTTTTATAAGCCTTTCGAGCTATTTTGAAACCGTCAATTCCCTCTGTTCGACGTCTATTCCACGCCCTTCTACACATTTTACGTAATTTTGTGAGTTCGTTGTTCCACCAGGATGTACCCCTAGTTGATTTTATTGTTCGTAATGGACATGCTTCTTCATAGGCCTCCATAATATAGGATGTTGAAATCTCAACGACATCGTCTAAGTCATTTGGGCTTTCAATAGAAGGGTGAAAGCCAAAAAATTTTAATGCAAGGATATCTGAGTAAACGTTCCAGTCTGTATTTCTAGGGTTTCTGAAACGAGAAACTTGCAGACAACCATTTAAGTGATCAAAGAATATGAACCTATGATCAGCCAGAGATTCCTCTTCAGAGACTCTCCAGTTATTGAATTCATGTGTAAGTTTATTGGTGCAGAGGGTTATATCTAGCACCTCTTCTCTGTTTGACTTGAAAAAAGTTGGAGTGTTACCTATGTTTAAAATACTTAAATTTGTAGAACATAAGTACTCCATTAGTTCCAGGCCCCTCGGATTGATATCCGAACTCCCCCAAATAATATGATGGGAGTTTGCATCGCTCCCCACAACTAATGGCAAATTATGTGCATCACAATGAGACACAACTTTTTTCAAGTCCTCTGTAGGTGAAGCCTCATCATGTGGAAGGTAAGCTGAGCAGTAGATATATTGTTTGTCGGTATTGTCAACATTTACGTTTATTGATACAACACAAATATCCCTAGTGGTTAAGCTGGGAACAAGAGTGCCATTTATAGCATTACTTAAGAGTATACATGCACGAGGCATGATGCGAGGATTTGTCATCCCTTCTTTACTAAAAGTAACAAAATTAGGATTAACTAGATTTCCAACATAGAATCTTCCATGACGGAAGTATGGTTCTTGGACCAGCGCTATGTTGGCGGTACCTGTTTGAACTATTCGGCAAAGATTTATGGCTGCTGTTCGTTTGTGCTGGATGTTAACTTGTGCTACCTTAATAGTCGACATACGTTATCAGAGTATGACAAGGCTTTCATCCCACAACTGAACAACTGCCAAAACATCAATTGCATATAGGTTTTTAGTTAAAAGTAATATAGTTTTAACTGTGTTTGTTTCTTGATGAAAAGGAAAATGTTTGAGTAAAATTATAAGTTCATTCTTTAGCATATTGATTAAAACAGGTATTTCAAAGTTATTCCCTGAAAAACATACATACAAACTTAAAAATTCCCATCGAAAATGAAATATAGGTGTTTTTAAAAAATGCATGACTATTTGTGTAACTGTGTTGTTTAAATTAGAGACTTTTAATTGATAAATCCATACCTTGAATGAATGTATAGCTTCCACTATGTCGCTAAAAAAGTAGGCTGAGACTATGTAGAGTTCAGTTTTTCCACATCTGTTGGAAACCTCTATGGTGGCTGCAAATGTATCCTTTTTCGCGAATTCTGTGAAAGAAATAATCTTAACTCTCCCTTCAACCAACATTGCAGCTCTACTCGCTTATGACAAACATGAACTGGAGAGTGGGTACACTCACAATGACCAACAGAATCCTGCAGCAAGCCGAAAGACGAGAACTTTTAGACGGAGATGGAAGACGAAGTATTTCGGCAAAAGTATCTTTCTTGAATTGCATGTGGAAAAAAATTCGGAGCTAAACGTGCATAGCTTGACAAAAACGTTAGTGAGGGCATGTGACATCATCATGGTGAGGAGACGGAAGCCGATCAAAGGCGGCCTGCGAACCTAAGTGCTAAGTGTCTCAAAACTAGACAACGTGCTTAGAGAACAAGACCTGCAACAGATATAGAGGAGAGTAATTTTTCGAGTGAAACGGGAGATTAAACAGAGCAAATCCAATTACTATGACGAGTTGAGTCCAGATGTCGATTTCAATCTATGGGGCGATGCATATCGAGTTGTGTTGGCCTACGTCAGGGGCCCAACGATACACAGGGGGTGCCAAGTCAAACTGAAGGCTCTCAGGCTCTAGGGGTGCCAAGTCAAACTGAAGGCTCTCATTGAAGGACTTTTGTCGAAACATGACACAACCTGCTGACCAAATAGAGTAGGTAGAGACGCGACGCGGTAGAGACATATTATGCTGAAGATCATCCAATGATGAACTCATAGAAGTGGCAGAATAGGAGATGGGCAGGGATGAACAGGGGTTTAAGTGGATCGTGTAGGTTTGCCAAAATCCACACATCTTAGTTACCTTCTCAGGCGTCTGTAGACAGGTCCTCGACCTGACGTTTTTGTCCTGGATAAACCACACACATACACACATACTGTCTCGTCTTACTAGAGGGCGCTCTGCTGTCAACCTGCTGGGCAGGTCCACCCGTCGCGGATAGTTGAATTGACCACAAAGACTAGTTGCGAATAACCAATCAGCAAACCTGGACGAGCTGCGGTTGCTTGCCTAGAATGTGGCGGCATTGGACAGTGGGCTCTGTCGAAGTTCTATAAAACACCACAATATCCGAAAGCAGCGCTCACAAACGAGATAATGCCGTTTTAAGCACATAAGTCCATTTTCGCAGGAGTGTAAGCCAGCCCATTAGGATTAACGCCTGTGAGATCTTAATTACGGTGTACTGGTCACGACCTCCAATAATGGAAATGGCATGAATCATCGGATTCGCACAGGGCGCACAGGGCTGATAGTCGCGCTATTCTGCTTCCTCAGTATGGAAGCATAAAATCTTTCAGGCAGGCCTCTGATTTGGTGGTCAGTAGGCTCAGATGTAGCCTTCTTGACTAACGCCGATCTGGGTCTGAACACGGCCCCATGAAGGATCGTATCAACCCTTGCATGACCTTCCTGCTAGCAAAGATAACCATGGGATCACGATAGGTGACTATCTACAACGAATGGAGATAGTAGCCCCAGGGGAGGAATGGAGAACAACGAAACAAAAACGAAGAAAAATGATATGTATTTCCATATTCTGAATGCTACAATAGTATATTTGGCAACACTGCTGCTATTTTTTTTCCATTTTCATAATAACTATTTGAATCTCCTACTTACATTTAGAACATTGTTATGAACATATTAGTTTCGACAATAGGGTGAAGAACTACTTTGGTAGCGGACCCATTTCCGTCAATTCGCTATTAATCAGCCGTATTTTGGAAAATCATTGAGTATTCTACGAATCACAGAGACACAGAGACATCGATCTCTCACAAATTGCAAGACTCTTAAAGCCATTATTTCCAATTGGCTTTAAGCCTTAATCATGCTTTACTCGTGACTCAAATCGATCAATATTTATACATTTCCGTGTTGAAGTTTGTATGTGCATAATCATCAAAATGTATGGAGAAAGATCATGGCTTCAGTTGTTTACCGCTAGGTGGTGTTGTGACTGCCAAAATACCCTCGAGTCAGAGTTTAAAATTTTGTCCATGACCGCTGATCTCAGTAAACTTAAAAAATCTTGGTCAACCTTATTTATGCTACCCGTACACTTAGTATTTCCGAAAAATCAAGTTGTTTGGTTTGAATATGGCTTAATAAAAGCGATGATTGAGAGAAATATAAGCAATAGAAAAATAGCATTTATTTTTCAAAAAAGGGTCAGAATAGCGGTGATTCAGTCGGCACAAAAACTTGGGTTTCCTAAATTTCCTGCAGATTAGATTCTAATCTGAGATTGTCAACTACAAGTGATGGGGACACTTCAGGTGGAATGACGTATAAACAAATCTGTTAAACATTATGTTTTTATCTTGTGGTAAGCGTGGTAGTCCCAGTCTGTCTGGTATCCATTCCAGTCGGTGCCGTATGGATTTTCTGAGACTAAAAATCTCAGATCACGTCTTTCTTTGGAAGGCATTAAAGCCGTTGGTCCCGATCCATGTGTTGATGTGTTCGATATGTAGTGTCCAGGTCGTCTCCCTGACGTGACGAACCAGCCTCAGGCAACAACAACAATGCTTTGCCAACAGATGTGGCCCTAACAGTGGTTAATCATAGACAGCACTCCACGGATACAAATAATTCAGTTTTCGAAGCTGGGCCCTCGTCACTTTTCCGCCTTCCTTTGGGCTGTACCAAGATGATTACAAGTTCTTTCGCACATTTGGCAAGCACCCAACATTCGCTTTCTCTCCTTATATGGAAGATGCACCTATATTAATCTCATCACTTTGCAATTCATCCTACTTGAATTAAAACGATATACACGTGACAGGATTAGTTAGTAATGTTTGTTGTAGTTATTTAACGTAAGCAAACATTATTACAAAACGAAACCGATCCTTCAACTGCTCAATTGTTTGATTCATCGTAGGATGAATAAATGAACAATGAGATTAATATGGGGGCAGTTACCCTATTTCGATATATTTATTAAATAACCTCTTCACAGCATTACAGTTAGAACGTATCACGAAAACACTCCTATCGAACATTTTGTTTGCATTTTTCACCGTCCATGAACATTATCAACGTTGACGAAACATGTACGTCTGTCAATGCAGTAACTATCTATTACCACAGTTACTGTGTTTTCAGGCAGTGTTATTGTTACGTTAACGCTAAGACACCCCTTTGATATCGGTCTGTACAACACCTTTTTTTCATTTGCTACTTTGTTTTTTCTCTCTTTCAACTTACACCCAACCAATCAACAACTTCAGAGGCAGTTATTCGGTTCAGAAAAAAAGAAAGAGTTTCCCTTTCGTTTGGGAAAATCACATAACTAATTACGGTATTGTTTCACTTAGTGACTCGCTCAGACCGCACACAATGCGGGCGTTACATTTGCAACAGGATGATCAATGGTTGAGGTAAGCCGCATCCGAGCAGCAGCAGCTAATTCCGAATGCTCCTCTTCAGAGAAAGAGAAGGAAACATATTCTAATCTCTTCTTCCCTCGGCGATTACTTAACTGCAAGGGGTTTGCGTAATTTTCCACTCCGTGGGACAGTTAACAGTGGAGAGACGATAGCCATCGTTCTACTTATTTGAGTCTTACTGAGTGATTAACCTGTTTACATCCAGGGAAAATGTGATACTTTGTTTGAGATGTATTCACGCTGTTAATTACGGTGACATTTTTATGGGAATGCTTATCAAGAATTTCTTTGGTGTAGGCTTTTCTTATCAATCTCATCAATTACCAGGGCATGATTGATGATAGAAGGAAACGTACTGCCTGACTAATTAGCATACACCAACGCTCTTTGTAAATGAAATAACGGCAACCAAATTAGCAAAAAATACTCCCATCAATCATCCACCAAATGGTGCATTCATTGCCTATCGGAATTCACATGCCATTGTGAATGGCATCCATTTAGTTTGTTGACTCTTCTTCGCTAGCTTAGCGTGTGAAGTTTGCAGATTTATTTTGAGAAAAATCAAACAAGCTCCATTTAGTTTGCATCATTTAATTGATCATTACAACTGCAACGGGTATGAAGAGAAGAGTACACCCGGACTAAACATGGTGTCATGAGATTGAAACAATCGCAAATGTAAGTCTACAAACGCAACACGCCAGCCAATGAACTCTCCCCAGCCGCTTGGGTTCGATGGGTGGTGGCAGACGTTTTCGAACGAATGGGAGTGCTTTCGCTTTCAACCTCAATGCCCCGCCGGAAAAAAGTCATCATGAATAATTCAATTTAGAAGGAAATATTAAATAATGATTTAAGAAGCTGCGCTCGCCCAAGTTGAGGCACACGCACTCCCTGCTGATGAGTTTACAACTTACCCACAATTTCCACTGCCTTTTCCCTGTTGAGCATGAATTACGGCCAGGTGTCATAACAGGGGCTTACGAACGTTTTTGATGACGCCTCCGCTAGGGAAAATACATTCCAACTTGTTTGGCAGCTATAGGTTGATGGAAGTGATCCGCTGAGAAGGCTCGTTAATTTTAGGGTTTGCGTTTTCGGGGAAAAGGTTATTCGCATTGAGACTGTTTACCTCCCAAGGATGGCCAATTATCTCATCCGACTGTTATGCTAATGTGTGATTAAAGGCAAAGGTCGTAATGTTTTATCTGGGTGGAAGAAAACCTAAATCGAGACAGAGATTGTGGAAGAAAAGCTGTTTTTATGGTGGAATGTAGACAATAGATTTATTAACTTCATTTAAAACATAATCATGTAGGTACAACACGAGGCATAAAAAAGGAGCCGGAGCTTTTCCGGATGTTAATGCAATGCTAACTTTGAAGATTGACGTATAAGTCGATCTCTGAACATGAAAATAGTTAGGGTAGAACAGTACATAACACATCGGCAGGGTTCAAACGCAAACTGGCTTTTTGAGCGTTTGCATGGCTTTTTTGGTATATTGTAGTTTTATCGGGCAGTTCTTTTAATTTTACACTCGATCTGTATGAGAAATCAACGAAATTATTGCCACAATGATACGAAAAACTTAAATGAAGGCGTTCTTTCCCGGCGTGGTTCGATTAACATATGAATAAAAAAATTAACTGATTTTAGTGATTTTTCATGCGATTTCTCTGTCGCCTGATAGTGAATCCACATAGGCATCATCAATCGTAGCAACCCTGTTATGTACAGAAACTAAGTGACAGCTTTATCAGTTGATTTGTAGCATCCATGGCTAAAACAGTTCAGCACCTACGCTCAATGATTTGGTAGTACTGCCAGCTCTACCCCAGAGTGAAGAAGTTGGCCGTCGTAAGGCACTTCGTGTCAACCGGATGTACCTGAACGAAACCCGGAAGCTCGGTTCTGGCTGCCTGACAGTATTGCGGGACCGTAAATTGCAACAGTAGCAAAAGATAAATACTGGATCGAAGGTGGCCTTATCGTTCTGGACCGTGGGCTGAGAGGTTGGTGTCCTAACGGTGAAAAAGTGTCTGGACAAAATGGACATTGTTATGCCGGAAAAACATCTTTCCGGCGAAACGCGACGTCTAGTTCATGATGGATGACCAGAACTACGTGATGCTGGACGGCAAACACTGACAGAGAACCGGGTATTTTACGTAAGCGTTGACGTTACGTATATCTCCAACACTAAATTTCCGAAGACGGTTGTTTTGTTGCTGACGATCAGCGAGAAAGAAATGTCCAAGCCACTTTTCTTCCTGCGGGGCTTGCGGTAAACGGGGAAATATACAGTACGAAAAGCCTGCCGGAAGTTGCTGCCTTCATTAAGAAGTATCACACAAAGGAGGTTGTGGTCTTTTAGTGGGACCTGGCGTTGGCCAATTATGTTAAAGGATCACGGGAGGAGATGGACTGGCTGAAGATATACTGGTACGTTGTACCGAAGATCGCCAACCCTCTAAACGTCCCCCAGTTGATAGAAAATTTTTGGGCAAACCTACAACGGAGGGTTTACTCCAATAATTTTGTGGCCAAATTGGAGCAGCAGTTGAAAGCCAAGGCCACGAAAGAGCTGAAGAATATGCCGATATCCGTCTTTCCATCAGCCATGGCTTAGCTGTAACAAGGCTGCCCAACAGGGCATAAATGCATTTATGAAGTATTCTTAATAAACGTTGGATTTTAGGAGAATTTGTTCCATTGAACTATCTTTTGGATTTTTATTTTCATCGTCATCCGAAATTTTTCGTGATTCATGACCACTTTTCAAATAAATATACACGGTGTTCAATAAGTTCGAATAAAAATTTTCATCATTTTGTAGGTATGCAGCCAAGTAAATATTCTGTTGTGGTATTGGTGTCAGCATTAACTCTATATATACGGTAACAGATGTGCGTGGTGTTGACATTCTGTCAGTTGTGGTTCGTTTGTTACGCGCAATTACGTTAGAAATCGTAATTAAGCGTTTTTTGAACGGTAATCTACCCGGTGATATATTCCGGCTGCTGAAATTGCATGAAGTCAAGCGGAACTTTAGTCTACGCGACCATCAAGCGATGCCAGGAGCAGTGCCTTGGATTTTCATAAAATATCCATCAGAAGTGAAAATGATTTTATCCCAGTGTAATGATGATGTAACTTTCCCGGTTTTCATGGTAACCGCTGTCACTTCGATGCCAACTGAATTTTCTTTGCTGCAATGAATTAAGTCAGCTCTAAGTGCAGGTCGAAAATCTGCTGTAACTGTTTTTATTCATTTTTATTTTATTTTCCGTCGGCCTATTTCCTCACATGGTGACAATCGCCGACGCCAGGAAGACGACTCCACCACCTGGACCCTACCTATCGACTCATGAATATGAGCCGGGACCAACGGCTTTACTTCCCTTCCGAAGGAAGACGTGACCAGATTTTTACGCCTCAGAAAAACCACCGACGTCGACTGGGATTGATCCCAGACTCACTAGGGTTCCAAGTAGCAGTCACGGTAACCACTGCACCACCGACGCCGGCATGCTGTCACTGTTTGAAAATAAACCTGTTTACATAAATGAATATCAAAGCATTTTGAAAATCGAACGTTCATTCTTCTGGTTACGTTTGTTGTCAGGCGTTATCATTTGATTTTCGCATGGAACTTATAGGTAGTCAATGTTATGTTGCCTGAAAATCCACGCTTTTGAACCTAACGAGCATGACTTTTATCAAGACTGTCCAGGAGACGTTCTTGACTGATGACCGTGCGAGATCTGTTCGGCCGCGTTTGGCGAGGATGCCACGGGCCATCAAAGTCGTGAGGGAGTGGGTTCGGCGCAAAAAGAACCGCTCAATCCGGAAAACGGCTGCTGATCGCAACGTTTCCACCGGGACATTCGGTCCATATTCAGCAAAGATCATGGTTAAAAGCCTTAAAAAAACGTAAGGTCCATGGCGGAAGCTACCAGCAGAAAGCCGTTGGATCGAGCAAAGATGATCCTCTCTCGGCACGCTGGTCAGGATGCCGTTTTTTCTGACGAGAAACTGTTTCGGCTGCTGCAGCCGCACAATGAGCAAAATGACCCGGTCTGGGCGCCAACTAGGGACAGTATTCCTGAATCCAATATAAACATCCCCTAGTTTCAATGTGTAGCGTCGGTGATGGTTTCGAGAGTAGTATGCAAACGTGGTAAGATCAAGGTGGAAGCTAAGTTTGTTGCCCCCAGTCTTCGAAGCCTCTACGGAGATGAGCACTACGTGCTCCAGCAGGACGGTGCACCAGCCCACTCGGCAAATGTGGTCCAAGTCTGGTGTATGGACAATTTAACCGACTTTCTGGACAAAACTTTGTGGTTTCCCAGCTCCCCGGATTTGAAACATCTCGACTTTTTTGTTTGGTCCTATATGATGTCGAAGTTGAACGAACCTTGTACCTTGGACCAGTTTAAGACGGTAATTTTCAAAATCCTGCCCATGTAGACCATGCGTGCCGCTTGCGACGCGTTTGAGTAACATTTGAAACTCGTGAATAATTACAAAGGGAAGGAAGGTGAGGGGGGGGCTATAATTCCAAGAGAAATGTTGTAAACGTTCCTGATAAACATTGCTTTCAATAAAATAAGCCCCGAAAAAAAAATTGTTCTCATTTATTTTTAAATCTTTTGAGCCGAACATATTGAAAACCGTGTAAGGAAGAAAAGATGTGCATTATTCAAGTTATTACTGCCTTATAATTTAGATAGATCAACTGTTTCCGGAACATGGAATAAACCAAAAAAATCATGGCTACTATGTCACACAGCACAATACAGTGTTGCTGACCGAGCAGCAGGTCGATCTTGCCAAATGATCAATTTCTAAAACAGCTAACAACTATTTCAATTGACCTTGTACTAAATTTAATTCGTCATAGTTATACATGGTGAGGCAGGAAAAAAATACAACTTTTATATTGGGCTAATTTGAGTAACTGTGACCTATTTCTGTTGATTGTGTATTTGTTTTTGTTTACTCTCAAGTGCTGCATAAGAACATTGGAATTGTTTTATTGTAAATTTGTGAAAATGTACGCCAACGAAGTTATTACAAGTTTGCTGCTCGCCCAGAAGACGCCGAAGGAGATTGTCAAGATTGGTGGAACGTCATTTGGTCACAGTTTATCGTATCAAAAAGCCGCTCCATGATGATTCTTAGCAGTGGAAGCCGGAAAGTAAAGGTCCGCGGTTTCCATGTAAGCCAAACGTAATCAAATCGGTCCGTGCAAAGATCGCTCGTCATCTTGTACGTTCCTTTGGGAAACTTGCCAAGGAAGCCAACATTACCGAAAATTCCGTCGAGAATCATCGAAGTAAAAATTTGCGCGCATCTTCCAGAGCTAGAGTGGAACGACATTTGATTACGGAGCGAGTGGAGGAGCTTTGAATGACGCCTTCGAAGAGATTTCTTGCTTTGTTGAAGGAGGAAACGATAATAATTGTGTATTTTGACGAAAAGCTGTTCAGCTTCGATGCTGTGTCACCGCATACTCTGGAATCGGTTCAGGTGGGCCCCAAAAACAATTTTGGAACCGGTCTATATGATATAACCTTTAAATAAATCCTGTTTCTGAGTATCCGGATGTGGCCAAATTGACTGGTTGGTCTATGGTATGATGTTTTAGGAAATCATTATTCACAACCATGAATGTTGAGCCGCCGAACGGTACAAATACTTGGGGTTCCAAAATCGTCCTCTTCGGATGCATACAGGAACCGGTTCTGGATGCCTATGTACCCGGAACGGCCAGGTTAAAAAATAAACGCCAGCATGTCGTTCTGAGAACCCATCCCATTTATTTGAAACCAAGATATCAAAAATTGGTTTAAAAATATTTTTTTGGTAGTGAAGCAAAGTTTTGGGTCAGTTCTGACCCTGAATGCACTATGTGTAACTTTTTCCTAATGCATTAGGAAGGTTAAGTTCCAAACTGAACATCCGGCCGGTGTCTAGCTTGTTTGGCTTGGTGGATTAGTGGTCTGATAATGCCGCCTGTTTCCATTGATGCTGGTGTTAAAATCAATACCGAAGTGTTATATCGGTATTTTGAAGACCAAGTGGGTGAAGGTCTACATCTCTGAGGATCAATATCAATCGTTGTCCTACAACAGGATCAAGCACCATGTCACACGTCAAATCAGACCCAACGATTGCTGATGGAAAAAATGAAGGTTATGCCGACAGATTTGTGGCCCCATAGTAGACCGGACCGTCACCCATTGGATTATTCGATTTAGGGATAGCATAAGTCTGCAAAATATCTCACCCCTGTATGAAGCCCTTGACCCCAGTAAAGGAAAATAACAAGCTGGTATCATATAAGTAACAAGTTGTGTTATCCCAGATATTGTTTTGATTTCCTCTGTTATCGCATAACTAATTTAGTTATCACCATTAGCAAATTTTGTTATCATCTGTTATCATTTTCAACATAATTTTTTTACGAACTTTATCAGTTGACTACAAAACTATTTATGAATATTACCAGCCTATTTGAACAAGAAATTATGCTTTTTATCAATATAATTTGTTTCAGATATTATCATGAGAATTTGATTTCAAATTGATAACGTAATTTGAAACAATTTCAATAAATTTGCTTACCGTACAGGATTTGTTATCAAGATGTTCGCAGTGATAACAAAATAAGTATTAGTATGATATTCAACGAGAATTTTTTGTTATTCATTCTGTTATTTTGGCTGTTTATTCAGCCTCAATGATAACATATTCCGTGATCAAAAAATGATAACCTGGTAAAGTTCTGTCCAGTTAGAATCCGGAATCACTTATTGTGTTGCAGCGGCACGGAAAGTGACTGCTGCAAGTATTATTTTACAGCGGTTTGTTTACCTAGGCGCCCACTTTCTTTGGCATAAATTTCACGGTGTTTCGTGCAGTGTACCGTTCGAAGAATTCGTTTGCGAGCAGGATATCGTTCTTATCGAGCCAGCAAGCAACCAAACAGAACGTTGAAGCAAAGTTTCGTCACCAAAACTCGAGCTCGGAAATTGTACCTGCAGGTTTTCACGAAGTACAAAGGATGCCTGCTCATCGACGATGAAACCTACGTCAAAATGGATTTCGGACAGCTTCCTGGCCAAAAATTCTACATGGCGACGGCACGAGGAGATGTTCTTGCGAAGTTTAAGTTTGCTTTTATGGACAAATTTGCCAAAAAACTAATGATTTGGCAAGGGATATGCAGCTGCGGAGCAAAGACCAAAGTGTTCGTGACGAATAAGACGATGGACTCGAAGCTGTACACGGAAGAATGGCTCAAAAACCGCGTACTACCTTTCATTAAAGTCCATAAAGGTCCCGTGAAGTTTTGGCCAGATTTGGCGAATTGCCACTACAGCCGGGAAGTCATCCAGTGGTACCGCGATAATAACGTAGATATCATCGATAAAAACATAAATCCACCCAACTGCCCGCTGTTCCGGGAGATTTTGGGCAATAATGAAGCGGAAGCTTAAGAAAAGTGGAAAAACGGCTCGGGACGCAACTCAGATGACCAAAATGTGGAACAAATGTGCCAAGGATGTTGACTCCGGAGGTGTGTAGCGAGGTGGTGTGCGAATTTTCATTAGAAACGAAGAGAAATGATTTGTATTGATATTTTTTCCTTAAAGTACATTGAATTACCTTTGTTTTGTTGTATTAAACTTATTTGTACGTCAATCCGTTACCGAGATACAGATGATTTTATTATTCCGGATTCTAAATGGACATAGTTTTATTAGAATTTGTTATCAATTTGGTATAATCCTTTGCTCGGGAAAGTCTATCATAATGCGCACATGGCAGTTGATGTCTGAGGACTACGTTAGAAAAGCGTGTCATTGATTCAAATGGAGGACACTTTGAGTAAATTGGTTTTAAAAGGCCTAATAAAGACAAATATGTATTAATTGTATGTATATACTATCCAACGTTATCCGTCCGGCAGTGTTTTATGGAAGAAAACTGTTTGCAGTCAAACGAACTGTTGCCTGATACTACAAACATTTTTAACCTGGGAGTTGAAAGGTGATGGTTCTGTTGAGTCCTAATGAACCATTTCAGAATGCCTGGTTACTCACTTTCATCCCGAAGTACCTTTCACTAACCAAAAACCAGACATAAAAACAATACAAAAATCCAATGGATATTGGAATCGTGCATACACTCCCATCATCAAAACACATTATGTTTTGAGACTGGCACGTATTTGGGCACGTATATATCGTTCAAGTATAGTTATAATCAGATAGATCTCACCGAAAATTGTTGCTAATGTTCAGTCTTAATTTGGTATGTTAAGTTGTCCCTTGTGATGCTAAAGGATGAACTTTTGTCTCTATTCGTCGTATTAGAGAAATATTTTCACCTCGTCCTCTTCGAAAGAAAGAGCACAAATACAATTAGTACGAATAATGGCACACAAATGCATTACAAAAACAAAAAAAAAAACAGGTAAAAAACAATTTCCAATAGACATTTAACTTAAAAAATCGCAATCACTGTGCATCGGAAGAAAAACTTGACAGCTTTCGAAACCTCAACCGTCCGCGAGCAGCGGCTGCTGCAATCTCAGACCTAATGAAGATAACTGAACTCAAAAATGTTGATATTATTGAAAATGGAATTTGGTAAAAAATGTTGTTCGTTCGTTGGAATTTAGTTCGAATTAAAAGTTGAAATAGAATTAAGGGTGCGACAAAAATTATCGCGACACTTTCAAATGTGCGTATCTTTGTTCATACTTAACCGAAATCAACCAAATTTTGCCAAGTTTCTCTTTAGAATGTCATATTTACATACGCTCGCATCGCGCCTTGGGAAAACTAATGCATGCACATCATTTGACAAGCTCACGAGTCTTCCAGGAACGGATGACAGTGGATCAAAAGCCAGCTGATGGACAAAAACTGGGAACAACGCGCAAAAACAAAAAACGGATGGACTGCTAATTGCTCATTTCAAGCGGAATCCGAACATTTCGACTGAGGGACTTGGTCAAAAAACTCGATGTTTAGCAAAGCTACGTCCAGAGGGCTACGAAACGATCCATATTGAAACCGTACAAGGTGCAGAACGTCACCAATTGGAATGAACGTCAGCAAAACACTAAACGGAGCTGCCAACGCAATGCAAGTGCTGCGTCATTGATGATGAGACATACATCGAAGCGGATTTTTAGAAGTTGCCGAGACTGGAATATATTTCACAGGTAAGTACAAGTTCGATGCGGATGACCGTTATAAACGGAAGAAACTGTCGCAATTTGCAATTTGAATGATGAGGAAATTAAAAAAAAAAATTGAGAAAAACGTACCGGAAACGAATGTACTCTGGTGGAGGGCGTCAATCGCAAATGTCGAGCACGTATGCAAGCTGAAAGAAATATTTATACTGAACAATTATTTCCGATTTTCCAATCAACCTAAAGTGTCGCAATAATGATTGACTCACCCTTTAGTTAGAAGAAAAATACTTTCATAAAAATTGGTTTGATTTGTAATGGATTCTAGTGAAGTGTTTTCAAATAAGCAAGCAGATTCCTTCCTAATATTTTGAAGATTTGCAATTCTGCTGAACCTCATTATTACATCAGAAGAGTTCAGCCAAACTTAGAGATAAAGGTATGGAGATTTTTTTTTCCAGTATCGCTGAATCTAAACAGGGTACCTAAGCAGTGAACTTAGTATTCTGGGTAGGTTTCACAATACATACTTGTTGATAAGCCGGTTCACTCTGATATCATTTGCTGATAGGGAGAATGGAAGGGGGAAGGGGGGGAGGTCTTGCTTGCGATGTTTAGTGTAATCAAGTAGTTTATTAATACGCCATCTTAAAATGAGATCAACCCACATGAACATAATATTACGGAAGGAGGAGGTTTTTGCGATAAAGAAAACTGAAAAAGTTTTCGGAAGTTGTGAACAGCTTCTTCCTTTTCGTAAAGCTCATGATGCATATCTTTGAAAGAGTTCAATTTTTGCCATCAATCTCTGAGAATGAAAATAAGGTAAACATTATGGAGCAGTTGAACCTTATCTCCAGACATTGTTGGAATCGGCAAATAAATTTCTGATTCACCTAATACAGTCACTTTGATTGTCAGTAGCATTGAGTACGGTGGTATACGTTTAAATTTTACTTCAGTCGATTTAGTTAAAGTAATGGAGATTTGGTTTGAGTCCACAATTTATATCTAAGGTAATCTCAAGCAACGGTTGAGTGTTCTGATAAATATCCATGAACTATTACTCCCTGAATGCATGTTTCGCCAATAAAACTTGCCATCTCTAAGTAAAAAAAATATTTAAGAATTTAAGATAACATCACTTTGACTGTCAGCCATATCGGCTCAACGCTTGTCTTATCTTCCTTGGTTAATAAAACCACACAACAGTCATAAATAATCAGTTTTCCAGTAGCCGGACCGTCTACCAACAGTATATCTAAATATTTTGCATGAACCCAGTTTTTATCAGTTTTCCTAATGGCTAATAAAAACAAATCCCGTGCCATTCAGAGTACTAAATGTTGGTTGCTTACGCGCCAGAAAGGAATTACGATTATAGCGTGGTGCATTTAGCCGCGAGTCGCAGCAATGTCCCCACACGTGTCGACACAAAATACGCCAGCTTCAACTTATATATGCACTTGTTTGGTATTTTCGTTCTCTTCAACTAATGCAATCGCAAGCAACAACGCCGTAGCTCGGAATGAACCCAATTGAGTGTAAGTAACGGTCGAGTGTTATATCTACATAAATATTTACCTCTAAAGCCTAGCCTGGAGCGAGCATGTACCTAGAGTGCTGTATGTCCCCATCCGAACGTATCACAGGTGACAGATTCTAGACTGCGAGGTACTCCGGTGTAAAAGAATAATAAGAGAAATGAGGAAAAACTTGAGTGACGAGAAATCGTGATACTGGGTTTGTAAATCTGTTCAATGCCTACAGTTTCAACTCCGGCGTCAATCCTGGGTCTTTGTTTATGCAAGCGTATGGCGATGTGTACATATCGATCTATGGATCTTAGTCTTCAAGACGAACATGCGCACAACTTTAATGTGGGGTTTTTCAAGCCATCCAATTGTAAAATTAATACATCGATTTAGTACCGAGAGCTAATTGCAGGCAATACAGTTAGATGCTATTTGTTCAACGGTAGAACGAATTAATTTAGACGCATGAAATTGAAGTTCGCCCACTTTGTAGCGGTTTTGATTCAATCACTCTAATTTGCTCATTTTGCCGATTTGGAAAACAAACGCCATTTTAGAAATTCACCTTCACATGCTATTACACAAACTCACCTGAGCTATTATGAACATCGTTAAAAGAGCCATATGTGTCGCTTGCATCAAATTGCAGCAATAAACGAAGAAAGTATTTTCCTTCAGTCCAGCTGATCGATGACATATGCAACATTGTTTGGTGCAAATCGTTTATCCACGAGCACGAGTCGCGCAATTATCGCATTTCGGTTAACAGTAGCCCGGCTGTCAGCCAGCAGTGCATCATGGTGGCGTAAGACTGTAATTTACTCCGGCTCTGGTCTCTGGAAGTCGGTCACTGTGTTGCTGCACTGGCCATGCGATGAAGACAGCATGCGGCCGATGATGATAAGAGTATATACTTATCAGCCCCAAAAACAAGCATACGCGGACGGCTGTGAGTTTCTGCGACATATGAGCTCCGAATCGATTTGGCGGTCAAGTACATGTGCTCTGATGACATGATTGCATCGAGAAGATAATGTCAAGGGCAGATGAAATGTTTGGCAGCATGTGCCTGGAGACTTTCTTCCGGAAGGAAAGTCGGTGATTAGCTTTGGTACTGTGCTATTAGAGTTTGTAAGCTTCAAGGACATGACAGATGAAAGCAAGAACATCTGCACGCTGAAGAATATTGAATTTTGCTTAATTGAGGGTCATTAGCTTAAGTCTGCCGCATGACACCGTTCTGCATTCCAGGTGTCTCATTGAGCTGTTTGTAAATTGAATTTTTAGTTTTGAAACCAGCTTTGTTGTATTGTAGAGAGACTGTAAGACTACACGGCTACACATCAATTTGCTCCCAAACTCAAACTCAATCTCGAACGCACCAGAAAATCAAGATTACCTCATCACAAACGAGAAAGCGTGTGAATTTTCCTCCCCATAGCCGCCGCAGTCATCGCTCTCATTTTGCATTCGAAAGAAGAGGGAAAAACTGCGAAAGCACACGCCCTAGCGCTTACAGATGGCCAAGTGAACCAAACTTCAAAATCCGCTGGCAAAGAAAGGCACCTAGCGCCGTAATCCATCGGAATTAATTTATTTTCCATGCACTGTCATTATTTTCCGGCGCCGTTGTTTTTCCTCGCGCAAACTAGACTGATCCGAAATTTGTACTTTCAACAAAACTTTCAATCGGCTTCAATCGAGGTCCTGATCAAAATTGTGTCAATTTGGCATGTCTTGAAATTACTTTAAGATAAATTTTAGCTAATTGCCTTCTTGCTGTTTTGAATATTGATTCGTAGAGAGAGGTTCGTTAAGTATTTTTAATCAGCTATGATTTTACGGACGAATAATGTTTAATTCTGCGTGGTAGCTAATGGTTATTGAAACTAAAATAATCATTAGACACTTGTTACTTCAGTAACGTTAGTGTGCATTTTAAAGGAATACAATTTTTCCCTTTCAGCACAGTAGTCGTTGCAAGCATAGCAAGACACAATTTGTCGCCGGATGAGGTCAAACTTTGGGGACTCGATTTGAAACATTCGAGTACCGTAGAATCTAAGTTGTAAAATTGTGCATCAGTCTAATACACACCTACACCCTTCGTTAGCCCAAAACCAGATACCATCCTTCCACATAGATGATAAATGTGTAGCTCATCATTCCGTCGGCTGCCGCTCACCAACTAACAATCGGATCATAATGAATAGGACAACCGCATCGAAATGATGGTTATGTGCGAAGAAACTCAGGAGGCTGTGATAAAACAATGTAATAGCATTGTTATGTTTCCACCCCCCTTAAAATACGTCGTGGTATTGCTTATGTCGGTTGTAACAATTTGGTTTACCGACTAGTTTTCTTCTTCAAGGCAAAGCCATTTTCCATTTGTCAATCCTTAAATTATCGAGCATAGTTGAAGCCATTTCGAAGTACCGTTGCAAGTCCAACATACGTATGGTCATATTCATAGAAGTCCCAACATTTTCCAACCATACCGGACAAGTGATCAAACCTACACAGTTCGAAAAAGTAGAGTGAATTTCTGTTCAATATCATGCACATAAATGGAGCGTCACAAAACATCCACATTAAAATTATAAATCGTGGAAAGTTCTGGGACATTCCATACATTTTCGATAATGTTATATGCAAAAGCTCGACTTTGTTAGAACTATTTCATACATGTTGCTGCTTCGTGTGGTATAAAATACAATTTCACAGGCTCTGATATTTACATCACAATGACGATTCCGATTTTTTTTCTTTGTAGACATCTTCAGCTTGGTCTTGATTTCTGCTGCATCTTCATCAGCTGGTGTCAACCCAAGATGTGGCCCATTAAGTATTGGAACAAACATTTTTGATTCTTACAGCGACCCTAGTGGTCGGATTTGTTAACTCTGACATCTTATGTGTTCCCGATAACAATAACAACATTAGAAGTTTTTATTCGGGGTGCAGTTCGATCGTGTTTCAGAGAAATACAAAATGGAAGAAAAAAGAAGAAAAATAATTGTGCGCAATCATTTGGAGAACCCTTCGTGGTCTGGGCCAAAACTTGCAAAAGTGTTGGGTTTTCCGCGAAATACCGTGTGGCGTATTTTGAAAAACTACAGAGAAACTTTGTCGATGGATCGCAAGCCTCAAAGCAAGCGTCGGGCGGGTACTGTCAACCCTCAACTGCGGAACAAAGTCATCAAGAACATTACGACAAAACCCAACATCTTAGACCGCGATTTGGCCAAAAAGTTTCGCGCCGCACGCAGTACCGTGCAACGGATTCGTCTCCGGGAAGGCTTCAAGTCATACCGTGCCTGTAGACAACCAAATAGAGATCAAAAGCAGAACAATGTGGACAGAATCCGTGCCAGAAAACTGAGATCGGGTGACAAATAGCGGCCTCATGGTGAAGAGGACCATGGGGCTTTTTTTTGGGATGGGGGGGTAGAATGAGGAAGATATGTGGGGTATAGGACACCCCACAATGGAGGGAGGGGGAAAAAAATGGGGTGTTGAGTGTGTTTACTATAAAACTATATTTGAATATGTGGAGGGAAGAATAAGGCAAGAAAGGGAGAGGGAAAAAACCCCTTTGAATTGGGGAGACCCAAAAAGGAAACATGTAAAATTATGGCGAGTTGAATGTTACAAATTGATCTCTATCAAATTAAATAGAAATATCTATATGAAATTAACTTTACATCACTGAAAATTGTATTGTAAATTGTAAATTTACATGTCTCCTATTCTATGGACCTGTAAATTTAAATCTGCTCTAATCTGACGTTCTCTTATCTAAAGCAATGTGTAATGATTTTAATTGTTATCTATTTACTGACTTTCTTGAAAATACTGATGCTTCCACTGTTTCTTGCATGCCCGTTACGTTACGTTGTAGAAGAAGTATCGAAAATAGGAATATATTTTTCTCTTTTGCGAACTTCAAGTTGTTGACTGTAACTTCAATTTTATCGTCCCCGATGATGCTCAGGTTACGGTGTTTGCAAAACAACCGATGATATATATGTTGGCATTTCTTGAATTACAAATTGAAGATTCGACAAATTCACGCTATAATTATTTCAGAGCATTCGGATAAAATTAATTAAAACCTTCAATTTATCACTGAATCATCACTGTTACACACGATTCTTTTAACATGTATGGAACCCATTTACAGTTTTGGCATTCTGCGCAAAAAACTTGCGCGTACACAATATGGCGGCGATATTTTTTTTTAATTCTGATATAGCAAGCTGCGCGGTGGTGCTGAATTGTGTTGAAGTCATGTAAATTTCAAGCGTTCCGGCGGAAATTTATGTGCTAATAACTACAAATATAAATTAAAGCTGGAATATTATCTTATCTACGATACAATTTGCTGTTAACGATATATCAAATTAAAAAATACGGACAGCCTTAAATAGTGTCACCATATTTTCAATGAAGGTTCAAATTACGTCATAAGTAATTTTCATATATATTTTCTGGGTACCAAAACGAAGTACATGGTTGCTGGTAGAGTTAGAGGGAAGCCTGCAGGTGTCGTTGCTGAGGTAGTGCGTTTGATGGGGATGTGTTTGAAGTTCTGGAAGGATTTGTTTACCTTAGAACAATTGTGACATGTGACGTTCTCCACTTGTGACAACGGCGTTTTCCATGAAGTGAGAAGTCGTGTTGCGGCTGTGAATAGGACCTTTTACGTAACCTACGTAACCAACTTAGGTCCCGCAACTTGCTAACGGAAACCAAATTTGCGCTGCATAAAACTCTGATGAGCCTTTGGAAGATCTCTACGGGCACGAAGCGTGGATGTTAAAAGGTATTAGAATACTCGGCGGGAAATTTGACAATGATGTTTCGCGCAGACGCATGAATCACGAGTTATATCAAGAGTATAAAGACGCGAATATTATTAAGCGTATAACATACGGCAGACTTCAGTGGGCTGGTCACTTAGTGTGCATGTCGGAAGAAAGAATTGCGAAAATAATAGGGTACCAGATAGAGGTCAGCGACATCTTGGAAGGCCACGAATACACTGGCTACATGCAGTGGATGAGGACCTGGGATTCCTAAACGTTCGGGGTAGCTGGGGAAGTACAGATGACCTAGGAAGATGGAGCTCTACAATACGCCCGGCTTGGGCGTGAAGCTACGCTGTAGCCTTATCAGCTTATCAACTGAGCTAAAGGAGGGCTTAAATGCTTTTTATAGCTGTTTTTTTTAAAGCTTTTGATACATTTATCAATGTTCAATTCGGACATAGTATGGTAAGCTCATTAATACAGTATATTGTAAAACGGGGTATCTTTGATAATGCAGGTAATTTGGATAGTGCAGTAAATAGATCCAGAATTTGATGATTATATGCACATCAGCATACGAACGAAAACGGCTCAACCGACAGACAGACTCGTCGATTTCGTCATCCAAGAATATGGCCATACGCAGTAAATACTTCCAGCACAGCCTCCCATATAGGTACACATGGAAATCACCACAACAGACCGACCACGTTTTAATTGATGAAAGGCATTTCTCGGATATTATCAACGTCATTAGGGGTTATTCATAAACCACGTAGACTTTTCTGGGAGGAGGGAAGGGGGTTGTGTCGGGCCAAAGTCTACGCTCCATACAAATTAAAAAGAAATGTGTGGAGAAAAGTCTACGAGGGGGTGGGGGTCTCTAATATTCTCAAAAATGAGTCTACGTGGTTTTTGAACAGGCCCTTACCTATCGCGGCGCAAACATACATTCCGTCCGCTACCTGTTTATGCTCAAAATGCGCAAAAGACATTCCGTTGTAAACAACATTCGGTACCGACGCTCGCCACGGTACGATCTGGAATGGCTGAAGTCGAAACTGATTACGCTCAAAGCCTAGAAGTAGCGTTGCCGGATGAGGGAGAGCAGATCGAAACTCCATTTGAGCTGCTGGAGTAGTTTCAAAACAGCTATTTACAAAGCAGCAGATGGTACCATTGTGTTTGTGGATAGAAATCAACGGAACAACTGATCCGACGACGAGTGTCAGACGGTTTTAGACGCAAAGAATTCAGCGAGGGTGATTATGCTGCAACAAGAAACTCGTCAAAACGTGGAGCGATTGAAACCGAATCGAAGACAGCAAACTCATCTCTTCCGGGATACGAAGCGCTACCTGGAGGAGTTATAGTGCGAAGAAATGAAGCAGCTGTATTGTTCTCGAGAAACGCGAAAGTTCTACAAGATGCTCAACGCATCCTGCAAAGGCTTTGTGCTACAAGCAGAAATATGTCAGAATCAGGTTGGAGTTATCTTGAGGGACGAACGGTGATCGAAAGGTGGAAGCATTACTACGATGAACACATGAATGGCGCATACGTGCCATCTCCCAACTCCCCGAGTAGTTGAAAGATTTCCTAGTGCCCAACGGCTTGAATCGCTGATATTGTTTAAATGCTTTGATATGAACGAAAGAGGTTTCCAGCAAAGTGCTACTTATCGTTATTTATCAAAACATGGGATATGGTGGTTTATTTTATTGATGTGACAAATATGAGTTTTGCTACAATAAAATCCATGAAAACTTAAGGGCTGCAAAATGGTGAGTAGACACCTGGGATGGAGCGTGCGTCCCTGCAACATTGCTATGGTCCTCACAAGTTCCTACCTCATGCTTCCACGGGTCAAGAGATGACAAAGACCGCCAGCTAAGGGTTGCGTACTTAGCTGGTAGTGCAGCCTGGGCACTGTTGTCCTTCTGACTTCAGCTAGATTGAGAAGGTGCGTGCCGAGCATCTGTGTCCACCAAGGAGGTGCGGTCTGTCCTGGCATCGGCAGCGCGACCCGGTAAGGTAGTATGCTGAAATCTGCCACGAAAAATGGAAGTATTCTTAATACGGTCCGACGGTGCTAATTTCAAATTGTTGTCCTTCTGACTTCAGCTAGATTGAGGAGGTGCGTTCCGAGCGTCTGTCCACCAAGGAGGTGCGGCTCAAACAGCGTCTGTCCTGGCATCCAGCGCTTGTGTAAAAAACGCTGTATCACGTCAACTATACATTAGGTGGCAGCCGCACCAAAGCAATGTAGGTAGCGTGACCCCGGCAAAGTAGCATGCTGAAATTTTACCCTACCACGTATACTTTATACGGTATATAATTTCAGATCATTCATGGAATTCCCAAGTATTGTATAATAATTTTGAATTGTTTTCTTCCCCTGTGGCTAGGATAATGCAAGTCCTTCTACAATTGCAGCAGGGTCAGCAGACATGCAGACATTACAAATATAATTGTTATTATCATTTTATATATTATAACATCCCTTCACAATATTTTTTAATGCTATTTTCAGCTTCGCATTTGCATCGTTATAAGTTTTGGCCCACCTAACTCACGTTATGTATTGGGCTGCAAAATGGTGAGTCGACAATGGGCAGGGAGCGTGAGTCCCCGCAACATAGCCCTGGTCCTCACAAGTTCCTACCTCATGCTTCCACGGGTCAAGAGATGACAAAGACCGCCAGCTAAGGGTTGCGTACTTAGCTGGTAGTGCAGCCTGGGCACTGTTGTCCTTCTGACTTCAGCTAGATTGAGAAGGTGCGTGCCGAGCATCTGTGTCCACCAAGGAGGTGCGGTCTGTCCTGGCATCGGCAGCGCGACCCGGTAAGGTAGTATGCTGAAATCTGCCACGAAAAATGGAAGTATTCTTAATACGGTCCGACGGTGCTAATTTCAGATAATAATAATTTCAGTGCTAATTTCAGGTATAATAATTTAAGATTATTTTTTCCCTCGTGGCTATGATAATGCAAGTCCGTTTACAATTGTAGCAGGACCACAATCTGCAGACATAACAAGTGTAATGGTTATTATAATTTTATATTATCACAAGACCTTCACAATATTTTTAATGCTATTTTCAGCTTCGCATTTGTGCATCGTTGTGAGTCTAAGCCAACCTAACTCACGCTATGTATATGAAAAGATACGATGGTTTTTAATGCAATTTTTTCCCTTCTTTTATCATAAGACAATTAAAAATACAAAACCTAACATTGATCCTACATCTTCTATTAGACAGGCATAAAGAATCATTTATGTGCCCAGTGGGAAACAAAAGTTAGCGGATAAATCAAATTTCCTCGTGTTTTTATTTTTATTTCTTTTTATTTCAGATTTATTAAGCTTCCGTTTTTAGGTAATAATCATATTCATAGGGAATTTATTTCGCCTTATTGTTTGCTTACATTCTCCTAGCAAAACGGCTGCCAGGAGATCAACTATGTTTCATTATATCACATTGGAAATTTCCGTAATTTCAGAGTTTAAAGCAACTAACACCGCTGCCGCAAATGGCTGCATTTTATAATTATATATACATTATTTAGTATTTTATTACAACATCGTATTATTTTCATCATTGGATATTATTAAAAACATATTGAAATTATTATTCAAATAATAATAATAATAATTAAATTTTATCTGCTTCAAGGGTACAAGGAAGTTTGTTCCAGATAGTATAGCTATTTTTTTGTCATTGTAGCTCAAGGTTCTTTTCTATTAAATTAGATCATTGGATATTATTAAAATTAAGAAATGCTTTTCAATTTTGCTGATTATGACCCATATGTTATAAATACGTACATATGTTTTATTATTTAGTATAAACTTAAATGCCATAATGCAAAAAAGTTTCACATTCCGGAGTTACATTCAACTACCAATGATTGAGCTGTAATGTGGCAGCAAGCAGCATATAATTTTCATATGTCTATCATTGTTTCAGTTATTTCATCATATTACATTATTTACAACCAGGTAGACCAGGGAAGGTAAGATTATTATTATAAAGAAAAATACTCTACATTATTATATGAACATCACTATATTATACATCAAATAAAAAGGGTTGGGAAGGGACCATCAGAGCACCGGATTGAAGCGATTTGGATGGGGAGAGTGGAATTGCCAACTCCCTGTCATTAACATTTCGTGAATTGATGGCGAGCTCTTCTACCCACTCATTGGGAAGTCCTCACGTTTGATGGCTTGTTCGACATTAGGTTGTAGGATTCTAGCATTGGAAGGAGATTCTCATTATCCCGCGGATTACGCGTAAGTGTCTCTGCTTACGAGTCCGCCCATCCGATTTTGGCCCTTCAGACAGTGTTAAATTGAATACAGGCAGATGTCGAACTTGATCAAATCATTCGTAGAGGACGATCCACTGTCTTATGGCTGTGCCTGCAACGATGAGTGGTATCTTTTACATACACATACATACATAACTCACGTTATGTATTTGAAAAGATGGGATGGGTTTTTAAATTTTTTTTAGAGAGTTTATTTTATACGACAAATTCTACAAAAAAAAAAATTCTTCGTCCAAAATAGTTAATTCAAAAACTAACATTGTTTATGATCCTACATTTTCTATTTTACAGACATAAAGAATCATTTATGGGCCCAGTAGGAAAAAAGAGTTATCGAAGAATTTCCTGTCATTCATTTTTATTTTTATTTTGTTTTGGATTTATTGAGTTTCCGTTTTTGGGCAGTAATCATACTCATATGAAATTTATTTGCCTAAATTCTCTTTGTTATTTTGCTAGGATGCCATGTGATCAACTTTATTTCATTATATCACGTTAGAATTTTCGCTATTTTAAAGTTTCAATCATCTAACATCGCAGCGGAAAAGGCAAATAGCGGCATTTAATTATTATATGTACATTATGTAGTATTTCTTTACAACATCGTATTATTTCCATCATATCATGACCTTCACATTTTCATACAACAAACTTGATGTAGGCGGTATCTGGCTTAAACACGAAACAAGCCTTCAATTTATGACATCTAGCATTCCTTATATATCCAGTATATCACCCAGAAAATAACAGCTGTGGTAGGTTTTTGAAAATTACGGAATCTGTGGTAGGCTTTTGCACTTATTGCTGAATGTATTTTTCATTTCCGGTTTACAAATGGACTTTTTACCAATTCTGAGCCGATCTGATTCATGCAGCGCTGTGTGCCATTTGGCTAGTGTTTGATTTTACATTTCAATCTTTGTCATTACTTGATCATAACTCACAACATCATTATATTTGGTAATATTGTTTTATTGATTTTACTTCAAAGATGATTAAAACATTACTTATTGTTTTTTTTACCCATTTATCTTTAACTCCCTTCCACTTGAATCGTCCCATTCCTTACTCGGTAGCAATAACTATTGGGTCAGCAAAAATAAAAGCGGATTGCTGTTATAAAATCAGCATCAAGTAGCAAATAGTGACCATGGCAACAGTAAATTAAAATGTATAAATGTTAGTTTTGTAAAATTTCAATAGATTTAATAAACTTTTTCAGGATACCCCATATCAAGATTTTGGTGAAATGCTGCTATCGCTGAAAACGAACGAAAACGTGCTTATGCGCGAAACCACAGAACTCTACACTTTAACATTTTACAACATTTCTTGCATTTCAGGATCAACCGAACGAAGATCATATATTATAGATACGAATGCTTGTAGTATTTTTCATTTACATAAATATATACACCATTATATAAATATTTCATGAAAATGGGAGGGACCATCAGGGCACCCGATTGAAACACTCTGGATGGGAAGAGTGGGAATGCCAACTCCCCATTGCTAACAGTTTGTGAATAGAGGGCGGGCTCTTCTCCCCGCCCATTGGGGCATCCTCATGTTAGATAGCTTGCTCTTTTGACCAATTGTTCAGTTTTGTTGTTGGAAGGAGATTCTTTATATCCCTGTGGATACGTATAAGTGATGTTGCATATCGATCCACCCAACCCAGGATAATCAGTGGTTATTAAAGCCTGATCAAGTCTAACAGAGAGGAGAGCCCATTGCTGTCGGACTTAGTTTCCGTGCTACAATGGGTCGTAGTACATATCATCATCATCAATAAAATCCATGAAAACTTAAGTTCGTTGATGTGAAAACAGCTTTTAAACTAAAATTGGTCAAATTTTGGAGGACTTGATAGTTTAGGGAATTTCCATGCTTGGAATAGGGTCCCGGAGAGCTAAAGCCGTTCCTTACCCGAGGACTTTCAAAAACTGCATCATTTGACTGATCAAAGATGCTTTTTTTTTTTTTTTAATTCGACTATCGAATACTACTTTTAAAAATCTTCGAAAACAAAAAGTAGAGCGGTCAAACAAAATGGGCTGGAACATTGCCTAATTCCGCCATGCCCTTAGTGCAAATAGTTTGATTGAAAAAATAGGCAAATACCCGAGAATTTCGGTCCTATTTTCATCGAATTCTATGAACGAACTAAACACCCCTGACTTAGAACCACTCGGAATACCTAACAGTAATTTAAGATCATCTCAAAATTGAACCTGATTTACCCCCCGCTCACAGCGATTACATCCCGCTGTTCAGTCAAATCGGTGCCAAAAACCTTGCGCAATCCGATCAGCGATGAGAGCTCACACCGGGTGAACCCGGTGATGTTTGTCGGGCGCTTTTCTCCTGCTTGGTGATGATGAAAAGCAAACAACACATACCCCGGGGTCCGGTGAGTGGCAGAGCCGTGAGAGTTTTTCACGGCTGATTATCATCCGATGATGCATTCATCTCACTGACAGAGGAAAGAAAAGCTCAAAAAAAGTTTTCTTCTTCTCCAGCGGATAGTGATCTAAGCTACCCTAATCACCGGGTCTCAGTGGCCACCACATTCATTGTTGCTAAGTAAGTGGGTAGGTACATAAGCAGAGCAGGCAATCTGCATTGTTACAGCATGATCAGCTGGTGTCGGTGGGTGGTTGGTGTATTTACTTTTTTTTCCCAAATGTAATGAGCAGGAGGAAGTGAAATTCTATGCCACACAATCGCTGCCAAGTAACATGCAAATATCGTCATGCACCGGGAGAAAGAGAGCCATAATTAAGCCGCTGGATTTCTTTAGTGGCAGCGTCAAAAAGAGGTGGACTGTTTTGGGCGTGAGAAGACCCGGCCTTCGCTGCGCTGGTAATTGGTATGTGTGTTGTAATGTATTTTTTTTTAAATATAGTAGTTTCATTTTAACGATGTTATGTGATAATCTGTTGAGATGACTTAAGAAAGCAGATGGCAGAAAGATGATTTAGTTTTTTTTTTATTCAAATTGGTTTTTCGCAAGCAGGGCATAAGATAAATAAACATTGATTCAGTTTACTTTTACTCATATTAAAATTTCGTGGCTTAAACGGTTGTTTTGATTAGAAATTATCGATTTAGGTCGAAGTTTGGTCTCAGCTGGGTGTAACCGTTTGTTTCAAAATGAAACGATTTTCAATATGTGCCTATTGTATTAAATGTACTGTCACGTTTCTATTAGTTAGTTGATGTTGATTCGTAGGACTGTCTAGTTTTTGTTTAATATTGTACTAGGTAAGTAGGGATTTGCTTTTTTTTTTAATTAAAATTGTATAACAGTGAAGTGGGGCGATAAATAACTTTCAATGTGTACAGCCTTATGTTCCTTCCCTAGCTTAATCAGGTGACAGTATTCCGCACGTTTGATCGCGAAGCCCCTCCTGATTGCACAGTAGTAAGCCGATCTTGAGACACAGTTCGAGTGGTCTCTTGCAACTTGCTAGAGTTACATGGGATACTGGCGACTTCATTAGATCGGGGGACGATTATTTTTTTTAATATCTTTATTGGAGTGGCTTTCAGCCTCCTGGGCTTGTTCGCCACTTAAGGGGGACGATTATAAAAATGGCAACAAATTCTACAAATTCTAGGATTGGATCACTCTTTCGGTTTTTTGTTTTTTGTATTTTTTAATCCATCGTGAAGAGGATTGCTTAATGCTAGTACAGTATCAAACGTCGGAAATTTCGCGGCCTAAAGACATACTGCGTGTTTTCACTGTAGCTAAAAAAGTTGCTTAGCACAGGGTAGTAGGTGGTTGGTTGGTTTATTTTGAATGTCATGTCCATGTGTCCATGTGTCATGTACAATGTGTCATGTCATGTCCATGTGTCCATGAACAACAGGGGTAATTTGACTTTTGCCGATATGTTATTTTACAAAAACTTGCTCCTGACACTGAACTTATTACCATCAGTTTCTTAGCAATACTTATGGTTGTTTTTCTAGAAAACTAGGTATTTTTCAAATGCTTAGCTCACTGGGTGATGCAGATTAAAAACATATGTCTAAACAGGATTAAATAAGATTGATTGAAAAATTGTCTGCAGTAATTTTTGAATTTTAGATGCACATTTTGATTTTAGATGCACATTTTTTATTTTAGATGCATAAGTTTTTCAGTTGAAAATACGAATTTTTCAACTAAATTTTTGTTTGTTCAGAGACTCTTACAAAATAATTTTTCATCCGAAAAAAATATGGTATGACCAATGGTATGACCAAGGATCTGGCGACTTTGTCGGCAATATTCGGCTTTTGAAACAGAAACCCCCCTTATCCAAGGTCCCGTTTCAATATAGTTTGCATGGATGAGTGGTTCATTTTCATTTCATACGCCATCTTCCTCGCAAACCGAGCAGAATTCCTTCGAGTTCCCTCCTTCACTGCTTTGACCTCTGAGGGAGTACGTACACTGCGTTTATTACCGGGTTTTGTCTTAGGAACAATAGTTCCAGTATCTTTGACACGCTTTATGCTCCTGTACAGAATTAATCTGCTCAACTTAAAATGTGACAGCTTTCATCTGATTTTCATGTTCGTGAATTGGATGCAAGATCCGAATTTGTTCACAACATGAATCCATTTTTGTTTTCATAAATTAAAGAACAAATATTCAGTTTTTTCTTTACGAATGAACTGACAACAAATCACTGTTTGAAAAAGTACACAAGGGGTTCACCGATAATGACATAAATTGTACCGAGAGGATCACAAATGAGTGTATCACTTTCATGTTGTCACCCTGTAGGATTTTAAGAAACAATAACTTCCATCTTTCACATGAAATGTAAGCAGATTGACATTAATGAAATAAGAAGAAATAGTCTTGCTTTAAAGTTTTTAGCAATGATTTCATGAAACATTGAGTTAAATCATCCACATCTCTAAATTTGGCCTAATGGTTCGCGGCCTACTGACTCATTGGGCGTAATGGCCTTCACCCTAGTGGTATTTGGCTTTTGGCTCTACACCTCAGTATGCAATGCAAGTTAAGAAGTGTTTCAGGTTTTCAAGGTTCATAATAATTTCAAAGTTCATAACAATTCAGGGGTTTTACACGTTAAAGTCAGTTGTATTTAGGTTTGCCTGGGTTTTGGTATAAGTGAAACATTTGAAAGCTTATATCGCTTCACTTTAAATTGGCCTCAGAATAATTGACTTCCGAATATGGTCTTTTTTCATGCGGTTTGTTTTCGGCGATAACTACAGAACGGAACAACTTATTGACCTAATTTGAATCACATTTTTCGTTTTGGGCAAAAAGTTATCACATGGCAGTTTTTTAAAAAAAATCGCAATTTTTGGTGTAAATACCCAAAATTTAAAAAAAACTGTATTCTGAAAATTGCATAAAAAGGTAACACATGCAAACAAAATCGAAGAAATTTCAAAGGTTTATGCATGTGGATTGATCAGTTCTAATTAGTCTTTTTTTACGTGGTTTCATAGTAAAAGTGGAACGTATCCCCTGTGTAAAAAAAGACCTTAGTGTACAGGGTGTCTCACAATAGGTGTCACTAAAACAAAATGAGATTACCGCAAAACACATCAACAAAATCATAGCATTTATTTTTCATTTGAAAAATACATGATACAGAAATAAACCATATTAATTGAATTCGAATCTCTCGCACTTTTCCTTGATAACTTTGCGCAAACGCTTTGTAAACCCATCGCAGCTAGCACGCACAATTTCCTGAGGAATTCGGTCCCAAATATCAACCAAATGTTTCTTGAATCGATCTAAAGTAAGCCCTTTCGTAGGGCCTATATGTTGAAGCATATAACTCCAAATAAAGTAGTCAAGTGGGTTGAGATCAAGTAAGGATGCAGGCCATTTTTCGCTTGTAATGAAATCGGGCAAATTTGCCGGGCAGTACGCTTGTGGCTTCTTTGCCTTGTGAGCTGGAGCTGAATCCTGTTGGAAATAATATGGTGTATCCCCATACAGCGTTGAAGCATGAGTAAGCTCGATGTAATATTAAGGGTTTATTTTTACGTTAGGTTCTATGAAAAGAAGAGGAAGTTTTTCTTTTCGTGAAACGGCGCCCCATACCATGATTTGTGATACATTCTGATAGCGTTATATGACTTGTTTATCTCTTGGAATATTGGCAAGACTTTTGCCATACTCATGATCATTTTGTTGATAATGACTGTCCTGAAGGAGGAAGAGCTTTTCATCCAAAAATAGAATCTCGCAGTCACCGTGCCGAACCAAAAGATCTCTGCTTCTTTGGACCCTGGCTTGTTTTTGACGCTCCGTCAACGGCTTGCTTTCCAGATCATGTCTGAGGAGCCTGTTTATTGAAACAGGGCACATTTGAAATTGTTTGCTCAATTTACGGCCAGATACGGCCGGATTACGTCTTATTTGCTCCCTCACACATTTGATCTTTTTCTCCATTCTGGCAGTTCATCTGGCACCTCCTTTTTTGTTGAATATGGACATTTCCAGTTTTCTTGAACCGTTTCAAGGTACGAAAAACAAAACGCTTACTCACTCTGAACTGCTTAAAGCTATTGAATATTTGATAAGGTATAAGCTTTCGCAAATGTAATTTTGAAACTTGCTCCTATATGGCTTCCATGGTAGCTGACAAATATAAACAAACGGATATGGTTTTTTATCTTCAGCGATAAGCTGTCAAAAAAATACACTCAAAACGGGTATAATCAATTCCGCTGTTCAAATTACCCAGCTGAAATAAACCAAAACTGAAAAAAGGTGAAACCTATTGTGAGACACATTGTACATTACTTCATAAAAACAACCGACATAATGATGTTTTAACATATTACTTTATTATTGTTACTAGTTGTTTATAATGATATGACAGTTGATGTTAAAGGGAAATGAACAGTATTTTCAACCAAAATTGATGACAAGGAACTGATTACATCTGCGATTACATCTTGCGAATTACTTTGAATTGTCTACTGTTATGTTTTACTTTTGACGACTAATATGGTCCAAATGACCTCTTCACTTGTGTTCAAGTTTTCACCACTTTTTATGCCTACGGATAAGTTATATCTTCACTTTCAAGTTTATATAAATACATCGCAAATTTGAATAGTTTATGTCCATACATCAAAACTTTTCGTATCCCTGAGACTTGATCCGTAACCTTATTTGAGTAAAGCGCTTGTTGAAATTCAGCGAACTGGACTCAACGCGCTTCAATGCATTTGAAGGTTTGGTAAGACCGGTACTCGACCCAAGTAGCACACTACGATCATAATTAGTTGTAGTAACTTGTTTATGACTTAGCAAGTCATATTTATGTTATCTAAACTGAATGGCAATAAGTGTGCTACTAGTGAATATTACTTATGTCTAGTCCATTGTTGGGTCGCATGATCTATACAATCGGACGATAAAGCAAAACTAAATAATTGTTATCGTTAGAACGAAAGTGCTCGCTCCCACTGCGAAAAATCCAAATAACGCCCGTTTGATTCAATTTTACCCTCTCCATCACCTAACACCATCTCAAAGCGTAGATAGAAACCATAACCGTGCTACAAGTTGTTATTACGGATAATAAAGCTAATTTCTGCTATCAGATGGCGACTACTGTAGCGGTAATTTCCTTCCAATAAAAACACACGTACACCCATCAAAACAGACCGTTGGCCATCATCGCGTCACATCTCAGTCAAAAGGAAATGTGTACCTACATCACACTTCTCTTCTGGCCCTGCGCTCGTTTCTCGTCCGTTCGCTTTGTGTCGCCGTTGACTAACTTCAAGTCGTGGCTTTGGCAACTACCGACCGTATGTTGATACGACGCACTGTGCCAGCAGATTGGAACAAGTGCAACACATCCCTATTAAGCCGACAAAACAACCCACTTCATCTTACGTAACGTGTGATCGCGAATATGCTCCGAAAACAAACCGAACAAAACACAAAGCAAACCGGCACCAAAACAAATTTCCGTCTTTCTCATTCCTTCAAACCAAAAGCTTTTCATCTAACGGTTCAACTGCGAGAAAGCTCTCTCACAGTCATTTGAAGCAAAAATACGCATTTGTTGGGTTCTTTCTGGCTTGGTAGCACGCCCAGCGTCGTCGCTACCAACTTGGTGAGCACATTTAGGGGTGGGAAAATTCAATCGAAACTCGGGTACTTACCGCCTCGGCTTCGGTCGCACAATTTCGTGGTTCGCATCGGTGATACACAACGGACTCAGCGCACCCGCCAAATGCTCCACTCCGATCCGGCCAGGATCCCAGCTGTGACGTCCGGCAGTGGTTCCGTTGGTTGTACTGCTGCTGCTACTGCCACTGGTCGACGTTGTCGATGTCCCGAGAGACCAACAGTGGCTGCCACTGCTCCCGGTGCTATTGCCAACCGAGGAGGCCGGTTGGCTGGACGTTATCGTGCTGCCGTGACTCATGGCGGTGGCATTTTTGGGTAACGGTTTTTCCACTATCATCACCGGGCCGCCGTCGTCGTTGTCGTTGTCTTAGTGGTGGTAGTTGTTGTCTTGAACGTCGCCGTCGCTGGGTGCATGGCTTTTTGGTACGTGCAGGTTTATTTAGAGATGGGCTTTTACTTTATTTCGAAGATACCGTGGCGTTCGTTGGCTGCTTTGTATTGTTATTGATTTTTTTTGCTGCTGTTGTTGCAGTTCTTTGGGCAGGGCTGAAAGTAAATCAGAAACGGAATCGATCAGTGTGGAACGCAGTGAACGAAGAAAATCAATTTATTCAATTGATAGCAATGGCGGCGGCGGTGGGCGGTTGGAGGAGTTGGAGGTGATCATAAATTATACTGCCTTGTTGGGCGAAAGGGCACTTCAATGGCTGCAGTGGTACACGATTCGAAGGGTACTTGGGGCGTGCCTCTTAAAGAAGAGAGAGAGAGAGAGAGAGAGAGAGAGAGAGGCCTGATTTGGCTATCTTCTGGTTTTGTTTTGGTTACTGTAGTTTTTTTTTAATGTTTATGTTTCCGCGAGACAAGATGACACATTTATGATTGACATGGATGACGTGCTTTGAGCGTGATACATAACAGGATCTTTTTTTTTCTGGGGCATCGATGATTTGATTGACGAGTTTGGAAGCTTTCCAATTAGTTTGTTTGCTATTGGTTTGTGAGAATTTTTCAAAGTTTGTAAATTTCTTAAAAATCTAATCATGGATTCCACGATCTATCAATTGATTTTGATTTGAAAACTATAGAGACTCTCCATGTCAAAGATAGATTGAGTTACGTATAAATTTTGAATTTCTAAGTCTGGACAATATCTAGGGATGTTAAGAAAAAAAAAATTCTTATCAGAAAAAACAATCTAAATCAGCTGGGGAAAAAAAGCTAAACCCCTCAACCATTTTATTGCCTGGGCCTTGGACAACTTGATCGATTTTGTCTGTGATTGACAGTACCGCTTAATAGTCCATCTGAACCGGTTTGATATTGCCAATATTTATTTCGATGCCAGGATTCGATGGGCACAGTGATCTTTTATTTCATCTCGATCAACTTTTCCGCACCTGTCACCACTAGCGTTCAATCGAACAAACGTTTTCTTTCGATACTCTCACAAATTACAGAAACGACATCGACGAGCTTAAAGCGACGAACCTGGCAACGCAGATTGAAGAGCTTTTATCTATGTCAAAGCCTTCCAGTCTGAAACCTTACAACAGCTAGATACCGTCTGAAAAATAACTAGCCTAGCCAAAACCTCTCACTCCCAACAATAGTCGCATAAAAGAGGCTGAGAGAATTGGACAACCTCCGGCTCTCTGAAAGCTCACGGATCCGCTCACCTGCTGCTGACGAAAGCTCCCGACTCTCAGCAGCATAAATTCCACCGTCCCTCCACTTCACCACCAGCCGGTCGCATATTTGGAATACTTTTTCTCCTACATTCCATGTTTTGCTCATTTCGCTTTCCATTTAAACAACACCTACGTTACTCCCACCACCATTCGCCTCAATGAGCATCCACCAGAAATAACCCACTCCAATCAATCACTTTTCCTGGCAAAAAAAAATAATTCCCCCGAGCACGTTCGTTTTCTATGAGACCCACTGAGATGGGGACGACGTGAAAGAAATGATCGAAACGTTCGCCTTCATATAGGAGTTGGTGTGCACTATGCATGGTGTGCTCTTAACATGATTATGTCTTTAAAGACGCTGAACCATTATCTCCGATGGCATTTTACTCTCATTCTGGTACATTTGTGCTCGGGCCGACGACGAAGGCTATGAAAGACTGGTGTATGAGCTTTAATGAATTCCGATGGTTAGGCTTTGAAGTGATTATGTTTACTACGGTTTGAACCGATCTGGTTTACATGAAATGTTCACTCTAAATCCGACCCGAGGTGCTCCAAAATTGCAAGTCATGTAAGAGTTGGTGTATGCTGCGATTATTCAATGCTTTTATTCGTCTTCCAAAGTGGTGATTCTTGGTGAGGAGGTAGGGACGAGAGGCGGGGAGAGTAAGTTTGTAAGTGAGTGAATCAACGTTCTCTGCACAGACTCTGTTTCGGTTGATGGATAATGATGACGAGTTTGGTGAAGTGCAAGTTCTGACGGCGGCGACCTTAGCCCTCGGCATGGCAAGGTGCGGCTATGTGTAGAGAGTGCTACATATATAAACAACGATGATATAGGCGAGGGAAGAAGGGGGTTAACCGATGAACGATCTCAGGCATCGTTTAAATCAATGCGTTGAATCATGCAAAGCAGGGCTGAAACTTGGCATTTTATTTTGCTCCTCTTGATGAGTGTAAGTTATTGATACCAACGGCCTTACTATCAGGCTATACATAATGCGAATACGTTCAAGTGGATAATTTATCTTGACGACAAGAGATACTAGAACTTTTCTTTCATGTGGTTCGTTTTTTTTTCATGTTCCACAGATTGTCTCATCCCTGTTCTACTAAAACTTAAATCCTGAGTAAACAATAAGACCTGAAATTAAGGATCTTGGATTAACTGATTGAAACCGCTCCTGGAAAAAAGTTCACATCAAAAGGTGAAGGACATATGGTTGATTGGTTCGTGAAATGTTTGTTGCTGGATTGATTTTGAAAGTTAAAACACGTCATTTGTTTTGCTTCAATATATTAGGAAATGTTTGATAGTCTGTTTTTGCGATTTGCGATTGCGAGAAATTTCAGAAATAGGCCAAGAAGAGTGCATAGAATATTGAATTTTAAGTTTGGGGCGCTGAAGACAAGAAATTTGATTTCGGCGTTGAGGCGCTGAAGACAAGAAATTTGATTTCGGAAACGTGTAAGGTAGTCAAGGGTTTAAAAATTACCGTTTGCCGAATCATGACGAAGTTTTACGTAAAAAAAATCACCTGATAAAAGCTATGGCCGGAAAAGAAAGCTTAATATTTGACAGCAGTGGTCTTTGAGGTGGATTGTTAAGACAGACCAGAGCATGTCAGCAGTGACAGCAACAGTAGTCTTAAACGATGTAATTGAAGGCAAACATACTTTTGCATATAAAAACTATTAAACGATCCGTAAAACAATGAAAATCTTTCCAAGAAAAACGCATTCATGAACCTTAAAACTCTCGCTAATATCCATAACAAATGGAAATGATTTATTAAATTTATCGATTTATCGACCATTATTTATATAACACTAGCTGAACCCGGTGCGTGTGCTGCTACGCGTGCAATTAACTGAATTCAAATTCAATAGAACTGGTACTTTTATGGTTGGTTTTCGGAATGATTTTTTTTTCTTGACTAAGAAGTGGTTCAAACTTCTATCAGAACATGCTTCTTACCCGAGAAATACATATTTTGTGTTTCAGTTACCTAAATAATTCTCATTTTTGGTTGTAATTTGAGTTTCATATTTATGATAGCCCCTCCTTCCGGAAGGGGCAGAGGTCTCAAATCACCATACAATCATTGCTTTCAAACTCCCCAAATGCCAAATTTGGTTCCATTTGCTTGATTAGTTATCGAGTTATGCAGAAATTTGTGTTTCATTTGAATGAGAGCCATCCCCCCTCCCCTTCAGAAGGCAAAGAGGACTCAAACCACCTTTGAAACATTTATTGCTTTAACAAACCTCCACATGCCAAATTTGGTTCTATTTGCTTGATTAGCTCTTGAGTTATGCAGAAATTTAATTTGTGTTTCATTTGTATGCCCCCCCCCCTTATAGAAAGGGGAGGGGTCGTGAGTCATCTAAGAAACATTTCTAGCTTTCAAAAACCTACACCTGCCAAATTTGGTTCCATTTGCTTGATTAATTTTCGAGTTATGCAGGAATTTGGGTTCCATTTGAATGGGGAGGGGTCTCAAATTACCATTGAAACATTTCTTGTTTTCGAAAACCCCTACATGCCAAATTTGATTTCCTTTGCTTGATTAGTTCTCCAGTTATACAGAAATTTGTTTTTCATTTGTATGGGAGCCCCCCTTTTCAGAGAAGGGAGGGGTTTATTACCTTAAGAACCTTTCCCGGTCCCAAAAACTCCTCCATACAAAATTTCACGCCGATCGGTTCAGTAGTCTCCGAGTCTATAAGGTTCAGACAGACAGACAGACAGACAGACAAACAGACATTTTTATATATCCGTTTTCATTACTTGAAGGAACTTGCCAACCATGCATCCCCATCAATCAGAGGTTATTTTTATAAGTTCATTTAGCTGTTTCACATCGTATAATGAAAGTAAAAAAAGCAATTATTTCCAAATTTGTTTTTATTATACACAATGACACCATAAATTATTGCTTACGATTATTTAACAGTTTCACACATGTTTCATCGCTGGAGAACGAGAATCGTTTTACGATATTATACATTTCATCCTTAGGTTTAAAACAATGATATGATTGGGTTCCCGAAATTTGTTTCACGCGAGCATAGTGGTTTTTCAATTTCTTTTCCATTGTTTTGTAATCATGCTCTGAATAATAGTCGTACTGTATTTTGGAATTTTTCTTTGAAGTCGTCCATATTTTTAGTTCATTTGCCGTAGTTATGAGATGGCCTTGTAAACCTCCTTTTGCTGCATTGCGTTTCAATACTCCTCCCAACGCGTTGCATGGACCTTTTTCATGACATGTTGCGGAAAATTTACATTCCGCATTAAGACCGACTAGTGGTTCAAAAGTTATGATTTTTTGAAAAAAAAAAAGCATTTATGAAAAAAGTCATTTTTTTGGACCACCCTTACGCAGAAACGGCCACCCTAAGAACGAAATAAAAAAATAAGGGTCAATTGTTTTCCGATAAAGAACAAAATACTATGAAATTCAAGAGATCGTTTACCCTTTTTCTATGGAATTTCTGTTTGTATCTATGGAATAATCTATAAAATTGTACGGATTTCCCATATACATGTTACAAATGATCCATAAATGGTTCAATGGCGTTCTTTAAACTTGCAATATTGATCCTCAGGATATAACCTTTATGCAAGGAAATATATTCTCATGATCCGTAAATTAATGAAAATGTTCCATAAATAAATAAACAATGATCCCCAAAACGATGAATAATGAACTATAAACTTATGAATATGATCCATAGTATATCAACATTGTGCACATAAGCATAGAGATATGATCCATAAATTATGCCTGCATTTTTGAGTTTTAGACACTATTCTTTAAATTTTTAAATGAATTCATAAAAATTGGGAAATTGATCCCTTACTGCGTTACTATTCAGGTTTCGCTACAAGTTTGCCACATTTTTTGTGCCCTACTACCCAAGCAACACACAAGTTTTATAACGGTTGAAAATACTTTAATTTGACTAGATTTGGTTATATAGAAGCTTACTCAACATTAAATCATGAATATATGTTACTCGGGTAGTACTAGAATTTGCCTGATGAGCAGTTTATTGAGCTCAGGTACAACCCGATAGCGACTTGTATGATTAACAGCTTTTATGCCTTACATCTATTTGCAAAGTGATGTTGTGCAAAGTTTTTTGCTAAGAAGTGATCTATTTGTAAAACTGAATGCTTTGAACGCAAATTGATTTAGCGATTGTTTAGAGTGATACAAATACAAATATGTTGTTTACCATACTAATTTCTTTACAAATTTTAAGTTGGTTTTCATAGTCAGCTTCAAATTAAATGAGTTCAAATTTTGAAAGGCTCATAAAGATCTTATTTAAAATCGTTTAAACGTAGGGAAACTAAAATTTCCAAATTTGCATCAGTCTGAGGACCGTTTCTTTAGGTATTCGGGTAAAAATTTGCTGCCAAAGATAAATCGTTGGTATGATATTGTTTTGAGGAACTGTTTTAAGGATTGAAGACTTAAGGCAGCAGAAAGAGTTTTTTATATCCTAAGTGTTAGCGTCTCCTAGCAAAAGGCTGATTCAAGCATCTGCCCGGTATCATGCAAACGGAGGATGTTTTTTGTAGTTAGGTTCGACGAGCGATAGCGAGTTGGACGGCAAGCGTCTGCCTAGCATAATTTTATGTGAAAAAATCTGAAATAACAGTTTGACCTGTAGTTTTTTACGCACACAAGAGCTCTTTGCAAAATTTCTTGGGAAATATGTGTCGCAGTTGCGTAAGGAACGTGAGATTGCAAAAGTAAGTAAGCTTTCTGAAAAAGGGCAAAATCTTCTTAGACCAACGCGATCCTTCTTTTACAGCAATATTTAAGGAACGGACATGTCAATACATCTGAGAAGTAGCACAGTTAAGGATAGATTTCTCTTTTGTCAAAATTTAAAAAATAGTTCCCGAAATTGGAAAAATTCTGGTATAATTGATAAATCATACCTATAAATTTAAGTGCACGAAGTTGGCTTGCTATGGATCGTTTTTAGAAGTTTATGAATCATCGTCAATTTTTTCATGGAACATTTTCAATATTTTATGAATCATGTGAATATACTTTAGTTCACAAAAGGCTACATTAGGTGGATCAATTTAACAAGTTTAAGGAACGTTATTGAACCTTTTGTGGACCATTTACTACATGTTTATGGGTAATCCGTACAATTTTATCAATTATTCCCCAGATATCTAAAGGTACATTTTTGACATTATATTGCTAAATTTGAAATAAAATATTGATGTATTCAATCGATAATTTTCTTCATTTTATTGATTTTCATCGGAGCTTAATGGGGTGCAAATACGTTTTTTATGGAACGCTTTTCGATTTAGAATGGATACTTTCTTCAATTTTAAAGGTGCAAAATTAGGGCTGCCGTAATTGAAGAATCTGTTTCAACACGTATTGTACCTAGGGAGTTCTACAGGATAAACCTGCGTGGGCGAGCAACATTTGCCATGTCATTAATAAACCCGAAGAATGCTGCAAACTTTTGTAAGGTCCCTTTATCAGATGTCCTGTGGAAGAAAGTTGTCAGATGCATTTTCTTTCATGCTTTTCCCAACAACAGAGACATTTCCCAGGAGATGAACATGAAAAGGATTACTATTGCGATTACGGCAATGACCAAACAGATGATTTGTACTTTGAGGTCTATTTTGGAAGCTAGGGTGTGAAATGTTTTTCCAGGACTTTAGTCCTTGAAGAAGTTAGAAAATACTCCAATCACCGAGTGGTACAAATACCACTGGACGTTACTCAAAACCTCTACAGCTCGAGCCCCAGGCGCACAAAAGCCGTCCTAAAAGCAGGTGAAGGACCGACTCGTTTTTAATAAATTCCACCCTTTTCCTTACTTAATCGAGTTAATTGTTGCATACCCGAATCAAAGCTGAATTTAATACATGTTAACGAACTCCCAGACGCATCCAGAACGTGCCACATGCTGGTCCTCGAATTTTGTTGTTCTGAAAATGTCTCTGCTGTCATTGTCTTACAGAACCATATGTATTTCAGCATATTCACATGGTTTCGGTTGATTAGCAATTTGGTCATATTCCCGGAACCGAACTATCTCAGGGTACCCGAAATCTGTTAGAAAGTTGAGTGCTAAAAATATGTGTGTTATAAATTTATATATATTTGTTCCGTGGCGGGGGGGGGGTCAAACCACCACCCCCCCCGGCCCAGGACTAGAATATTAACCTGCACTTAGTAATTCAGAAAAAGCACCAAAAAATGATAGAAGTGCCACTAAATTATTAAGGCCTGTGCCAACAAATAATGTGTGATCAGCAATAAAAATTTAGGAATGAGCAATAATACATGAGAAATGATCTTTGGATAATCTAATTGTGACCGGTAAATCTGTCAAATAAAGCAACAGGTATTAGTAAATGTGCAAATAAATATGGTTTGATTTCCGCCAAATGATGTTATTTGAGCACTAAACTACTCGCAAATGTCTTGGATTTTTATTTAATTTTCCCATAAAAATAGTAAAATGAGCAATAAATAACTGAATAACCACAATAAAAAAAACTCAAATGTCCTAGGTAGTAGATACAGTTACCCATCTTTAAATTCAAAAATAATTTGATATCGTGAAAATTTTCCCATGAAATATTCAAAAACACCATTTGAAAACTGAATGGGTTCCAGAGAGCAGAAAATAAATGCAGGCAAAACATTGGGAATGAGCCATAAAAAGTTGTGATGTGTTTTAGGACAAATTAAAAAATTTCATATGGAAGAGGTAAAATGAGCAATGAATATTCAATAATGCGCAATAGACAACGATATTTTTGCAAATGGACTAATGAACGTATACATTCCAAGTAAGAGTTGTTGAGCTTCTACAATTGATATTTTTATCAAATGATATGTTGAGTTTACCAATAACCATAAGACTGTCGCTTGAATGGAAAACATATTGTTGGTAAAGAAGATCATTTAATATGGTCACTACTTATAAATACGGTTAAAAAATGTATCCATGCCAAGGAAAAGTACAAAAATCAACCTGTGATAATTTTGAAAATAGCAATCGGAAATAAAAAATAAGTGCAATTTTATAATATAAAGCAGCACTTAGAAAAAGACTACTCATTTGAATGGCTTACATTTTTCAAAGCAGATTGGTAACAACGCCAGTAAATTCTCACCAAATTTGCGATGAAACATCAAGCAATTTTCTAATCAATCAGAGCAAAGGAGCATTTCTAAATTCAAAATGTGCAATGAACTTTTGCAAAAATAACAAATAACTGGCAAATGATTAGATCAAATCGTCCAGATAAAAATAAAAATAGAATTGAAAAAATCAAACTAATTGTATATCGTAGTGTATGTCAAGTCGGACAGTCTGTAAATGAGGACATATCAATTTTAATTAGTTTGTAGGTTATTTTTCCAACATTTAACGATTTCACAGTTGCGGTGCATTACAAACGTTGTAAGGAGTCTCTATGAAATTAAAAAAGTTATCATAACTGGCGTTCTGTTAAGGTGAAGGAACAAAAATGTTAGAAAGAAAAAGCCGCTACAACGATAAACGTAATCTTTGCGTAAACTTGATCCGGGGTATACAAAGTCATTAGAATAAGATTCAATGCTGATTCTCGGAAATTGGATGATAAATGTGAATAAGATGTTTTTCGAATATTCTTAAATGTGTGATTAACTGAAGCAATCTGACTTTGAAAAAGCAAACGATCTTGTTATTTTGGTTGAACCTCTTAATGGAATCCCCTACACTCTTTTTGGTAGCCATTGTGTGTGGTGGATGAGTAGATCAATTACAAGGACGTTTGAATGACGAATTATGTTCGTCAACAATAAGAATTTACTGGCGTTGCTACCAATCTGCTTTGAAAAATGTAAGCCATTCAAATGAGTAGTCTTTTTCATAGTGCTGCTTTATATTATAAAATTGCACATATTTTTTATTTCCGATTGCTGTTTTGATTTGTGCGCCTGAAAATTGATAATGGTTTGATGACTATTTCAAAATTATCACAGGTTGATTTTTGTACTTTTCCTTGGCATGGATACATTTTTTAACCGTATTTATAAGTAGTGACCATATTAAATGATCTTCTTTACCAACAATATTTTTTCCATTCAAGCGACAGTCTTATGGTTATTGGTAAACTCAACATATCATTTGATAAAAATATCAATTGTAGAAGCTCAACAACTCTCATTTGGAATGTATACGTTCATTAGTCCATTTGCAAAAATATCATTGTCTATTGCGCATTATTGAATATTCATTGCTCATTTTACCTCTTCCATATGAAATTTTTTAATTATTCCTAAAACACATCACAACTTTTTATGGATCATTCCCAATGTTTTGCCTGCATTTATTTTCTGCTCTCTGGAACCCATTTAGTTTTCAAATGGTGTTTTTGAATATTTCATGGGAAAATTTTCACGATATCAAATTATTTTTGAATTTAAAAATGGGTAACTGAATCTACTCCTCATTTGAGTTTTTTTTATTGTGGTTATTCAGTTATTTATTGCTCATTTTACTATTTTTATGAGAAAATCAAATAAAAATCCAAGACCTATGCGAGTAGTTCAGTGCTCAAATAACATCATTTGGCGGAAATCAAGCCATATTTATTTGCACATATACTAATAGCTGTTGCTTTATTTGACAGATTTACCGGTCACAATTAGATTATCCAAAGATCAATTCTCATCTATTATTGCTTATTCCTAAATTTTTAATGCTGATCACACATTATTTGTTGGCACAGGCCTTAATAATTTAGTGGCACTTTTTTCATTTTTTATTGCTCAATTCTTTCTTTTAATTGATGATTAATTATGCTGCCGAATCTTATGGCCCTTCTCGAGTAACACATTTTCATGCGCTTATGTTGAGTAAGCTTCTTCATAACTAAATCTAGTGTTATAAAAGTATTTCAACCGTTATAAAACTTGTGTGTTGCTTGGGTAGTGGCTCTGTAGTCCTCACCTCAGAAAATCATCAAGTTTTATACCCATATTCGTATGGCTCCATTAGGTTAGCAACTTGGACATAGCATGCTCTTAGTGAATTTTCGATCTGTGACCGGCAGTGGTCTGTAAAATAGTTCTTGTTTCAGAAACAATCATAAAAATGCATAAAAATTTACATAGGAAAAAATGGCAGGCAGTGCAAAAATGCAAATTCTACATAACCTTGGGGAACCCAGAATACCAAATCTAATCCGGTTTCATCAAAATTGGTTAGCTTTTCGCAAAGCTATGCTTATTTCAATTTCCACAAACATTGACATTGGAATGGCATCGGAATAGTTTCCGGAAGCCCTGGTAAAATCAACAAATTTTCATTGCAACAGAAGCCTATTAACTGACATATCACTGTTCTCAGACTTTTTATGAACATTTAATCAATCACCATGTTGTTATTCCGGACCCCCGAAATATGATTGTTCTCACACTTTTTATGAACATTTAATCAATCATCATATGGAAACCCCAGAACAGGTAATGAAAGCCGGATCAGATTTTTATTGAAACCAATCGATCCAAGCAATACCAAAAACATCTTTCTGTTTAGGAATGTTGGTTTATTAGAGTTCTGTTTAGGAATGTTGGTTTATTAGAGTCTTAAGAATCAAAGAAAAAAAATAATGTTTTGTTTTAATAAGCTCAGAAGATGTTGCCAAAAACCGTTTGCCTTAAACATATCGCTACTGATGTATTTTTATTGTTTAAATTACTTAATATTTGACTGCTGAAACAGCGCTATAGATCCCATTTTTGAAAACATCTATTGGGTTGCATATAAAGTTCTTAAGTTTCACGTTATTTACTCTAGGAGGAGAACCATATGCCGTTTCACTGAGTAGTTGATCTTATACAGTTATTATGATGATTTTAATTGACATTGTCGACCTTTTGTCTGATCTGCTCTGATAGATTTTTGTTGATTCCAACAAGGATGTCAAAAAATTGCTTATTTTAAGAGAATTTTCTGTTTGTTCTACTGTGTCTTTCAAATATTTCAAAAATTAAGCAATAGTGAAACCGTTAATTGCACCACCAAGTTAACCCCTAATATAAAACTCTGCTATGCTTTTTGAGCTCTAATCAACTTCGGATCGATTATCTTAACTTGCAATACTTTTAGTCATGTCCTGTGTACTATGTAAAGAGAATTCATAAACAAACCTTATTTTCAAATTCAATCTAAGTTTACGTTCGTTGGATTGACAATCCAGAAATAAGCATCTAATATTCATGTATTTTGCAATTGTTTTTGCTCTGGGAAAACTTGATCATAATTTAACAATCATAGTAACCCATGAGTCAGCAGACAAAATTTGACAGCTCTATCAGTCAAACTCTAACCGTGATGGCAAAAACAGTGAAGCAACTCCGTTCAGAAGTGTGCGCGTTCAAATAACGGCACCCCGCCGCGTCGAAAACGGACACCGTGCGACACTTTGTGGACGCCGGATACGCCCGTTCCGGCATCTACAACATCTTGGCACTATTAGACAACAATCAAAGCATCGAAAGAATGCCCGGTTCCGGACGGCCCCGAGCGACAAGAAGCTCCAAAGGATGCTGAAGAGGAAGACCGAGGGAAAAGTGGCTACATCGCTGCGTGCGCTTGGCCGGGAGGTCGGTTCAACCGGCCAAACAGTGAAAAAGTACCTGGCGAACATGAACATACATGTCAGGAAGCGGAAGTCGCGTCCACTGGTTTCGGAGCTGCAGGCAATGACGCAGCGGCAGTGGCTGAATAAGATGGTCAACTCGATTTTCCCGGTGAATCACGACGTGGCGGTGGTGATGGACGACGAGACCCATTTCACCCTGGATGGCAACGACTGGCAGGGCACTTCGTATTTCACTTCCCACGAAGGAAGTGAGCTCCGAGGTGAAGTTCATTACACACCAAGTTCCCAAGAAGGTGCTGCTGTGGCTGACAATCAGCGAGAAGGGGATGTCAAAGCCGCTCTTCTTTCGCTCTGGACTGGCCGTGAACGGGGAAATTTATAGTACGAAATGCTTGCCGGAAGTTGCGTCGTTCATCAAGAAATAAGGGCGAAGACGCGGTGTTCTGGACAGATCTGGCGTCGGCCCACTCGAAGCGATCGTTGGAGGAGATGGAGTGGCTGAATATCGATGTGGTACCCAAGTCGGCGAACCCGCCCAACGTCCCCCAGCTCCGTCCCATTGAGAATTTCTGGGCCAACCTGAAGCGAAGATCACCCTGTCGGAAAACTGAGGAGGAATTGATAAATAAAACGAAGAAAGAACTCAAAAACATGCCTACACGCATGTTTTCGTCCGCCATGGCGAATGTTCCGGTTCACTGCCGGAAGGCTGCTCGCAAGGGCGTAGAATTTTTTTGCAAGTAAGCTTAAATAATTACCTTCCATGGGAAATTTATCAAAAGCAATTATCTGTCTATTCTTTTTATCACCATCCGAAAAAAGTCCATTTTTTTAATGCAAATTTTAATCAATCCACCACGATAATTTCGAAGAGGAAGAGTTCACCTATCCGATATAATTGGAGGCTTACATGGGTAGCCTCTGTGCTCCAGAAATTTACGGAAGAAGCCATTGTTTACGTTTGTCAGTAAGGCCCTAATGAAAAATTTGTCGAAATGTCAAATCCGGACAAAACAATACTGGATTCCCGGATATACGTATCAGTCTTCATTGTTTCTGATTTCACAAACGGCTCTGACCAACATTCCGCATTCGCAAACAGCTTGCCCAACCATTGCCTTTTTACCGATTTATCGGTAAAAATTGACTTATCGGCACCATCGACGTCCTGCACGGTGTAATATTAATCTCCCGGTAGCGTCTTAAAGTCAAAATTTAATATGTTTCATCATCCATGACAATACACGCCAAATTTCCACACAGTAACCAATCATGCAGCTTCCGAGCCAATAATTAAACGGTTACAGCCTGCTTTCCACTCCGTTTTGGCATCTTCTGAAAATTTTGAAGATTTTCAGATGGATTCCTGCCTTGGCACGTTGGACGTTACTCTTAGAAGTACCCAGCTTTTCGGCAACATCTCGAACCGAACTGTTTTTTTTTTTTTTTTTCGAAAAGCCACCATGATCTTTCGGTCCATCTTTCGATCCATTGGTCCTGGTTTTCGACCACATTTTGGTGCGTCCGCAAAACTACAATCCTCACCAAACTTACGGATGGCATTAAGAACCGCTCCGATACTCACACTTGTTGACTTAGTGTAATATTGGGAATAGAACTCCATTTGTGCACAATCTGTTTACGCTTTTCGGAAGAAATGCCTTCGATACACAAACTTGTTTTTCAGCATGTAAACAAAGATACAAAGTAAAAATCAGCTGTCTCACGTCATCCGTACCGCCTGCTCCATCTGGGCCTAAGAAAGTCGGCCATCGTGGCTCACTTCGTGTCGGCTGGATACGATCGCGGAAACGTCTACAAGATTCTGGCACTTCTGGAGAAGGGAGAGTCCATCGAGCGGAAGCCTGGTTCCGACCGTCCGACCGTTTTATGCGACCGGACGATTCAACAGAAGCTCAAACGGAAGATGGAAGGCAAACCACTTCTTTTCGTGCCGGCCAAACGGTCAAGAAGTATTTGGCCAAAATGGATATCTACATGCGGAAGCGTCAGTCCAAGCCAGCCGTGTCGGAGAACCAAGCGGAAACCCAGAAACAACGGCTGAAGATTCTCTTCAAAGAGATCATCCCGGCGAAGCGGAACGTGGTGGTCGTTATGGACACCATAGAGAATGACTTAAAGCGAGACGATGACTAAAGATATTGATGTCACTTGATATTTTTTTCTGTTTTGTTTGAACATCGTTCTACCGTTATGCGTTTTCGACGCATTTCCTTTCATCGTGCATTAAAAATCTTTGCACACCCCTCATTTTGAAGATGTGTGCGTGTAGCATCATGCCTCTATTTTGATTTTGAGATTAGCACTTCAGTTATCAAAATGTCGTCGAAGGAAGAGAAGCAACGCATCAACATTTTGCACGTGCATGGCGAAAATCCAAACTACTCTCACACCAAGTTGGCGAAATTGTTGAATGTGGCTAAATCAACTGTTACCAACGTGTTAAAAGTGTTCGGTGAACGTTTGTCGACAGCCAGGAAAGCTGGATCGGCGGGAAATCGAAAGCCGGAGGCCACAGCGACGACAAAAAGAGTTGCCCGCTGTTTCGAGCGGAACCCCAACCTCTCCGTCCGAGATGTTGCAAAGAAGCTGGGAGTGGCGCCTTCAACCGTGAATAGAGCTAAAAAACGAGCTGGACTGTCGACTTACAAGAAAGTGGTGACTCCAAATCGCGACGATAAACAAAACACGTCGGCCAAAGCACGATCGCGAAAGTTGTACACGATGATGCTGACGAAGTTTGATTGCGTGGTACAGGACGATGAAACTTACGTCAAGACAGACTTTCAACAGCTTCCTGGACAGGAATTTTATACGGCAACCGGACGGGGAAAGGTGGCAGATATTTTCAAGCACATTAAACTGTCAAAGTTCGCGAAGAAATATCAGGTGTGGCAGGCCACCTGTACCTGTGGCTTGAAGAGCAACGTTTACATTGCGACCGGAACCGTCAACCAGGAAATTTATCTGAGCGAGTACCTACAAAAACGTCTACTGCCTTTCCTGAAGCGACACAATTGTTCCGTTCTATTTTGGCCGGATTTGGCATCTTGCCATTACGGAAAAAAGGCCATGGAGTGTTATGCTGCCAACAACGTTCAAGTGGTGCCCAAGGACAAGAACCCTCCCAACACGCCAGAGCTCCGCCCAATCGAACAATATTGGGCCATCATCAAGCGGAACCTTAAGAAGACTCAAAAAGCTGTTGTGAGCGAGAAACAGTTCAAAGCAAACTGGCGTTTCATACATAATCTTATGGCAGGTGTACATAATCTTATGGCAGGTGTCAAACGAAAGACCCGGCAATTCGCATTTGGTGAAAAGGAAGCTTAGCTGAATATTTCTCCTGTATTCTGTATTAACTGAACTTGAAAAAGAAAAAGAATTTGACTTATTAATAAAATCTTTGATCGACTCACACACATTACTGTTTGACCAAATTTTGATCGGAACACACTAACAATAGAGCTAGAAATACTTGTTTAACTGCTCTAAGTGATTTATTTCCTGAAGTAAGAAACTTCATTCCATACATTTATAAAGCATACGCAGGCCAAGATTTTTTATCAAGTTTAAAATTTACAGCATCCATATTTTGCAAAACATATTTTGTGACATAAAGCTGTATTTGTTCTGTAAGATTGTGGTTTCACTGCCTACGGGAAGCAAATAATAGATACTATGAAATGACTTTTCGACCATGTGAGTTGGCGTAACTACAAAAATATCACTCTAAGGACTAGTGGTTGAATCCTATGCCTGGTGATATTATATTTTTGTATGATGATAGATTTTTTTTTCTTTTATGGTTTAAAAGGCATTTTTGGGTTTTTGTGAAGGAAGAAGATTTAATTTTTTAATTATTGGGATATTGGTGGACGGATAAAAAATCGTTCCGGAATACGTCAACCTCGAGTCACGAATTTCAGAACAAGTCAAAATTTCATTTACGAAAATACACCATGAACAAAAGTCATGAATACGTGAACTTTGTTCCGCTAAATTAATATAACGCTAGAGTAACCTAGTTGCATGCAACGTGTGTCATGAAAACGTGAAAACTTTTCTTGGTTATCATAATTTAGTTCACGTATTCATAATCAATGTTTCCGAAATCGGATTTATATCGTGATGCAGTTCACAAAAACAGCCACGTAGTTCACGGACTGTATTTGGAACGAAATTTTTGTTAATGAATATTAGAACAAAATTCACGAATTTATAATACTTTCGCATGAGGAGTAGAAAAAATGCTAAAGGTATTCAATTATACGCATGCATGTGTATTGCATTTTATTGTAAGTATGAATTAAAAACATATAAAAAGGAATAATCATTGAATAAAATTATCGTTAAACAAGAAAAGTTAAATTTAGGATTCTTATGAATTATACATTCGGTAAGATTTGGTCGTTTTGTTAAGAAATGCTTCTGATAACATCTTGAGTCACCTTCGGCATTTCTAGAATTTAGGCATATATCTAAAATAAATATGATTGTGTGAACATCCAGACTATTTTACAATCCGGTGCATACTTAAGGCTTAATACGAACGATATTTGTAAGCATAAACATATAGCATAATGAATATTATCGGCTTTGTATTCTGTGCCACCAAAGACAATAAAAAATCCAGCTGCTTTGTTCGGCGTACCAACCATCACCACCTGCGGTTTTTAAAAAATACTTTCGAAATTTTTCTCTAGGTACTCAATTCAAAATCATTGTAAAACTTTGACTTTCGTTTACACCTCACAACAATGACTGACTAGAGTTTTTACAAGCGTTACAAGCGTTACAAATGACAGTTCATGAACAACGTTCACGAAAAGAGGAACAAAATCACGCAAATGGATTTAAGAGTTCACGTTATTATGATCGAGGATCATGATTCCCCATCATTTTTATTATGTTACGAAATGCCAAACAGACATGAATTGAGTTCACGACATCGTGATTCTTTTCATGGAAATAGGATTTAAGGAATCACGTTTATGTGGAGAAAGTCACATATTTGGAATTCATGTTAGTTCACGATGTCGTGATTTTTTGTTCTGGAAAATGAGAACGGATTTTTTTCCGTGTATTTGTTGAATAATTCCACCCAAAACTGCGGTCGGGTTGAGTAAGTGAGTTCAATCAAGAAATCGAATGTTTAAATGCAATGTGTTCTCAAACGTTAAGTCTGCGGTAGGGACCTGAGCATATGGTCTGATGTTTTTCGAGATTTCGGTAATTTGAGCACCATTGTGTTTTATCAGTATGTTACTTTTTGAATCGTGAATCTAATTGGAAGATAATTTTCTACTGATAAGAGTTTTATTTAGCATATGGGAACAGAACGTTTTCCGAAGCTTGAGGCTTGTTTCTTATTGCGAGAACATCAACGTCATCGAACTATAATCAGATAAAAACTACTACAGATCCATTTATGCTCACGAAAAGTGAAAATTAACAACTCACCCAGCCTCCATTTACATGGCACATCCTGTCCGGCAGACAAACTGGCGAATTTGAAGTTAAATTATGTGCCTCCAAACCCCTTATAACCCCACCCTAGCAGCCCCAACAATCTTTGGGTTCCCGGATCCCGCCTACCTTTCACCCGCTCCGAAGGGAAAACACGCCAGACAACATAATTTCATCAAAAATTTCAGACCTGTCCAAATTTCCATCACAGTCATCATCATGAATGCACTGGATCACTTCGTTGTTGGGTGCATTGCCAAACAAGTTCGCGCTCTCTCTCTCTCGCCATCCGATGATGGGTTCAAGTTCAGTCACAGTCACATTTCGTTCCTGCCTTCCTCCGGTTCGCTCTCTCCGGTGGGAACCAGTTCGCGAGCCATCCGTCGTCCCTCTCGATTCTTTTTATTTGCTGCCCGTTCCTGCCTCGCGGCCATTGAACGAATCGTGCACACACATTAGATTTCATTGGGGTGCACGCACGCATCCTAAAATTCCTAGCAGCCAAGAACCGCTGGATGTTGAAGGTGATGGAATGGTCGAAACCTGTTGAAAACACCGTTCATCTGAGCGCGCGCACGCTGAGAGTCCCCTTTCCAAGTTTGGCAACACTCGCTCATTCGCTCACGTTGTGGGATGTCTAATTTATTCCATTTGCTTGCTCATTTCCCGTGGCTGTTTTTGTTGATATTTTGGACCCTTCGTGCGTCATCCCGGTGCAGGATGCACCAGCGATAGAAGGGTGTTGATACAAAGGGGGACTCTTGAAGGCTTCAATTATGGAATGAAAATGTCAAAACCTGAACTCAGTCGTTTCCCCACTTGTTCCGCCGAAAAAAAAAAACAAATTCCAGGGCACGTTGCGTTTGCAGTTGCATGGTCTGACAACACCGGTCCCGGACCAGTGAAAGCACCCAAAAACGACCGCAGCGAGACCAATTTGAAATCGACATAATTTTCATCATTTTCGTATTAAAGCGACGATGCATGCATAAATTTGATAAGGTTGTTATTGCTCTTATATCTTAAGTTTATGTTCTCTTCAAGGGTGACCGACCCCACCAACCAACTTGGTGAAGGCAGATTTGGACAATCGCAACGATGCTAAGTGATGGAAATTTATTTTCCTGTTGAGGAGCACGGCTATTGGATACAACGCAATTTCGGGTAAAGTATACTCAAACTCTCCAAAAAGTCTCTCAGTAGCATCAGTTCCAGCTCGATCGAATGAATATTAAAACGGTGTTCTACATAGCTTGGACGGTGTGGTTGCTCCACGGAACACTGTTTGCAAGCTTCAAGAATCACAACGAAAAGCTAAGTGGACTTTTGCTGCAAAAGAAATTCGGAAATTTACGCGATGCAATTGAAAGAAAGAAGCAAGTGACAAATGGCAAGGAAGGGAACGGGCCTGAAATTGAACTCCCGACCATCTGCTCAGTAAGCAGAACGGGTAACCACTGAGCTACCCAGCGACATCAGAGTAGTGGCCATACTAACCACTTAGTGTGGTCCTGCGGAATTCGAGCCTTGTCATGAAAGGGGCCCATATTTATACATAACATGGCAAATTCTTGGAAACTAAATGTAGGAGAAAGCGTAGAAATTCACGAACAAAGTTCCAAAAAATTATTTTACATAGATCAAGGAAACGGGTTTTCGTGACCGTTTAAATTTTTACCTACCTCACATAAACAACACACTACACGATACAACAACTAATGACTACCTAACGATCAAGTAGGAATTTATAGCTTTTAAGATAACAAAAATGACAAACCGTGTACTAATAGTCGATTATTAGTACACGATACTGAAGAAGTCTGAACATAGTAGACGAAATACGCGTATCTGTCAAGATAAGTAATGATGGTAGTTGAAATTAAATGGAAATTTCTAATCTTTCTTCTCATTTTCTAGTTAAAGGTATCTGTTGCTGTGGCAAGAAAACCAGAGTTTTTGTGACGGAGAAAACAATAAACTCGGAAGTGTACAAAAGGAAATGCCTGAACAAAAGAATATTACCCATCGTTAATTCCCATCATGGTTCAGTTGCGTTTTGGCCAAATTTAGCCAGGTGCCAGATGGAGGTTTGCAGTTAGCACGTATGCCAAACTTGATCAAATCGGTTTGTGCAAAAATTGCTTGCAACCCGGTACGTTTCATTAGGAGGCCAGCTGAAAAAATCCATGCGTAGAATCATCAAAGAAGACTTGCACGCTTTTTTGATACTTGGAAGAAAAAAGATAATCCTATTCTCCGACGAAAAACTGTTCAGCATCGATACTGCGCCCAACAGCCGATCAGACCGGATCATTCCATTGAAGAAACTTGAGGATGTCCCGGAGAAAGTAAAGTTTAAGTTCCAAACCAAACATCCGGCTGGCTCTACGATGTTTGATTTAGTTAGGAAATGCCGCCTGTTTTCATCGTAGCTGGTATTAATATTAATACCGAAGTACATACACACTACCAGTCATAAGTACGGACTCGCTTGGAAAAGTATTGCAACACTTAGTTGAATATTGCATCACCTCGGAAAATTTAGCATCACCTAAATACAGGTACATTAATGATACTATATCTCGAGACACTTAATATCTACAAAGGTAAGGTCTTGAGCAAAGTTGTTTAGAAGGTCAAGAGCATTCAAAAAATTGACCGTTTGCTTTTGAATTTCAGCGCTACGTGGCGCTAGTAAGCATGCAAAATTGAGTATTTTCAACATGTTCTATCTCGTAATTCTGTTAAGATGCAAATTCTAGTCTTCGGCAAAGTTGTCAGAAAGTAGGGTTAAAAATGGATTTTGGTTGTGGCGCTAGTAAGCATGTAAAATTGAACATTTTCAACATGCTTTATCTCGTGATTCTGTTAAGATAGAAACTTCGAGTCTTCGGGAAAGTTTTTCAGAAGAGGTTATTTGGGCCTGATTCACTTTCTATTCAAGTGATTCAGGACTGACTCACCTCAAAATCAATAGATTTAGGACTGACTGACTCCTCATTTAAGTATTTATACATTTTTTAGATCTGATTCATTTCGTATTCAAGTGATTCAGGTCTGATTCCCTTAATATTCAAATGATTCAGGATAAATTCATCTCAAATTCAAGTAATTCAGGACTGACTCACAACACATTCAAGTGATTAAGGTCCAATTCACTTTATATTCAAGTGATTCAGGGACGGAATTACCTTAAATTTAAGTGATTCAGGCCAGATTTTATTCATATTCAAGTTATTTAGAAAGGACTCACCTTAAATTCAAGTAATTCAGACTGACTCACAATATTTCGAGTATACAGGTCTACCACTTCTTTTTGTAGGTCTTATTTATTTCATATTCTGTTCAGTCCTGATCCATCATACTTAAGTGATTCAGGCCTGATTCAATTCAGATTCAAGTGCTTCAAGTCAGATCATTTCAAGTGATGCAGAACTAACTCATCTCAAATTCAGTGATTCAGGACTGACTCACCACAAATTCAAGTGATTTAGGTCTGGTTCACTTCATATTGTTGTGATTAAGGTCTTTTTTATTTCATATTCATGTCATTCGAGGTTGAATCACTTCATGTACAAGTTATTCAGGCCTGATCCACTTCATATTTAAGTACTTGACTTCATATTTAAGTGATTCTGGTCAGATCAACTTCATATTCAAGTGATGCAGGACTCTCAAGTGATTTGGAGACTGATTCGTCAGAAATTCAAGTGATTTAGGTCTGGTTCACTTCATATTCATGTGATTATAATCTTTTTAATTTCATATTCATGTCATTCAAGGCTGATTCACTTCATATTCAAGTGATTCAGGTCTGATTCACTTCATATTCAAGTGATTCAGGCCTGATTAACTTTACATTCAAATGATTCGGACCTGATTTTATTCATATTCAAGTAATTCAGGACGGACTCACTTCTAATTCAAGTGATTCAGGACTGAATCACAACATATTCGAAGTCTGGTTTACTTCATAGTTAAGTGGTTCAGGTCTAGTTCACCTCATATTCAAGTGATTCAAGGTTGGCTTAATTCATATTCAAGTGATTCCAAGATGGCTCACTACATATTTTAGTCAGGATTCGTTCAAGACTTGGACCAAAACGGAACGTTATCTGACATAGATTGGCCGGCTCAATCACCGGATCTAAATCCAGTCACACTGCTACGAGAAAAGCTGGACCGGAACACGAGAAAAATGCGTCCCTAGAACCATAAACACTTGTGGGAGTGCCTACCAGGGATAGGGTGCGACTCAATTCCCTTTGAATGCAGCACAGGCTGCTACGAGACAGCACATTAAATTTCAAAGAGACGTGAAAGTGCAGTCTGTACTCTTGTGCACCCTTGTTTTGCCGTGCGCTCAAAGCCGTACATTTCATCTCGAATTTGCTCTCGTCTCTTTGGGCATAAACGATTGAACTCTCCCTTGCCGTCTCTGTGCAAACACAATTGCGAAAAACAGACACGGTGCACTCTAGATTGGACCTGGACAAATTTGTGTTTGCTTCACATGTTTTCATAATGTTTTCATAATGTTAGGCCGTTTTCAGCGGTGTTCTATTATTTTGGTCTAGTTTTATAACAGTTCCAAAAATATCGACCACCAAAAATAGATCAACTATTTTCCATTTTCACCGCCATTGTTCTAAATTTTGTATGATGACGTCCATGTGTGTGTTTTGTTTTGGAACTCCGCCTGCTTCGTTTGGATTTAGTTTGTGTTGATTCAACTCGTTCGACATTTCGAAATAATTCTAAAAAGTTTCCGAGATTCACGAGTCAAAAGGTGCCGATTCTTGTTGGCGCTGGGTGAATATTAAGATGAATGATTGGTTTCAGATAGTGAAGGTTATTCCGAGAGTCAAAGTGTCGTTTGTCACTTTCTCACTTTTATCATTTCACCAAGAGACATACCTCACTTCAACTCTCGGAATAACCATCAGTATTGAATTCCGCGGCTGCTACGTGCTGTTTTATGGTAGACGATGTGGAGGATTTCCGTCTTGCTGAATCAGTCAAAACTGGAAATTAATTTCCATGGAAATTGCCTTTTTAGGAGGAAGCTCTCATACGCGTAACTATGAATGTTTGACTGGATGAGAGTACGGCACTAGCTGACATAAAGGATCGGTATGGAGCTGGGTAATCTGCCGCTCCAGTTCAACTCTATTTTAACAACGATTGCGGGCCTGAATAAAGCATTCCAACCGGCTGAAAACCCTGAAACTCCATTGCTAACAGGTTTCCTACGGCAGGACTCTCTACAAGTCCCAATGCAAAAAGTTCGCGTTTCTTAGTCAGTTGAGCATCGCGTCGTCAATCAATACACTTGTTCGGAACGAAAGTATTAAAAGGAAACGAAATTCCATGGTTTCTTGGAGATGATCGTCAAAAACCCATCAGAATATATTACATCAGTTCCGCGAAACGATACAGTAAGTGGAATAAAAGTCTGGAAACGCCGGAAGACGATGTTGAAATCAAAATGTTCCGAACAACTAGACAGGATGTTGAGACGTTCATTATAACTTATTCATCTTAGCGATTGGCACCGGAGGAAGTGCAGATGATGAAATTGAAAGAGAAAACACCGTTGCGTTTAGACTTAGAACTTCTTACCTTTGTTTTTTTTTAAAATAAATATCATTCATTTTGAAGGCTCAATCATATTAGTTTTAGGTTAATTTGGTAATAACATGTAGTTGAAGGGCATGAGGAATATAGATAGAGAAATCAGGTATCTGTGAGTATCTGATGTGACTTCATATATAATGTCAGAATTAGTGTACTGTACAGCTGAACAGCAACTTTGTGTATAACATTCAAACCAGCAGTAAAAACAATTGTAATTTGAATTTCCCAGTTTTGAACTGGAACAAAACTAAAAGATTTAAATTTTAGAAGGGTTACATTATTTAGGATTAAACGAGAGAATATCCTGGATCTTTGCGCTGGATTTCAATACAAACAATAGAACTGGAACAATTTTAGGTGTAGTTTTACCTCTGCTTGTTTTCTGTTCACCCAGGTCGAGGGAACCTGTATTAGAGCTCCATTTACCATGTACTGGAAGTAATATCTCAGCAGAAAAAATGATACACGTTTTGCCGAGTTGAAAAATCCCTAATATCCCGCACCCAAGCTCGCGCAATTTCTAAAAGGTCGCATAGGTTTCACAAGCCTTTTTTAGACTTTTTATTTGATTGCGTGAGGTGTGAGATGTTTGGGATTTTTCAGCTTGGCAAAACTTGTGTCACTCTTCCTCTTGTGTACTTATTTCAATTTACCCCAAGGTGTGTAAACTTGTGGTGCTAGTTGAAATGCTTCAAATACCTTGGAAAAATCATATTTGTAACTGGGATTTTATATAGCATCTTTCTTGCTAGCCTTCATATGCTTCCAAAGTGCACACAATTCAATGTATGGGAAATACAACTTTTTGATGAAGACTCAAGCAACGTGTAAGACATATGTGTTAGCAAAATCACGCATGATAAAAATAAACAAAGCAATGAAAGCACGTAAGGCTTGTTTTAACAACATGTCATAGCTGTGACATGTTGTTAACGTATCTAGTATACTGAAAAAAAAATCATTGGGATGGATTACTTCCGCTAGAAGTTCACCCTTCCTTTTCAACTTACCCATAATGATCGTAACACTTTAGCCATATTCACAAAACTTCATCAATAATCAAAGAACTTCATAATATAGTTCGCAGAAATTCTTCAAACTTCGTAGAGCTGCTGCAAAGTTGAACTTACATATTTCTCAAAATATCAATTTAGTTCAAAGAACTTCAGTGTTCAGAGTTCCACCATTGTCAGCCGAACTCCATAATGTTTAAAAAAAAAGCTATGATAAAGTTCAAAGAGCTTAAGAAAAATAAAAGAGAACTTGAGCAAAGTCAGTAATCTGGTTGGTAATATCGTAATATTGTTTTCAGACTTACCGAAAAACGAGCGAGCGATCCACGCGGTTGTGCACTTTGCCCTTGTTGTTGTTTTACACCATTTTTTTTCAGCTGCCTAAACAAATTTAGAACGCTCTGGATTCCGTTCCAAATTCGGAAAAAATAAAACAAAGCGTATGGCAGTTTTATTTTTTTTACATCGAAACTGTTCGAAAATGAAATTTGGAACGCACCGGTGAAAATGGAAAATTTCGTTTGGTCTATTTAATTGTCAAAATTTAGAATAGACCACGACCCCTGAAAACGGCCTTAATAGCTGTAAAATTCCTAACAGAACGGTGCACCTTATGAATGCCCTTGACCTTCTGAACAACTTTGCCGAAGACTAGAACTATCTATCTTATCAGAATCACGAGATAGAACAAGTTGAAAATGCTCAGCTTCGTATGCTTACCAGCGTCATGTAGTGGTGGAATTCCGAACCAAACTGTCCACCTTTCGGATGCCCTTGACTTGCTGAACAACTTTGCCGAAGACGAAAACTTTCCATGTTAGCAAAATCACGGGGTAGATCAAGTTAAAAATGCACACTTTTCCATGCTCACTAGCGCCACATAGCGGTAGAATTCTGAACAAAACGGTGCATCTTTGACCTTCTGAACAACTTTGCTGAAGATTAGAACTATCTATCTTATCATAATCACGAGATAGAACAAGTTGAAAATGCTCAATTTCGTATGCTCACTAGCGCCATGTAGCGGTGGAATTCCAAGCCAAACTGTCCTCCTTGGGGTTCTCCTGGTTCTCCGGAAAGCCTTGGCCAAGGCCTGAACTTTTATCTTACCAGAATTACAAGATAGAACAAGATATTTGAGCCTTAAGAGTAAACTAACTGGTGAAATAAAGAATAATATATCTATTTCAACAGATGCTGACGTGTCTGGTAAACAACGAAATTTAATGAAGTAGGGGGGGGTGGCCATTTCCCCCTCACTCATACTTATAAAAATATTATATTTTAAGTTGGAAATAATAAATAAGTCAAGGGGGGGTGACCCCGGCGTAGTGGTTAACATTCATACCTTTCACGCCAAAGTCACGAGCTTGAATCTCACCCCCGAACAAGTTACGAAAATACCCAAAAGGTATTTGAGTGACTACGACAGGAGATGAACCAGACCAGGGCTGAAAATCTCGATAATAAAGGAATAAAAAAAAGAATCAGTCAAAAATGACGTGGAAATAAATTAAATAAAAAATGTTGGACAAAAAAAAAAAAGAGGGGCCGAATTACTTAACCTTACCGCCCGATGGTGCCATCTATCACATGAGAAATTCACTATCGTGTGCTACTGTCAAAATTGATGAGTAGTTTTGTTTTGACCGCTGGTGGAGGCGGGCATGTCCACGGATTTTAGAAAAATGGAACCAAAGCAATATCGGTGGGTGTTTCTATTTTTGTTTTTGTAAGGGAAATCCCGTAGCAAAATCTAAGAGTGCTTGAATTCTCTGTACGGTGACTCTTCTCCTTCGATGGCGACCGCCAAGAATTAATTTAACGAGTTTTTACGTGATCACACGTCGATTTTTGATTAATCACACCCAGGTGCCCCAAAAACGGCTATCACGGAGGATAACGTGACGATCTCGAACAGTGCGACGCATTCGACGTTTCTCAGTGAAAGTAGATTGGACATTTTTTTATTTTCTCCCTAATTTATTTACATTTGAATCCAAACTTTTACCATCTTTTCTTAAAAAATAGCTCATTCGTCTAATTTGAATCATGGAATAGTAAAAAATATGGAATGCAATGTGAGTTCAGTTCTAAAAAATAGATTTATGATATCGAATCACCGTTCAATATTTGGTTGCTCTTCCATTGCTCTTAATAACCTCGAAGATTCGAAGGAACGTTTTACAATCAATTTGTTCCCAGCATTCTTTAATGCATCGTTTTAGCTCGGGTACGGTTCTGAATTGGCGCCCATTTGCTTAAACCTTTGCTGCCAGAATGCCCCAAAGTTTTTCAATTCGGTTACAATCCGGACTACAAGCTGGCTATTCAAGTACGGTAATATCCTTGTCCACGAACCAGGTCATTGTTTGCCGTGAGACATGCATTGGAGCATTATCTGTGCTGCAAAATTACTGAATAATCACAATTATTCTCCAAATATGGGATCAATACATTCGAGTAGAAATCCAGAAAATTGGCAACAGGGAATCGTACGAGAACCGTACCATAACAGTTCCACCACCGAAATTTGTCTTGGATCGCGTTACAGATTTATCCCTCAAATCATGCCAAAAGTGACTTTAGCAATCCAGACCATCCAAGTTAAATTTCTTCTCATCGGAAAATATCACATGGCGCCATTCATTACTGCACTGCATGTGCTGGAATTAAGCCGGTTCTCTTTATGCAAAGGTATAAGTTTTGGTTTTGGTTTCGTCCATTTAATGGTTTGTGTCGCATTGATAACTCGGCTTACGGAAGTTTTATGCACTGAAAGGTCGAGGTTGTTGATAATTTGGTGACAGCTGAGATGATTTTTGGTTACTTCTTGCCGAATTTGTCCTTTTTGTCGAGCCGTCAAGTAAGATTTTCCTTTAGTACGCGCCTTGGTACCATAAGTCTTAGGATTTTTCAGGATGTTCCGAATCACTTATTCGCACCTGTTGATCTCTCGGGCAATCGCACTATACGAAGCGCCTGTATCCACCAAAAGCCGAATTTGGCCCCTTTCCTACTTTACTCAGACGTATGGAGTTTCCCATTCCTAGGAGCAGTCAAAATAATTTACAGATAAAAGGGTGTTTCGATCAAAATTTGGTCAAACAGTTATGTGTGTGAGTCGATCAAAGTTCTTATTAATAAGTCATATTGCGGGGTCTTTCGTTTAACACCTGCCATAAGATTTTGTACAGTCTCCTTGTCCACTTTATTCGCCGCAGAACGCCAGTTTGCTTTGAACTGTTTCTCGCTCACAACAGCTTTTTGAGTCTTCTTAAGGTTCCGTTTGACGATGGCCCAATATTGTTCGATTGGGAGGAGCTCTGGCGTGTTGGGAGGGTTCTTGTTCTTAGGCATCACTTGAACGTTGTTGGCAGCATACCACTCCATGGCCTTTTTTTCCGTAATGACAAGATGACAAATCTGGCCAAAATCGAACGGTACAATTGTGTCGCTTCAGAAAAGGCAGTAGACGTTTTTGTAGGCACTCGCTCAGATAAATTTCCTGGTTGACGGTTCCGGTCGCAATGTAAACGTTGCTCTTCAAGCCACAGGTACAGATGCCTGCCACACCAGATATTTCTTCGCGAACTTTGACAGTTTAATGTGCTTGAAAATATCTGCCACCTTTCCCCGTCCAGTTGCCGTATACAATTCCTGTCCAGGAAAATTGAGCTGTTTAAAGTCTGCCTTGACGTAAGTTTCATCGTCCTGTACTACGCAATCAAACTTCGTCAGCATCGTCGTGTAAAACTTTCGCGATCGTGTTTTGGCTGACGTGTTTTGTTTATCGTCGGGATTTGGAGTCACCACTTTCTTGTAAGTCGACAGTCCAGCTCGTTTTTTAGCTCTATTCACGGTTGAAGGTGCCACTCCCAGCTTCTTTGTGACATCTCGGACGGAGAGGTTGGGGTTCCGCTCGAAACAGCGGGCAACTCTTTTTGTCGTCGCTGTGGCCTCGGGCTTTTGATTTCCCCCCGATCCAGCTTTCCTGGCTGTCGACAAACGTTCACCGAACACTTTTAATACGTTGGTAACAGTTGATTTAGCCACATTCAACAATTTCGCCAACTTGGCGTGAGAGTAGTTTGGATTTTCGCCATGCACGTGCAAAATTTTGATGCGTTGTTGCTTCTCTTCCTTCGACGACATTTTGATAACTGAAGTGCTAATCTCAAAATCAAATTAGGAGCATAATGATACACGCACACATCTTCAAAATGAGGAGTTTGCAAATTTTTTTAATGCACGATGAAAGGAAATGCGGTAAGTTTAAGTCGACCAAATTTTGATCGAAACACTCTTTATTTGCGGTAAAATGGAGTAAACCTTTATTGCGTCTAAACTACCGCAACACGCCGGAAGAAGTAAATTTCTCAAAAATAAGCTTAAAGAAATATCAACAGCAGGGAGATGTTTGATCAGAAAGCGCTTGAGATTATTCAAAGATGTCACTAACACATGCATATGTTATTGGATTTGTTACACTGAAACAAAAAGTTAACGACTGTTTTTTTCTGCTGCGGCTAAACGAAGGCAATGCACAGTATTGGCAGACCGCTGATTGAAGGGACTTGAGATAGCTGAGCCAGTTGGCATCTTAAATGACCACATGGATCATATTCTGCATGAAATTTGCGGACAACAAGTGCAACCGTGAGACCATTACAGAGTTGACGCAGTTTGACGCTGTTTAGGCGCAATCCGAAGGAGTTTTTGCGTCGTTCCGTTACCGTCGACAAAACATGGTTCCACTGGTACACACCAGAGACCAAGGATAATGTCGAAATAGTTGCTTTCAGCCGACGAACGTGCTTCGTAGAAGGCGAAGACTGTCCTATCGGCCGGAAAGCTGATGGCCACCGTATTCTGGGATTCACTCCCTGCAGACGAGCAAAACAGCCCTGTTTGTCGAAGAAAAAAGTACCATGACAACGTACCGGCTCACACTTCCGCCGTCGCGGCGGCCAAGTTGGTCAAAGTGGGCTACGAACTGCTGTCACTCACCGGGCAGAAATTTGCGTCAAAGGTGGAGGTCATCGCCACCACAGAAGCCTACTTTGTAGACCTCGAGAAAACGTATTTTTCAGATGGGATAAAGAAGATCGAACATCGCTGGGTGAAGTGTATCGAGCGAAAAGGAGACTATGTTGAGAATTAAATCAGCACTTTTCTAAAATTTTTGGTTTTGCTACTTATTGGACTGCCCTCGTACATCCAGTAGCGTTTATTACTGTTTCATGACACTAAAATTTAACATGAAATCTGTGTTTCCGTTCCTTAACGTGAGTAAAATTAATAATTTTCAAACCTGAATTTATCGCTAAATGTAGTTCTATAAAAATTACCAATAAAGGATGAAATTCTACGCACCACCTTGAAAATTTCTCGCTATGCCAATATCACCCTTTCATGCATAGGGCGCCATTAAATCGCGACACGCCACAGCACTTACCGAAATGTCGCGTGACGAAACGATTCACCATGATCATGACAGTTACCGTCTCTAAGAGGATGCTGCTTTGCAATCTATTCAGAAACCTCCGAACATGAGTAGAGCTTATTTGCAACTTTGTTGCGATCCAATCTATGGTTGCTACTGCGTTCGATGCGTCTAGGCAGCCAATAATGGACACCTTCACTTGACAACCCTATTACCGGTGAAGTGAAGTGTGTGCGCAGTTTCCATTAAGAGGGCCGTTGCTTGTCGTTTAGAGGAGTTAATTGATTGTATGATGGGGTGTTGCTTGTACCGTTGAAAGATATTGGATTTACAGCGGAATATTTTAACCTACCACTTTGGACTTGCATTACTGGGAATGGGTGGTTAGTTACCTGAAAAGAAACGAGAAGGGAGAGACGTATTAAAATTAAAGTCCAATGGGATGTGACACGTTAATTTCTTCGGTGAAATGCGAGAAAGCCATTCGTTATGAGCGTGAAATCAACAATCGGTATGTGTCTCTCACAAATTTGTCGCCTTCCAGCGTCGTTAAACTGGCGCGAATCAGAAAGAGTTGAAATTGATTTTATGATACAGTTCATTAGTGTGGTACTGTTGGTTTTAACGGTGGTACTTGTACAGAATATTACACTGCTCCATCGAATATCATGCAGTCCGTGGGAAATGAGGACAACCATATGAATAGAGATCTCATGTTCAGAGCATAATGTATGAAAACGCTGCCTACCGCTGTGCCAGCTGCTAACAGATATTGATTACAAGTTTCAAAGTTGTCAGTAATTAAGAAGAGAAAATTAACCTCTGAACGTCCTATCACATAGTTAATGTGTTATGTGTATCTGTTTGAATGCTAGTAGTAAACTAAGTAATGCTAATCAGATGCCGTAAAATTTGACCAGCAATGCACGAATGCAAAGGAAATATACCAATGTTGCCGCAGAACTTGCAGCTGTTGCAATTGCGAAACGCACATCCGTTCGATTTTTTTTCAGACGTGTCCACAACTTGTTTCGACGTTGACATCGATACCGAAACTCTCATTTTTTTACGTGGGCCTTGACTTTCGCGTGTTTATATGAATCGAGGGCGTGTTTTCGTTGTCTTATCTTGTTTGAGCAACTTACTCTGTCGGTTAGTCAGTCGTTCAGATCGTCATCATCCGCTTGGAGATGGTTAAGCAAACTTGGGTAACCGTGGTTGTAGTAGTAAGAAGAGGAAGTATGCATTGATGCGAGAGCACAGAATCATGTCTCGTTGATTACTTAATGACCGGTGACAACTACACAAGTCATGGACAGGGGTACCTTTTTTGGGCAGGAGATTGTCGTTAAATTTTTGAATTACTACCCATAAACATCATTTCACAACAAGTCACATGCCACCACGCGAGAAGGAATGTCTGAGCACTGTTAATCGTATCATCGAAACTGAAGGCTTTCAATGCAGACATAGTAGTTGAATACACACTGCCGCACACGTACCTTAACTTTGTGTCATGACTGTCGCAAATTGCATAATTAGTATTAATAAATCTACCCCCAAAGTAGGATTACCTACTGCGAGCGTGCGGTGGAGAGAGGACAGTGACATGAATAAGCCGACTTCAACATCATAAAGAACATAAATATTTCTGGTAGGTACTAGCTGTACGGCACGAAGTAAATGACTTCTGGCCGACGACTCGGATTGGATTAACGAAACGGAGGGTAAAACAAGATATTTTCTGCACTCAGTTTTAAAAGGAAAACTGCATCATTTTACAACTTCCACTCAAATGTAAACACCGCCAGCAATGACCCAGCGAAGGCCTTCTCTTACGAATAAGTGCATTTATTGGACGGGCATATGTTGCTCTCGTTAAGTCACTCACTCGATTGTCGGGTCAATTTCAGCATGTGCTGGCAAGAGAAGCACCAACCCAGAAAATTGAAAGCCCCTACATTAGAGTTAGCCAGGTTACGGTGCAGCTTCTAATAAATTCACCGTAACGACTATAGACAAACAGTGCGAAACATTCGTGGCGACTCCAGTCCAATGTTCTTCGCAGCATGTGGTATCCCATTGAACCCATCGCCCAAGGCACTTTGCTCTCCCCGCACTAGCGAGATGATTGAACATTCAAAAAGAACATCTTACCTTTTAGTTTCGATCAGATCAAAATGAGTAATTTGCCTATCGTCAACTTGAATGAGTACACCGACGACGAACCTCAATCTGTATCATAATTTCAAACTTCCTCAACTTATCTCTAATGCTATATCGATGCTCTCGCAAAGCTGTCAACACCGTTTTGTTAGTTTATTAATTTGAGCACAAATTCCTCTGACCCAACCCAACCAGGCTCGGCTGGGATGAAAAACGATTCTGGCCATGGATTAGAGTTTGGCCGGCTGCCACTGCTGCGCCGAATAATAAATCAATTTGCAAGTTATAATTTATCTTTATCTCGTTTGCGCACACTGACTTTCGCGGGTCGGTCGCTCGGCAGTGTCTAGGATAGGTGCTTTCTACAACCAAACGCTGCGCTGGTCGGTGCCATGTACGCAAAGATAGTGCATCAGTATCAGCATCAGCAGCAGGATTGAATATGTTGCTGAGTGCATTTAAATTAATTTCTATCGAAACGAGACGATCGAGTGGATGGATTATCGAAGATTTACGTTTCGGTGAATACGACGTTCGTTGTCGTTGGGTAAATTGAGTTGCCCGGCACTGGTGTGAGCAGGGTTTTGGGTACTTCAGGGGTAGTTATGCTAGGATTAGTAGAATATTGAACTCCCGTTCTTCATAGCAATTTTCTACTGTAGACACAAATACCACATCAAAATGTAATTTGTTCAAACTAGTCCCAAATTTGTATGGTGAAAATGAAATCTATCGAATTGATTAGTTGGAACATTTTACTTTAAATATTCAGAATCATCCTACAGATTTGAATACATTTGTTAGAAGGGTTGAGGTTGCGTACCCAGCAGTGAATTATTTCAGTCAATTGAAGACTGATTAAATCTAAATATCAACCAATTTTGCTAAGATTATGATTGACAATCGTGTTTCAATGAAACCTTACCCAGGTGAAAATCTAAAAACTTATGACTAATTTAGCTGTTTAGCAGAAACATTTTGTTCACTTTTCGGAGTATTTGTAGCTAAACACGCCTTTTTGGTGTTGCTTCGATGCTCAAACTATAATTTTAATTTCATTAGTTTAAGGAAAAATAGGTTAGGTAGAACATAACTTACAATTTAGTCTCCAACTTATTCGAAGTGTGAACTATGTATTATTTTTAATGTGGGTTTAGGTAGAGTATAAATAGTTATCGTAGATAAACGATTCACCCTTCACGATTAACTAACTGTTAACTATAATCAATTATAAGTTTTTATGACGTTCGCACTGTCAGTCATCCGTGTCATTTGTGTGGGTAAAATTCGTAGCGTAATCATCGTAGTGGCTCACTTGCAAACGAGGGTCTTAGACGCAGCATCCCCTCACCTCCCGCTCATGTCACTTCAGCTTCCATTTTGGTGACATCTTCTGGTTCCACATCTAGCAGTGCAAGCTTTTTTTTTTAGACAGGATGGAAACTCTGCAATCAGACTCCTGAAGAACTCAGGGTGTGGGGATGAGGGTGCCAACTCCTCGACCCACTAAAAACCCACCCCCCTGGACCTTCCCTGGAACCACTTTTCGGTATTACTTCAGGAAGGGGCTATTGTGCTTGTTAAGCACTCACTATGTCTAACTACTTAGGGCTTCAGTAGTTAGGTGATGCCTGCGACCTGCCGTTGGTCGTTTCGCCATTTTTGTTGGAGATCGAGGACAATTTGAAAAGCTGCTATGCATACCGCGTCCCAACAATGTTATTCGGAGTCGTGTCGTGACCGAAATTATCCGGAATCGTGTCGTGACATGCGAAGAACACATGTTCCGCGGTTTCGTCAACTCCCGCGCACTCGGTACATGCGGAGGACTGTGCATGCCCATATTTGTGCAGATATTGTCTTAAACAGCCGTGGCCTGACAAAATCTGCGTTAAGTGAATGTTCACTTCACCGTGTCGCCTACCAACCCACCCGGATAGTTCCAGGATTAGTCGGTGGGTCCACCGACCTTTGGTGGAGTGGTTCCATTCCCTTTGCCACTCAACCATAGAAGCGGCTCTAGTGGTTTTTCGAATACCTCTTGTTCCACGTTGTTCGAAGTACTGTACATCCTCTTTTATGACAATGCCTATTGGCATCATCCCCGCTAGAACGCAGACCGCGTCGCGTGATACCGTTCGGTATGCACTAACCACTCTTAGGCACATAAGCCTGTGCGTACTTTCTAGCTTACTCATGCAGCTCTTGGTACTCAAGGTGGTGATCCATGCCGACCCGCCGTACCTAAGTATGGACAGGGAGACACTGGCCACGAGTTTACGCTTACTCCCGTGCACCGCCGAGCTATTCGACATCATGCGGAATTGCCGATATAGCCATAGAGGCTTTCTTGCAGGCGTAATCGACGTAGCTGATAAAGGACAGCTTATCGTCGATCATGACCCCTAAGTACCTCAAAGACCATCATTTTGCTCCGATTTTCGGTTGTTAACAACCGTGACCTCCGTCTTATGGTGGGCTAGCTTGACGACAGTGCAAGCTTGACGACAGGCCTTTGTAGTACACTTGCCGATGTCATTACCTCAGCTTGTCGAACTGTGTCATCCCTTCCAGGATATGTGCGCACTACCCAAGTAGCACACTACGGTCATAATTAGTTGTAGTAACTTGGTTATGAATTAGCAAGTCATATTTACACAGATAAAAAGAAACATTTAATTTTCTGCGTTATCTAATCCACATAAAGGGCATGCTAAATTTAGCAGAAAATAATGGGATATTTCATGTAAATTTAAGCCAGATAACGCCTAAATCTAGCCTGTTGCATTAAAGACTGCAAATATTGTTGTATGGCGCATGAAAGATTGCAAACAATTTCGTTGTTTACGCCTCCCTTGGCTTGGAATTAAACGAGGGGAAATTTTACGCACTTGTTAAAATTAATTATTGTTTTTTGTGTATGTTATCTCAACTGAATGACAACAAGTGTGCTACTTGGGCACCCAACCTCACAATCACCTACCTATTCTTGACCTTCTGATCCACCAACTCACCCTCCTTAATCGGCCGTACATTCAGGAACCACTTATTCCTTCTTGTGATGGTCGACAGGTATTCGGCAATCCACACTCTCCAGATGTTGTCCAAAGTGTACTGCAGCATATTCCAGCTGCTCCTCAATGATTCTGCTTCGTTAATTTGATCCTTTACTGGTTGACGCACACCTGTTGAACGTAACAGCAGGAATTGATTCGGGGTGATTACTTCCTGTTCTGAATTCTCCAGAGAAACAAAGTTTAACGGCTAGAGTTGATCATTTTCTCAGCTTCGGAGAAGAGCGTTGCTAACGATTCATCATCCAGCTTACGTTCTGAAGGAATCGCTCCAAGAGCTGAATTTAAGGACTGTACCAACCGCTCCCAGCAGCCTCCCATGTGTGGTGCTGAGGATGGGTTGAACCTCTACTGCGTAACTGTTCGTGAAAGTACTACTGAGCTCCGCATTGATGTCCTCCGTTTTCTTGGCCAACATCGGCTGACTCCGAGGAAATTCGTGCCATTATCGGAGTAAATCGGCAGTCAGGCTACTTGCTACCTCAATGTGAATGGCTCTAATAGTCAGTCAAGTACGTAAACACTCCTTTCCAACGTTTAGCTACGCTTCGTCCAACCTTTACTAAGTATGGCCCGAAATAATCGATTCCATCAATGGTGAAGGTGCAAACATTCGGTGGCAATCTTATTGTTGGCAGCGGTCCCATCTTCGGTGAAACTGGAATGGATTTGTATATTCGGCACCACATTGTACATCGAGTCTTTATCCTCCGCAAACGTGTCCTCAACTGGGATATGTAGAATCTTTGGTGAGCTTCATTTACCACTCATCGTTATCATGCCAAAGTTCACGGTGATACCAGTCCAGAAGAAGCTCCGTAACCCGATGTTCTTGTGGTAGTATTTTCAAGTATTTTGTGTCGCACGGCAAAGGAACGGTTCATTAACCACGTAGACTCATTTTTGAAAATCTCAGACACCCCCTCCCCCCTCGTAGACTCTTCTCCATACATTTTTTTTGAAATTTTGTATGGAGCGTATACTTTGGTCAAACCCCTAAAAGGGGGCGGATTGGCTTCTCGAATTTGTTCCAGCACTTCTGGCCTATTCGACATCCAGTTTCTGATGAAGAAATCAGCTTTTCCATGTACTGTTGAAACATCCGAAGCTATTTGATAGTCTTAGACGTAATGCTTTTTTTTTTATCGCCGAAGCAGCTTTCGGGTATAATTCGTCGTGTTCTGTTGCGTTGAAGTTTTTCACGAATTGTGATTGAACTGGAGAGCAGGTTGCCACGAAAATAGCCACGTCGGTAACCATAACCTTGATAAGATGATCTCCACAAGAACAATAGAGCACTGCGGTTGACATGTCGTATGAGAATCTTCAGAAACATCTTCATGATATCCGCCAATATTGCTACTTCACGCTCGTGGAACTGAAACAGAAAAGCAATGAACGAAGTCAGTAGATCCGGGCCTTTTTGTAATTGGGCATTCAATTAAATGCCCTCTACCTTCACCGCCGCATCGCAGATGAGACAAACCTTACCGGATTTGTTCGGATTCACCACAATCCCCAGAGGCAAGTACCATGTACGTCGCAGGTCGAAATTTTACACTTCTTCCACGGTTACTTCGTGCACATATCCTTAAAATTGGAACTCTGCAATTTGTTTACGGACAGTTTCATACACACTGTTGGATTATTTTGAAGCCGTTGCTCTAGGCATTTCAAATGGTTTTCCACCATAGCACTATGGTACGAATAGCCTAATTTCGCGACAAAAATGGATAACTCGAAAACCATTAGCTTTAGACACATGATGTCTTGGGAAGATTTAATTTTAATAAAATCTATCTTTTGGTTTGGGTGGTGACTAAAGTGGTCATTTTATGTTCATAATAATAATTCTAACTTTTTATTCTCATGATTATCCTCTAAATCATTTGCTTGTATAAAACTGTAGATATTCTAATTTAATGAAACTTTGCTCGAGAAATATAACTTCTATCTCATCTACGTATCGTTTGATCAAAAAATCTAACTTTCCTTAGGGTGGGACATACAAAAAACAGCTTTTTGCTGTAATCTTTTTAATTTCCATTTGAATATGAAAACTTTTTGGAGATAACTTTTAGGGCATGAAATGACGCATATTTCGAAGATTCAAGATAGTTTCTAGGTATTGTTTGAAAAAAGTTGTAGAGGTTGAAAAGTAAAAAAATATGTTTTTGCAAGATATCTGCCTTTCTTATTTGCAAATATTTGCATGCACGGAATACGTAAACTGACAGTACAAACTTCCATCTACTAAATTTATGCAAAATCGTTTATCCCCTTCAGGAGAAAAACTCATTTTAAAATTAGTAGTTTTGCATTTTATATTGCATAATATTCGATAAGCAGCATCAATAATTATCATCAAAAATCTTAACAACGTGAGTTTTTTAGGACCATGTGTATATTTTTATATTAAACTATCTCCATTTATTTATTAACATTTATATCACAGACAAACAGACATAACACATTGAACATTATGCAGTACAAATCTTTGTCACTAACACACCTGCGCCATCGGTTGAGCACACTGTAATGGGAGATAAAACTGAACAGATGGCGGTAGTGTGCTTACGTCAAACGTAAGAAAAACGACTATGCGCGCTACCCGATACTGCCTAAGAAACATTTGAATTGACCGTTTAATGCGTTATCGAGGAAAAAACTGCAAGTGTTATGTGTGTTTTTCTGTGTTAACATATTTCAAATTTGTTTACATACATTTATTTATTTTCATTTCATGCCCTAAAAGTCATTTCTAGAAAATTTGCAAATTCAAATTGAAATAATAAAATACAGAAAAAAACAGTTTTTGTAAGTCGCACCCTAAGGAAAGTTAGAAAAACTGTCATAAAACGAAACTTAGATGAGATAGAAGTTATATTTATTAAGCAAAGTTTCATTCAATTAGAATATTTACAATATTATAGAAGCAAAAAATTCTCTAGGGCATAAGAATAAAACATTAGAATTTTTATTATAAACATATAGACTGTTCCTGAAAGTATAAGCACACTTTTGAAATGACAAAAAAGTCATGTTTTTTTTAGTTTTATTAATTTTATTTGGCAAATCATATTTGTATTTGTGTTTCATATGATATTTCACTCTCGTTTAATCAAAATATTTAATCATAGCCAAGACTCCTAACTTTTCCTCGAACATGACCCATTAGCTTCTGCACAGTGGTACTTCCCACCATTTTGACCACTTTTGGCCAACCTTTTTTAAATTTTTGGATGTCGTCCGCTGGTTTTATGAATTTTCGTAGCTTTGCTTTGGTTAAAGCCCAAAAAGTCTCGATTGGCCGTGCCTCCGGGCAGTTCGGCGGATTCATGTCTTTCGGCACGAAACATTTATTTTGACTTTTGTACCATTCTAAAGCGTCCTTTGCGTAATGACATGACGCCAAATCGGGCCAAAACACTACTTGCCCTTCGTGCTGCTTGATCATCGGTAATAATCGCTTCTGGAAACATTCCTTAACGTATTTCTGAGTGTTCATCGTCTCCGTTGTGATATACGGACTAAATGTATTACCAAACTCGCATATTGCCTGCCAAACCATAACCTTCTTACCAAATTTTTCGGTAAAAATTGCCTTTTCCGTTTCGGGGATGTCTTTGTCTTCGCTTACAGTATAAAATTGTGGTCCGGGAAGCGTTCTAGTTTCACATACGTTTCATCGTCCATTATTAAACACCCAGAATTTCTACACAATAACGAATCGTAGAGTTTGCGGGACCGTGGTTTCACGGACGCGGCCTGTTTTGGGTTCCTTTTGGGTTTTTTCTGCTTCCGGTATGTTTTTAGCCCACTCGACGAGGTCCCTAGTTTTTTCGCAACATCCCGAACGGAAGTCGCTGGTTTTCGCTGGTAGGCATCCCTGATCTTTTTATCGATATCTGGACTAACAGGACCGGATTTCTGACCACTCTTCGGCGCATCTTCAAACGTACACTGTTCTCTATATTTTCAAATCGCAGATCGTACCGCTCCGACGTTTACACCCTCTTCCTTGGCCAATTTTCTCAAGGAGAGTCCGCTCACAGTGCACCATTTGTGCACGATACTTTTCCGTTGTTCCGGAGTAAGACCGCGCATTTTGATAGGTAACACAAAACTGAGCACTTTTTTGATGCTATGTCATTCAGAAATTCAGCCAAAACATGTTGAAATATTTCATTCTATTCAAGGTGACCGTTAAAATAAGGTGTGCTTATACTTTCTGGAACAGTCGTTAAAAGGACCACCCTAGTCACCACCCAAACGAAAAGATATATTAACAATTTTTAAATTAAATCCTCCGAATACTGTCTTAAGTTAAGGGTTTTCGAGTTATCGATTTTTGTCGCGAAATTTGTATAGTGCATAGGCCAGCTGTCCGGTTGTTCAATGTAGTCGTGTTTCCATAACAACCCCATTTCAAACTTTCCGCTCTCATTCCTTATTGTAGTTTCTTCCAAAATATTTCGTACTCGCTCTTCTTCAGCACCTTTCAAATACTATCTATCGCAATACCGAGGCTTCACAGCGAGAACAACTCTTGAAGGTATTCGTGTTGATCGACGGCCGTAGTTTGAGCACAAATATTTCATAAAAGAGAGAAGTACTGCCACATACCCTGCACTGTGGATATTTATGGATCGGTGAAGTCGTATATAGGGTGAAAATAAATGTCCGATGCAATTTTGAAATCCTAGTTTCCGATATTTGATAGTATTTCCCCGTTTTTCCTGAAACTTAAGCCGCCATTTTAAACAACAAAATTGTGTCAAACATTAATGTACTATTCACTATATGCATGTTGCAGGCTTTGTGAAAGTGTTTCCTACTCTTTTCTAGCCTGAAGCCACCATTTTGGATTCCTAAAAGAAGTCGGTTATCGATTGGTTGGTAAATGACTGGACAATGCGTACCATTGGTACTTCGCGTACCTGCAGGTATAAAATAGATCCTACTGCGATCCTTAGCCTCTTGTCCAGTAACTCCTACCCCTACCTCCCCGTGGTGCCGACTGGGGTATGAGTAACCATAGGAAAGATCGGGTAACCAACCCCGGTGGGACCTTGGTCATATGCTGACAGGGAAGGGGGGGCTGCCCTCTTCAAAGGGCGCAGTCTATCTGAGCGTCTGTTCTCCATGTTAGGGGCGGCTCAAAACAGCGTCTGTTCTCCATGTTAGGAGCGGCTGATCATCGTCCTCGTGCCAGCGTGGGACTCTAAACAGTGCTGTGCACGATGGTCCTCCGGCGAGACAGGGGGTTGGGGAAGGCCCAACAAGCCGCCCTTAAAAAATCAATGTTACGAATAATACAGAAGTTAATACGGACCGGAACAATCGGCAAAGACCTAGGCGACGAATTAAGGACTACGATTGGAAACTCGGAACATGGAACTGCAAATCGCTCTGCTTCCCTGGCTGCGATAGGATAATCTACGACGAACTTCAACCTCGTAACTTCGAAGTCGTAGCACTGCAGGAAGTTTGCTGGACAGGACAGAAGGTATGGAAAAGCGGGCATCGAGCGGCTACTTTTTACCAGAGCTGTGGTACCACAAACGAGCTGGGCACCGGCTTTGTAGTGCTGGGCAAAATGCGTCAACGCGTGATTGGATGGTTTCCGATCAACGCTAGAATGTGCAAGCTGAGGATCAAGGGTCGATTCTTCAACTACAGCATCATCAACGTACACTGTCCACACGACGGGAGACCCGATGACGAAAAAGAAGCGTTCTACGCGCAGCTAGAGCAGGTGTATGATGGCTGCCCGCAGCGGGACGTAAAAGTCGTCATTGGTGACATGAACGCTCAGGTAGGACGGGAGGCAATGTACAGACCGGTAATAGGGCCTAACAGCCTGCATACCGTATCGAACGATAATGGCCAACGATGCGTGAACTTTGCGGCCTCCCGTGGTTTAGTAGTCCGAAGTACCTTCTTCCCCCGTAAAGACATCCACAAAGCCACTTGGAGATCACCTGACCAACGAACAGAGAATCAAATCGACCATGTTCTAATCGACGGGAAATTCTTCTCCGATATCATCAACGTTCGCACTTACCGCAGCGCGAATATAGACTCGGACCACTACCTAGTTGCAGTATGTATGCGCTCAAAACTCTCGACGGTGTACAACACGCGTCGATTTCGGACGCCACGACCTAACATTGAGCTACTACGGGAAACCGAAGTTGCCCAGGAATACGCGCAACAGCTAGAAGCAGCCCTACCAACGGAAGAGCAGCTTGGCGCAGCTACTCTTGAGGATGGCTGGAGAAATATTCGAACCGCCATTGGTAGCACTGCATTAGTGACACTAGGTACTTCTGCACCGAATCGAAAAAATGACTGGTTTGATGGCGAATGCAAGCAGTTAGTAGAGGAGAAGAATGCAGCACGGGCGAGAATGCTGCAACACCGTACGAGAGCGAATGTGGATCGGTATAGACAGGCACGGAACAGACAAAATTCTATTCTTCGAAGGAAAAAGCGCCAGAGGGAAGATCGAGACCGCGAAGAAATGGAAGCACTGTACCGTGCTAACGACACACGCAAATTCTACGAGAAGTTAAACAGCTCGCGCAAAGGCTACGTACCACAAGCTGATATTTGCAGAGACCTGGATGGCAACCTTCTCACAGGAGAGTGTGAGGTGATTGAAAGGTGGAAGCAGTACTTCGACGAGCACCTGAACGGTAATGTTACAGCGAACGAAAGTGGCACGGTAATAAATCTAGGAACACGCACAGAAGATGACAGGACCCCGACCCCAACCCTTCAGGAAGTTGAGGAGGAAATTGGTCTGTTGAAAAACAACAAAGCCGCTGGTGTTGACCAACTCCCAAGCGAGCTATTAAAATACGGTGGTGAAGCACTGGCCAGAGCGCTGCACTGGGTAATTACCAAGATTTGGGAGGAGGAATGTTTACCGGAGGATTGGATGGAAGGAATAGTGTCCCATCTATAAAAAGGGCGACAAGCTGGATTGCTGCAATTATCGTGCGATCACGCTACTGAGCGCCGCCTACAAGTTGCTCTCCCAAATGTTATGCCGCCGCCTGTCACCAATTGCAAAGGAGTTCGTGGGGCAATACCAAGCGGGATTCATGGGTGCCCGCGCTACTACGGACCAGATTTTCGCGATTCGGCAAGTACTGCAGAAATGTCGCGAATACAACGTGCCCACACATCATCTTTTCATCGACTTCAAATCAGCGTATGATACAATCGATCGAGACCAGCTATGGCAAATCATGCACGAATATGGATTTCCGGAAAAACTGACGCGGTTGATCAAAGCAACGATGGATCGAGTGATGTGTGTCGTCCGAGTATCAGGGACGCTCTCGAGTCCCTTCGAATCTCGGAGAGGGTTACGGCAAGGTGATGGATTGTCGTGTTTGTTGTTTAACATTGCATTGGAGGGTGTGATTCGAAGAGCTGGGATAGACACGAGTGGCACGATCTTCAGGAAGTCTGTCCAACTATTTGGCTTCGCCGACGACGTTGATATCGTAGCACGTAACTTTGAGACGATGGCGGAAACGTACATCAGACTTAAGGCTGAAGCTGGTAGGATTGGGCTTGTGATTAATGCGTTAAAAACAAAATACATGAAGGGAAGAGGCTCACGAGAAGACAATGTTAGCCTCCTAGCACGAGTTCAGATCGACGGTGATGAAATCGAGGTAGTAGACGAATTTGTGTATCTGGGCTCATTGGTGACCGCCGATAACGACACCAGCAGAGAAATACAAAGGCGCATTATGGCTGGCAATCGTGCCTACTTTGGACTCCGAAGGACGCTAAGATCGAACAAAGTTCGCCGAACCACAAAGTTGACCATCTACAAGACATTAATTAGACCGGTAGTTCTCTACGGCCACGAAACATGGACATTGCTAGTGGAGGACCAACGCGCCCTTGGAGTCTTTGAACGGAAGGTGCTGCGTACGATCTACGGTGGAGTGCAGATGGAAGACGGAACGTGGAGGAGGCGAATGAACCACGAATTGCACCAGTTGCTGGGAGAACCTCCCATCGTACACATCGCAAAAATCGGTCGACTACGATGGGCTGGGCATGTCGTAAGAATGTCGGACGACAGCCCTGTGAAAATGGTTCTCGAAAACGAACCGACAGGTACAAGAAGAAGAGGCGCGCAACGAGCAAGGTGGATCGATCAAGTAGAAGGCGACCTGCGGACCCTCCGCAGACAGCGAGGCTGGCGAGGAACAGCCATGGACCGATTACAATGGAAACAACTTCTGTGTACAGCAGAGGCCACACCGGCCTTAGTCTGATTGGTAAGGTAAGGAGCAATCGGTCAGCCGTCGTCGTTTTATTGCGCACCGGAGCGTAAAGGAAATAAGTCGGTCGGTAAATGTGTCGAAAATAGCAGACTATTTTTTAACCAAAAGCTTGGGGAAGTCATAAACTGGCGATCACACCTACCCGGAGGAAATACAACTGCCGTTCCAATACGGCTGAGCATGGTAAAAAAGTGTAAAAATTTATTAAAAAGAATCCGGTAAGGTCAATGCCATGGCACGGGAAATCGTCTGCTTAGACTTCTCAATCCAGCGAGTAATGGTTAAAAACCTTTGTTATAAGTCGTATGGTCTACGCAAAGGCCTATTCAAGGAACACAGTGAAAAAAATACGGCGATTGGAGAGAGCTCAAAAATTGCTGAGTCGGTTGAATCGTCCCCAAATTTAAACAGGATCAAAAGCTGAATCGAAGGAAGGCTACACTGGCTCACTCCAGACCGTCATGTCAACTAAGTTTCCGAATGATGTGGTGGTTCTAGGCGTAGTATCCAGCAATTAGGATGTAATGCTTCCGTTTTTTTTTGTTATGGAGAAAGGTTGGTTGATTATGGTTGGTTGGTTATTTGTGGGACCTTTCTCTTTTGTTGTGGGGGGGGAGAAGAAATTATTTATTTGTGGGGGTTGGGTGGGGGTGGTGTGGGGGTGGGCGTTTAAAAAAAAATTGGGGGGGGAGGTGTTTGGGGTTGTGGGAAAAGAAATTTAGCCGCCTTGGAGTTTTGGTTTATTTTTTTTTTTTTTTTGGGGGGGGGAAAGTGGGAAAAAAAATGAGTCTACACGGTAAATCTGAAGTATGCAATTATGACTTCAAAGTAGGCACTTTGCTTGAAGACTGGAATTATGCATAAAATGCCTAAAACGGTTATATGCAAAAATGCCTAAAGAGGTTATACGTCAAAAAGTGTATACATTTTAGGCATTTTGCTGCATGTGAAAGAGATTAGAAACTATGCATTTTAAGAATATGATTGTGTGTAGAAACTAGTCACTTTTTGAAATGAAGATGAGATAAGTAATTCAGCGCCAATATTTCAAAATTGCAGATCTGCTTTTTTTTTGTAATCAACGACATTCTCTATCGATTTATCTCAAAATCCCAGACAGGCAAATGAAATACAACATAAGGTAGGAAAATGTGTCGTCTTGCAGTTGGTATTGGTAATTTGCAAGAGAAAGTTTTCACTTCCGAAAAAGCGACCGCTTACAGCAGATCCGCCATTTTGAAATGTTGGCACTGAACTGGTCCTAGAAAATGGCTCTATAGATACAAATTTGAATTTACTTAAAAATTAAAAATACATTTCATAAAATATAACAAAATGGCACCACCCTTAGCTTAGCTTTGCTTTACTGACTGCTCGTATAAATGGCTGCTACTCCGTGATTGATCAGAGTCAGTGAAATTGCACAATGAATAAACTGAATGAGGCTGGGAGTAACCGACCATTCTCACTGTGCACGTTTCAAATAATATAACAAAATGGCACCACGATCTTCAAACTTGTATTAAGTTTGTGCCACGGTTTGTGCTTACTTTTGACGTGGAGTTTGAGCTCCTGCACATAATCATCACTTTGGGCACCGCAGCTGCTGATAGGACACTGGATAGTAATTATAATCTTTATTTTTTATTAAAATATAACAATAATCAATTAAAGATTACTTGCCTCGTAGCTTGTCGCAAGTTTTGCTTGCAAGAACTCCATTTGTTTTATTTTCATTTTCTCTATCAGGCAAAGCCAGTTAACCAGCACAAATCGATTTTTCACTTTGTTGATAGCGTTATTTTTATGCATTTGATCTATCACACTTGATTAAAAAAAAGTTTTAAAACTATTCATTTTTTGGGATTAAAAAGTAGGCATTTTTTGACGTATAGAGGCTCCTCATAAAAATGCATAGAATGTAGTCAAAAAATGACTACTTCAAAATAACCGTGTATGGATAATAATAGAAAAAGAGGTTGGGGTTTGGGTTTTTGGAAAAATAGGGTGGGTTAGGGGGGGGTTGGGGGGGGGGGGGGGGGGGGGAGGGGGGGTGAGGGGGGGGGGATTCTGAGGGTGTCTGAAGGCCCTGCGGGATCCGAGTTCCTCCGGGAAAGTGGCCATACTGAAATATTTACCAAAATCTGGCATGTGGCATATCAATCTTCATGATTTTGCAAAACTAGGTCATCAGAAGACAGTTTGAGGATTTCTGACCATACTGGCCACTAAAAGAGGTCATGCGGGATACGAGTTCCTCCGGAAAAGTGGCCTTAACTAAATCTTTTGCAAAACCTAGCTTGTGACATATCAAACTTCATGATTTTGCAAAACTTTGTCTTCGGAGGACATTTTGAGGATTTCTGACCATACTGGCCACTAAAAGAGGTCATGCGGGATACGAGTTCCTCCGGAAAAGTGGCCATAACAAATCTTTTCCAAAACCTAGCTTGCGACATATCAAACTTCATGATTTTGCAAAAAATTGTCTTCGAAGGACATTCTGAGGGTGTTTGACCATACTGGCTACTTAGGGAGGCCCTGCGGGATCTGAGTTCCTCCGGGAAAGTGACCATATTCAAATCTTTACCAAAATCTGGCTTGCGACATATCAAACTTCATGATTTTGCGAAACTAGGTCCGCGGAGGAAACTCCGAGATTCAACGTTGCCTAGTTTCACAGAGAGATGACGGTCTGATAGGAATGATTCGAGCCAGCGAACAAACGAAACCGATGCACCCAAACGTTGCATTTTAGTCAAAAGTATAGAGTGGTCAACACGATCGAAAGCAGCTTTGATGTCGGTATATACTGTATCGATTTGTGAGCCCTCTTCCATGTGATGAAGACAAAAAGAGCTAAACTCAACAAGATTAGTGTTGATGGACCGACCAGGGCAAAACCCATGTTGGTTTACGGAAATATAGTGTGTAACACTGCGCTGTAATGTATCGCCGATTAGAACCTCAAACAGTTTTGAGCACGCACAGAGTGAAGTGATACCTCGGTAGTTTGAAACGTGGCATTTGTTTCCTTTCTTAAACACCGGGAAAACGTACGATCTTTTCCAGTCATCAGGATGACCACTTTTCCGGAGGAACTCGTATCCCACATGACCTCTTTTAGTGGCCAGTATGGTCAGAAATCCTCAAAATGTCTTCTGATGACCTAGTTTTGCAAAATCATGAAGTTTGATATGCCGCATGCTATGTTTCGCATCCAAAAATATTTTGTCCTCCATTCCTGTACAGGTACTTACCCCAGTACTCCCACCTTGGAATCCAAAACTATGGATATTTTCGGAATTACCAGGGCAGATTCACAAATACGGATAATTTTGTGATCTATTGCAAAAAACTGCATCAAAACCCGATGGCTAACGATGTAGTATCATTAGTTTTAAATTTGAATTTTACAATTTCAGAGGGGTTGGAGACGTACGTGTTAATGAAAAAAAGTTTCAATTCTAATGTGTAACGAAACTAAACAAACCACAAAACATTAATTTCAGATATGACTAACTGGTACAATTTTACTAACACATATCATTTACTGCACAAATTCGTCAGCCACCCTGTACATCCCTCAAAAAATATTAACAAAAAATTGGTTTTGATCAGTTAGGACTCTCTTGGCCAAACCCCTCTTAACGCCGGTGGATGCCTGTCCGGATTGTGGGCGTGCATCTATTTTCAACGGCACAACGGGAAAGGAAATTCCGATAGGGAGGATGCCTTCTTAGGTTACCCCGGCAGCGGCTTCTCGAGATGAAAGACACAATTTATGGTGTTCGAAAACGAAAGTCAGCTGCGATGCGGTTGGCTGGCTGATTGTTCTCTCCCGACTGTTATTCAGCAATAATTTTCTGATTACTTATCGAAGTCGTGCCGGTGTCTAGCGAATCCACGGCGAAATGCCACGTGAACCGTTCGAGCTAATTTCCGTAATATTATGTAACCCATTTTACCATTCCAACTTATAACCTCACTTTGCGATGCTCTATTTCGAGTCATGCAGAAGCACTGCACCGGGACTGTGTGACCTTTGCAATTGAATCATAAATAAAAGCATAAATCTTACTGAGGAGCAGCTTGGAACATGGGAGAAGGAAATGAAAAAAGCGGAAAGTGTTATCAACTACAGCCATTAGAAAGCGCGCTGGCTAACTTGAGGTGTGCGTGCGTGCTCTAAGATCTTCAAATGCATCATTTCTCACTTCCTTGCCACGTCCCGTCCGGTCTTACGGTGAGCTGTGATGCGTGCAATAGGCGGAAAATGGTCTCACCGTTCGCAGTTGGTTTGTTCGCTCGCTACTAAATATATATTATATCATAAAATCAGTAATTAAGCTTTATTAGGCGTGTAATGTAATTATTAATTTCTGAAATTAGGAACCCTTCCCTCCCGCACGTTATGTGTAAACTGAACCGGCTAGATTTCAAAGCGAGAAGTGGGGGTTGGCTAGACGAAAGAATACCGTGCCAAAGGAGAGGGGGAATCGTTTTCTTGCATCGGCGAAGTTGCGATGGTACCGAGCCGATAAAGATTATGAAGAACCCCGAGGGCGATTGAGCCCCCCGCTGTGTGCGAACGCATGGTCCTAAGACAATCCCAGAAAACGGGAAGAGAACTCCGGGGGACTGAATGGTAGAAGAGATAGTAGAGGCAGGACCATCTTTGAACGCGATGCAAGCTTGAGGGCAATTACGAAGAACTGCGGTTACGATCGGACTTGGGAGTGAGAAAATAGAACAAATGATCCGTATCGGTGCTTATCGGTGATTATTGAGTAGATCGGTAAAATTTAATTCGGCATTCGTATGTTATTCGAGGCTAAGTGAGCACTCCTCAGCTCAGTCGGTAAAGGCGCAGCTACAAAGCAACACCCCGCTGTAGATGGCTGGGTTCGATTCCCGGTCTTGGGCATAGAGTATTTTTAGTTTTATAGGTAACATAGACTGTTCCAGAAATTACAAGCGCATCTAATGTTCAGGGTAAATTGGAATCGGACGCGTTCTTTTGTTGGTAAATTTCTGCACGTAATAGCAAAAAAAACTTGGTTTTTAATTCGTGCTCTTACTTTGGAGTCGTGAAAAACTATCGTGTATAAATGCAGCTATGTAAGTGGAGGTTCCTTAATAAACTGTTCAGATAGTGTGGGCGTTGGAACGGTGCGAACTACAGTTAGAAAATGCGGAGAACATTATCCAATTATGTGAGGGACTGTGAAGATCAGGGATGCCTACAAGCAGAAACAATCGGTTTTCGTTGGGGATGTGGCAAAAAAAAAGAAACTCGACGTTTAACGATGAGACTTGGGTTCAAGACATATCGAATGCAAAAAAAAACCTAAAACTCGGATCAGACCATGAAACAAAGAGTCCAGAAACAATATGATTTACTTTTGTGTTGACAATCTGGATGTATAATCATAAACCATGATTCTTATGTAAAATTGGTTTATAAAATACTTCTCGGACTACAATACGTAAATGTTCACAAGAGACAGGATACCCAAAACTGAGAGCCTCTTTTTTTTTTCGGAAAATTGAGGGAAGTGACGGTGTGGCAGGCAATACGCGAGTGCAGAAATATATCTAGCCCGAACATCACATAGGAGACAATTAACACCAAGGAATGATGTATGCATTAAAAAATTGGACTAATTTCGGATGACGATGAAAAAAAAACAAAAGATTATTTAATTGAACAAATTGTTTTTAAATCCTACGAATATTTAGCCATCTACAAAAATTCGTACAGTTCAGTTTTGCGTGAGCTGTCACGTTTTCTTTCACGTTTTTCTACTAGCCAATTCGTTTATCATTCGATTAATTGATATTTGAAGTTTGTTATGAATCGGTATTTTTGTGAATTTGATTTCAGTGGTTTTGGTTTCTGGTGGTACCCAGGCTCTAGTTGTCCTGTTAAGGGAACGTCCATTAATTACGTCACGCAAAAATTGACTTTTTGTAAACCCCCCCTTGTCACGTTTTTTGTATGGACCTTCAAATTTTTTTGTATGGATCGTCACGTTTTCCCGAACCCCCCCTACTGCGTGACATAATTAATGGACCTTCCCTAAGTAGAGATTGTGGAATTTTATCATGTGGAACTTTTACCCCAAAACAGGACTAGGTAGCAAGTTCAAATGACTAGATTTGAAATTCAAAATACACTGTATGGACTAAGATGCTCGTTTAGCTAATAAAAACTATTGTCATAGATAAAAACCCCGGATAAGCTCTTTACTTTTAGTAAACTTAATTTCATATAGAACTTTAACCGATTCAATACGGATTTTTTCTACACCGTATTTCAGCATAATTTATGGTCACATGCTTGAACAAGGGATGAAAACCGTTAAAAAGATAAAATTTGCGAACAAATGATTTTTTTTTCAAAGTTGTTCTAGACCGTCCCAACAATCCTTGAGTTCAGATCCTGATCCTGATCCTGATGATCAATAAGATGATTTACCATGTCTCGACCAAACTTATTAGTTGGAAAAGCTCCACGAAACATCATAACACAGTAATAGACATATTACAGTATTTCTAGAATATCTACGGTACTCCAAACTATCCTTGAATATCTTGATCTTGATGTTATACATGATCAACAAGGCTATATACGTATTTATGAGTTGAAATAGCTCCACGGGACATCATTGCACCGTAATAGATATGTTATAGTATTTCTAGAATACCTAAAGTACTCCAAATTATCCTTGAGTTCAGATCTTGATGCTCTACACGATCAACGAGATTATTTACGATGTCTCCACCGTACGCATGAGTTGAAAGAGCCCCACGGAACATCATAATACTTTAACAGAAATATTACAAAATTTTTAGAATACTTAAGGTACTCCAAACTATCCTTGATTTCAGATCTTGATGCTCTACAAGATCAACAAGGCTATTTACGATGTCTCCACCGTATTCATAAGTTGAAACAGCTCCACGGGACATCATAACACTGTAATATAAATGTTGAATAATTTCTAGAATAGCTAAGGTACTCAAAACTATCTTTGATGTGAAGTTTTAATGTTCCACATGATCAGCAAGGCGGCTTATGATGTAGTATGGGTGAGAAAAACTTCATGAGATATCATCACACCTTTTAAGACATATGACAGTATTCTCAAAATACCTACGGTACTCCAAACTATTCTTGAGTTCAAATCATGTTATTCTACAATATTATCACGGATATTAACGATGTTGTACATGATAAAAAAAGAGATGTACGGTGTTGAATTGCAGATGTTTTGAGTATTTTTTTATAGTTGATTTGAAGATAGAGATAGAGAACATTTTACTCGCTAATAATTGTACTTGCAAAGAATTTAAAAATTACATTTGTTAGAAATTTCAAGAATGATGAACGTTTGACAATCCTTACTTCATGAATTATCGAAAATAATATTTAGAAGTCCCCGGTTCCACCCACAAGTCACCATTAATTTTTCAAAACGCGATTTCGAACAGCATATTGAAATGACGTACTTTGAATAATTTATTCCTCACTTACTAGCCTACTGAATCAATAAATACATTAAAAAAATGTTCCCTATGATGTCGATTTTTGGTCGAAATATATCCGAAATGGAGGATGGGGATCATCTTTGTCCACTTCCACCAATAATAATGACAAGTGCGTAATGATGTCCATTGGAGCTTTACCAACTCATGAGTACGATGAAGATTTCGTAAATCGCCTTGTTGATCATGCAACACATCAAGATCTAAACTGAAGAATAGAAAAAAGAAGAAGATAGAATTCTTTATATTTTTTGGGTTTTGATGGGGGGGGAGGGTAAATTCTGAAGAATAGTTTGAGAGTGCCGTAGATTTTCTTGTAGCTTTTATAGCTTTTATAGCCAAAAAGTACGGTCAAAACACTCTAAACCTCCTGGTCGCTCTTGTACAACATCAAGATCTAAACTCAAGGACAGTTTGGATGATCTAGATCATCATTGTTTCCGTAAGCGTACCTGTTCAAAATGTTTCTAGTTTAAAGAGTTATTTTTAAACAAGTTCGTCGAAAAAAGTTTCTCAGTCATTCTTAACGCCGAATTTTGACAGAAAATTTTAATCTTGAGTCATATATGCCCTTCTGGTTAAATCTGTATGTAATTTCAATTATTTTGATTAATTCTACCGGAAGAAGAAACCCTGTCCAATGTTGAACAGGAGTGTTTCTTCAAATGTCATCCATCATCGTCCGCACAGGAAGCAGAATTTTGTTTTGTTTGTTCCTAGCTAACCAGGCGAACCAGTCCAAGGGACTGATTCTCTGGTCTATGTCAAAGATATCGTCTGGGTTGGGCCACATTTGCCTTTTTTCTTGGCAAACTTGAGCTTGAAAAGGCTAGAACTTCAAACCAGACCAGATCTTTGCTTTCAGAACCTGATTAGGAGTACAAACAAACCTTTGGCCGGTTCATCCGGAACTCCGTCGGGTCTCAGCCGATTCTGTATTGACTGATTGGCAGTGCTTGTAGAGGAAGGTATCCCTTTTCAGCTCATCACTAATGAGCTTTCAGATCACTATAATTATACTGGGTTCTTGTCAAAGAGAGATTTGAAAAGCAGTTTAAAAGGCATTAAGATAATACAAATCAATACAGTTCACTACGTGTTTAATTATTCTCTTTTCAGAGAACGAGTAATGGCGCTGTAACCATAAGCCATAGAAAATTTTACAGTACTCGGTAATTTTTAACCGAACTTTCAACAGCTGAACGTTTGGTAATCCGATTTAACGGATTTCGGTAAAATTTGTCAAGTTCCGGTAATTTTTTTACCGAAATACTGTAAAATTTCACCGAAATCCGGTAAATCGGAATACCGAACGTTCAGATGTTGAAAGTTCGGTAAAAAATTACCAAATACTGTAAAATTTTCTAAGTGTGTAGGTCCCAACCGTTTGAAGAGCAATGAAGCATCACTTAACCTTCTTAGACTAGATGCTCCCAACGACCATTTCATTTTTTTTTGTTCTGTACTACATACAAGACATTCTGATTAACTATCATCTCCGACTATTCTTTTAGCTTTTCGTTTGATATCTACTGGTCGTAGGTTCCCCGTTTTTTAAGGTGGATACCAAATCTTCCCTATCTCCCTATCCATTGGTTGCATGGACGTGGCCAGGTGAGCGATCGAGGAGTACCTTCGTGGAGATTATTGTGTCACGATTCGTATCAGCAACTGGTTCCGTTTCATGGTGACATGCAATGTCTTCAACTAATCATTCCTCATCGTAGCTTCACCCACGAAGTGTGCAAACGCCAATGTTATGCTACGCTATGCTCCTAAAAAATCTTTGAAACCCTGCCGTGTGGCATGTCTTACGACATTTGACCAAAACTTAACCATGGCCGATAAAAAGATGAATATCGGCATGTTCTTCTACTATTTTTTGGCCTTGGCGATTAGCTGCTCGTCCGTTGCCATGGAATCATTGTAGTGGACCTTCCATTTGAGGTTCGTCTAAAATTTACTATTTATTAAATTCTCACGAGTCTCCATGTTCTAGTGAGATCAACAACGCATTCAATAACAGCTCTTTCCAAAAGTACAGGATAAAATTACCTGTCAGAAACATTAAAAAAATGGTCAAAAACTCTTGTGGTTGTGCTTTTTTCGAATTACACTTTGAGGCATCATTGTAGATCTGTCATTCATTCTTGTATCCACCAGAGAGACGTTTTTTTTTTTGTAACAAAATATTCATTGTTTTGTTTCGTGTAATACAATGTTTTTTTTTCTGTGTAATCAAATGTTTTTTCCATTTGCATGTGTGACATGAAACTAGCTGGATGAGTTGTACAAATCAGTTTGCATCGATTCCAAACAACTATTAGATTAGTGTGCGTTACCTTTGGTTGCGTAATATAAACTTAGTTTAATTGTCAGTGTACTATGTCATATAGCATCCAAGCAGTGTTGCCTAGAAAGCTGTGGATCATTCATTGCGGAAAGTGTCGAAAGTGTTGTTAAGTACCGATGAAATCAATTAATAACTGATTAACTTGACGTTGAAGTGATCTTCAGTAAAATTGTTGATTTCTCTTTAGTACAGATAGCAAACATTCCCATATGTCATTACGCCAATGAGTTAGACGGATTAGAATGAAAAGTTTGGCTTTCGCTTAGCAAGAGTTCGTAACCAATTGAGCTCAAATTTGAGGAAAAGTGTCAAGACCTGATTTGATATCGATTGAGTGGAGTGGAGCTGAATCGATATTTGGAACGACCTCACTGAGCATATTTACATCTACAAATCTTTAGCAAATAACAAATTGTAACTACTTTAGAGATTATAAGCACACATTATAAATTATAAAAAAGATACTATTTGTGTTAAATAATACATTTGAACTATTTTTGAATCTGAAATTTCCTCAAACAGATAATTCCCATCTACATGAGAGCTTTAGGAGTTGACAGTAATTTATTGCTAGAACAAAGAGAAATTAAGAGAAATTTTGATAACTCCTTTTCAGTGTTACGGCGCTATGAAGTTGTCATTTACTAGTTGATAACGTGTTTTCCTAGCATTGATTTAGTCAAAGCCCCAAAATTCTCGATTAGTATGCGATGGGGGCGAATTCATGTCTTATGTTCATGTTCACAACCAATTGAGCTCAAATTTTGGGAAAACTGTCAGGACCTGATTTGGATTCGATTGAGTGGGTTGTTGCTGGAAAGATTATTTGAACCACTCTAATGCTCAGTCATTTTATTTGTAGTTTTTAGAAATCTTTGTGTTGCATGTGGCAGCGTATCAAATTCAAAACTGACATCAATTTAAAGAAAACTTTCAAAAACCTTGAAATCTGATTAATATCGAGTATTTTTGTTTGTATTATCCTTAAGCTTACAGCAAAGTATTGATCATGAATCTTTTTTTTATTTGAATTTGAAATCAACCCATCGTTTTCATAACAGTGAACCAAAATTAAGCCATTTAGCACTGGTGATGACAAGCTCTTCAACTAATATCCATGCTCACTGAATAACAACTGACAGCTAATGGCGATAATTTCAAATATACGTACACGACTTCACCTCCAGCCAGGATATACAAATTTGAAGCGCTACCTCTACCTGCAAGAGAACGTTGTCACATAATAGCAAAAGCACAACAACCGAGAAAAATGTCGAAAGAGCATAGACACAGTCGCAAAATGCCATATTCATTACAGTCGGAGATGTTTCAGTTGTACGAGCAATGAATAGCATCGATGTTAAAATTTGCACTGCCTCTAAGCACATATCTGTCCTATTTGAACAAACAAACGTTTTCAAAAATGACAGAAGACATAACGAAGAGCAATTCTTATCTGAGAATTGAAAAAAATAATAGTTAAATTATTTTACTTTGCGAGTTGAAGTACATATAATTTCACTTTTGAGCAATAAAATGCGATTGTCATATCATAAAAATACAGCACATATTACATAATACGGAAGAAGATGTCAACTGTCGTTCTTATTCCGAAACTTATGAAAATGTTCATAAGACTGATGAACAATTATAAACCGTTGGCTATGTTTGTTAACGAGAAACGTAGAGCTAAGAATAGCTTGCTCCGATAATATTTATCTTCAGACATATACTGCAATGGAATGGACCATAATACCACACATAACTGAAAACAAAATCTTTTCAACTGCAACTACTAACTCCTTACAGAATGTTCACGAGCTCTTAGAGAGCACCAAGCACCACGGAAATATCAGAATATCGCTATTGCTGTTTATCTCATTGGCCAACCCTTTTATTTGGAAAATTAAGAAATGCTTGCCACTTTCCCAGAATAAGAAATCGCCCAAAGCACGTTTCTGAAATACCCCCCTCTCATACCATAACTTAAGAATCAAAGTTCTCCGATGAGAATTAACCTAACACCGATTTTCCATACACCAGAAGCGTGGAACGAAAACCATAAATAAATAATTGATTAATTTGCATGCCTCCGATAGAACACGAAACCATGCGCTCCGTATGGTTACCCCAACATCAGCTCTTGAGGTGCTATAAAATCATTCAATTCCGTATCTAATCGTCGATTGTTCGAAAATTGCACTCTAGGGCCGAACCAGCCTGCACTTATTGGAATATTATTGGGTCGTGCCTATCGAATTAACCACAACCCTCCGTCTATTCCCAGCTGTCAATACACAGTGGAAACTTGAACTCCTAACACACAGAGAATAAGACGCAACGCGCGACGTTGACCCAACAACGTGCCTTCCAGGTGCCACCGCACCGAGCGGGGCAATAAAATATTAATTTGATTACAATATAATGCTCCATGGCTTACACACTCAAACACACACAATAGGGCACTGGGTAGCTCGGTTGAATCCAAGGCTTCCACGGGGACACCGAATAGCGCACTCTCGCTTTCGCTAAGTTGTGGCAACTCAGCTTGGGCAATTGGGTTGTGCATTCTTGGCTTGTTGTTCTATCTTCAGGTGGGTCATAAATTTTATTGGCTAATAGTTGGTTTGCTCGTTGCTGCTCTCTGACGTTGGTTGCTATGGATATTGTTGTCAAGCAAGGTTGAAGCGTGGATTTTCCTGGCTAGCTTTTTTGTTTTACGGAAATCTCAAACACCACCTGAGGACAAAATAATTGGATGTTGTGAAATATTTGTTTGATTGGTGTGAACGTATGCATGTTGTAACAAGAAAGCGGTTCATGGAAAAAGGTGTATAGTGAGAAGGTCGAAAGGATAAATGATCGAAAGATGCCAGAAGTATCGAGTTGCTTGGACATTGTAATTATGAATGTTTTGGTAATGCGCTGTAATAACTCGATGGTGCTCTTTAATGTGCACGACTTCCGACACTAAATAGTTTTGGATAATAAAGAAAAAGCATGAGCGACTTTAGATTTTTACATTTTCATCTTTTCTCGCCAAAACCCAGTTTTGGCGCTTTAACGAAAAGAAGAAATGGAATTAGTGTTAGTGAGTTAGTTCAGAAAATACAAGGTTGTTCCGAGAGTCAAACTGGCTTCGACAGTCGGAATGACACACAATGTGTTTAACGTGTTTATCTTCGACCCACAATATGTTCAAACTCACCCAAAGTTTCATGAATCATCTTAGCGAATTAAGGAGTGTATCGAAAATAAGCTATCCACAAACTTTCTTTCAAGTTATGTTGAAAACTGATATTTTATTCAACAAAAAATTGATCCTTTATTGTACGAGGTTAAACTTGAACATAATGAAGACCGGATGAAATTTAAGTTATTCCTTCACGAATTTTCGAACTTTGGATCGAATGCTCTTCATCAAGTTCCAGACAAGTGTTGCATCGCATTTTTTGGAGCTTGAGCCCAAATTTTTTTGAACTCCTGCATGTTCCCAGCTGCCTTACCAGTCTTCTTGAAGACCCTCTTCACGATTGCCCAGTAACGTTCGATGGGTCGAAGCTGAGGGCAATTTGGTGGATTGATATTTTTCTCAACGAAATCTATACCCTTTTCCGCAAGCCAATTGAGAGTGGTTTTGGCATAGTGAGCCGACGCTAAATCCGGCCAAAACAGTGGAGGTGTACTATGCTTCTTATATAAAGGCAACAATCTCTTCTGGAGACACTCAGATCGATAGATTTCCGCATTTATAGTTCCGGTAGTGTAAAAAAGTTGATTCAAACCACAGGAACATATTGCTTGCCATACCAGTACCTTTCGACCGAATTTCTCCACTTGATCGACCTGTCCGCATCGCTCACATCCTCCCAACGACGGCAGTAAGTGGACCTGGAAGGGTTTTTGAGTCCTCCTTTACATAGGTCTCATCGTCCATCAAAACGCATGCATCCGGACGCTGCAAAAGACGCGAATACAATTTCCGGGCCCTTGTTGCTGCTCGCTTCTTCTGTTCTGCACTTTGTTTCGAGATTTTCTGCTTCTTGTAGGTCTTCAGGTGGTTTCGCCTCTTGATACGCTGGATCATTCCGACACTCGTTCCTGCTTTGTTGGCCAAATCACGTATTGACATTGATTTGTTCTTCATGATTAGAGATACCACTTTCTGCTCCAGTTTCGGGTTGGAAGAACCGGGTTTTCTGCCTTTTCCTGGTAGCTCATCCAAAGAATAGTGTTCCCCAAACTTATTAATGATGGTTTTAACACTCGCATGATGAATTCCAAACCGCTTCGCCAATTTTCGCATAGTAATACCCTTCTCACTTAGCCATGTGTCCAGAACCTTAATTTTCACTTCCTTTTCTATACGCGACATTTTGAAAACGCAGAATTTGAACCGCACAAACAAGTAAACAAAAGAAAGCTGACAGTCAAACGCACAGCATGCAGTGTTCAGAGTATAAGTTAAAAGACCATCACAAATACATGCGTACAACGCTAATTTAGTAATCGTGGATAGCTTATGAGATGGGAGGTTGTGAGTTTCCATTGGTGTGAATTGTAAATTGTGATTAGGGGGTTTTGTGAACCTCTACCAGTAATTGGTACAGAGGGTTCAGCAAAGTGATGGATTGTCGTGTATGTTATTTAACATTAAAGTGAAGGGTGTGATTCGAAGAGTGGAGATAGGCAGACGTTGATATTGTAGCACGCAACTTTGAGACGATGGCGATAACGTACATCAGACCTAAGGCTGAAGCAAGAAGCATTGGGCTTGTTAATTAATGCGTCTAAAACAAAATACACGTTAGCCTCCCGCCACGAGTTCATTTCATATATCTGGGCTCAATAGAGGACCGCCGATAACGACACCAGCAGAGAGTTACAAAGGCGCATGATAGCAATCGTGCTGCGTATGATGCTGCGTACGATCTACGGTAGGGCGGAACATGGAGGATGCGAATGAACCAAGATTTGTATCAGTTGCTGGGAGAACCTCCCATCGTTCACACCGCTAAAGTCGGTCGACTACGGTGGGCTTAATGGTTCTCGATAACAATCAGATGGGCAAAAGAAGAATTGGCGCGAAACGAGCAAGGTGAGTACGATTGAATTAGATGGACGTTTCGTGCTTTTTTACCTTTTTTACATTTTTATGCCAGTAACGAAACTTTACATGTGTGTGTGTGTGTGTGTGTGTGTGTGTGTGTGTGTGTGTGTGTGTGTGTGTGTGTGTGTGTGTGTGTGTGGGGGTACAAGCTACAACCAAAAATTACGACTGTACACTCTTAGCAAAAAGTCATATTGTTTTAGGTCGTTTTAACTGCACATAAAGTGTTCGAAATAGATTTACGTTTGTTATTAAAATTAAAAGACCATATAAATTCAAAATTTATACGATGTAAAAGGAGGAACTGAAGCACAAAATTACATTATTGAAACGCACTTGTCATTAATTTAATTTTAAATGTTTTTTGATACCACTTTTAAACTTAAAATAAAGCCCGTTTTTCAAGTTACCATTCAAGAAAATTTAAGTAATGAACTCAAATTCAAATCCAATGATTAAAGGGTGGAACGGTTGAAAATTGGTCAAACATGATGAAGTGCACACTTTTTATAAATGATCAATCTTTATACATTTTTGAAGTCCATCGTCAACAAAACACAGGAAAATTATTCGATAAGACTTCCGATTTTCCAAATACGAACTGTCCGGCTATACGTTGCACACCTTCCATTATGTTTTGTGCCGCTGTTTTATGCGCCTTATTTCAAAACTGTTTTCTGTTTTTTTTTAGTTCTCTGGAGGTTTCCTTTTACGTTTGCCCAATATTTTTCAATTGGGTACAGTTCCGGCGAGTTTGGAGGGTTTTTCTCCTTGAGTACGATTTGCACACTATTGGCGGTATATCAACCCTGAGCCATTTTTCCATAGTGGCAAGAAGCGAGGTCTGGCCAAAACAGCACGGAACAACTATGTTTCTTCAAAAAAGGCAAAAAGCGTTTTTACAAGCATTCCTTTGCATTAATATCTTGGTTGACAGTGCCAGTTGTCACGAAAAATTCGCTTTTTAGCCTACAGGCGCAAATCGCCTGCCAAACCAAGTATTTTTTCGGGAACTTTGACATTTTTTTCTGCTTAAACTTATGTTGAATATCTACTTTCCTTTACCAGTAGCCGTATAAAACTCTTGACCTGGGAGCTGCTTGAAATCAGCCTTGACGTATGTTTCATCGACCATAAAGATGCAATCAAACTTGGTCAACAAACTCGTGTACAACTTCCTTTGGCTATTGTGTTTTGCTTATCATCTCGATTTGGTTTCACTGTAACCGTATATGTTGACAGTCAGGCACGTTTCTTTGCTCTTTGCACTGTTCTGTGGGACTTCCCAATTTGTTTCCGGTATCTCTGATGGAAAGGTTAGGATTGCGTTTGAAAATGCTGGCTACTATGCTTCCGGTCTCTGCGGCTCTCTGGTTTCCTTTTTCTTCTGATCCCGGCTTCCTGGTTGTTCTCCAAACCCGTCACGGTTGATATGGCAATACCCGTAAAAAAATTCTCATAGATTTACAATTAAATGTATTGGAACCATACAATAGAATCAATAGTGTGTAAAATTAATATTATTGTTCATAACAATACGATGACAAATGGAGATATTGTTTCCACAATAGAATTTAATGTTAATTGAGTCATCTACAATAGAATAAGGGGGTTGTTATGTATCTTAACTATAGAAAAAATCATTTTTTCCCGAACAAATCTGAGTCAATTACTATTGATTGTATTGTTTCACAATTGTTGAAAATTCTTGCATGTAGGGTGAATAGTAGATCTATTGTAATGACAATATGCATTTTTAATTTATCCAATACGTGAACAATAAGATTCATCTTCGGCAATAGATTGTAATGTTATTTTATATTATTGTATTTTCATTGTATGGTTATTTTTATCCGGGTATTAAGTGATTTTGCCAAGTCGGCGTGGGAATAATTTGGATGTTTCTTATGCGCGAGCAAAATTTTGATACGCTGCTCTTCTTGCTTCGACGCCATTTTGACAACTGAATAGAAAATGGTAAAAACAAAATAGAGTCAACATTTCGACGCATACACCTACAAAATGAGGGGTGTTCAAGTTTTTTAAATGCACGATTAAATAAACTACGTCATATTTGAGTCGACCAAGTTTTGACCGTTCCACCCTTTACATCGAATTGGCTAATCAACATGAATATTAACAAGAATTTCAAGTGGACACTCTCAACCCATTCACGAACAATAAGATACGATTCTCTTTAAACCTCAAAGTGTTCATGAAAATTCCGAGATAAATGATGCAATCTCCTGTTTTTCAAACAATATCCAAAAAATTTAAAGTATCAGACATGTTGTCATATTTAAATTTATGAACATTTCACACAAAAAGCAAAATTTGAAAACATATCACTATTTTTGCCAGAAGCCCAATTTTATTCACTTCACAGGAAAAAAATCATGAATTTAAACAGACGCGTAGAATTTCCTCTTCTTTAATTGCAAGCCAAAGCAAGTGTAAACAACGTTATTGTTTGCAATCTTTCAAACAGCATACAACATTGTTTGCAATCTTTGAAACAACAGACCTCTAGATTTCAGCGATATCAGGCTTAAATTTACAAGAAAGATCCCATTAATTTATGCAAAATCTAGCATTCCCCTTATGTTTTTTTTGTTTTTGTTTGTCCAATCTAACACCCATCGGCCGGCAATGGTATTATGGAAGAAATCTGTTTACAACAATCATTCAAGTGACCATTGGAAACAGCTTTAATCCAGGAGCTAGAAAGTGATAGCTCTACTGCAGATCCAGCAACCCATTTCAGAATGTCTGGAGAGTCACGCCCATTCCGAGGTTACTTTTACATACAATAAGCCCCGCATGTAAACATTACCAATATCATTCGGATAAGGGCACTGCAACACACTTCCAGATTTGGAAATTTTAAATTTCCAAACCAGGCACGTATTTAGTGTTATTTGAAAATAAGATTATTTTTATATAGTTATAATCAGATAGTTCTCACTCTTGTCCGCCTCCTGAATCACACTATCTTATTCATTCGTAAGAATACAAATTTTAAACGTTGATTCGTAATTAATTTCATGCACTCGCGATTAAATATGCGCAAAAATTAACGTTGCTAAGCCACCCGCTAGATATTCGATCTGCATAACAAAACTCTGTACACCCCGTGGTGAATGCACCTAAAATTATGTGCAAGCTTTTCACCCGCCGATGCGCGTCGTTCTGACCAGCAAATGGCCGTCTACATTGCACTAGTCTTCTTTTTTTTCACTCCACACTCTGCCAATAATGCAAATTCCCGCTATGAGGCGACTGAATAGAGCTTCAAAACTGCTAATAATCATCGATTCACTCGCGATAAAGCGGAAAAACACTCTAAACTAATAAATTATGCCCGAGTGCCACAATACTACCACTAATAACCAAAACTAAGCTGATGTTACTCTTCTTCCGGGTGCGGGGGCAAAGCACAAAAGCAAAACAAAAAACGGGGAAATACTACCGACACTCACACATTTCGAGAGGGAATCGATTGTATTCAATACGGCCTACACAACGCACGCGGAGATTTTATGATTTCACTGTAAGTTCAAGTTAAATTACGAATTATTGTTTGATTTTTTTTTCGCGAAAAAACAAAACACGTCAGTTTCAAAGCATGGCTTGCTGCGATCAAATCTAGCATTCTCCTTATGTGCATTAAATAACGCAGAAAATTAAATGTTTCTTTCAAACTGTGTTGAAGTCTGTGCTTCGGGCTAAGGATCGTCTTAATTATTTTCCGTTCCGTTAGCGATAATTCTAAGGCAATTGGTAATGTGAATATGTAAACGGTCGTTCAATATAAATTTCCTAACTTTGACACTAGATTGTGCCATATTGTTGAAGCTAGAAATGTCAAATTAGCTGTCATTTATTAAGTGTGTCTTGCTAAATTACCATGGAAAGTTATAGCATCATGCGGTGAAAAAAAAACGAGGAAACTGGTTCGGTGAAAGCTCAACCACAACCCCTACGTCAGCGGATCGCAATGTCTGCCGAGAATATCGTCGCTGTACGCGAAAGTGAGCAGGAGAACCCGTGGCATTCAATTCCGCGCCGCGCACAAGAACTCGGCCTCTCGCAGACTTCAACTTAGCGAATTCTGCATTGACACTTGGGTCTGCACCCATACAAGATCCAATTGACCCAGGAACTCAAGCTTAACGATCATATACAGCGCCAAGTGTTCGCTGATTGGGTTTTGGAGCAGTTAGAAACAGACCCCGATTTTGCCGAAAAACCTTCTTCAGCGACGAGGCCCATTTCTAGATGTACCCGTTCATGTACCCGGTGAACAAGCAGAATTGTCGAATTTGGGACCAGGCCAATTCACACGAGGTCCATCAAGTGATAATACGTCCACTAAAAGTCACTGTTTGGTGTGCATTTTGGGCAGGAGGCGTCATCGGTCCGTACTTCTTCGAAAACGAAGCTGCTGAGGCTAGCACCGTCAACAAAGAGCGCTACAGGTCGATGATTACCGACTTTTTCTGGCCTAAGCAATGTCCAGGCATGGTTATTTCGCGCGGAGGTATTGTCAACTGGTCACGAAGGTCGTGTGATGTAACCCCGCTAGACTTTTTCTTGTGGGTTTATGTTAAATCGTAGGTCTATGCCAATAAGCCGCAAACTACCGATGCCTTCAAAGCCAACATTACTCAAGCTATCAACGAGATTCAGCCCGATTTGTGTGCCAAAGTCATAGAAAATTTGACCCCACGGATGCATGTCACCAAGCGAAGCCGAGGCTGCTATTTAAACGATGTCATATTCCATGCATACACCGTTTGTTCCACTTTGAAGATAGGAAACGTTTAATGGGATACCCTTATATGTCATGATAGAAACATGCGGTGTTATTGTTTAAACTTTACAGCTAATCAATGTGTGAGGTTGGTGATGGTATGCGCAGATTATTCGATTTTCGAAGATTACATTCGAAGTTTACTGGTTCGGATCGAGGAATGAATACAGTTGGTTATCATTAGCTTGCTTGGTATGTACAGGTTTGGATTAGTGTTATGAATTTCGTTGCAATACACAAATAGAATGCAACTGGCGGGATGCAGATTCAAGCAGCGCTCATTAGAACGTCCTTTTTCGGTGTACTAAAGCAAAAACAGTACAAGTGAAGTGTGGCGTTATTTATATTGGTGGGCAATATCAGCAGATTTTCATCGAACTATTCTCAAGTCAGCTCAATTTTTTCGAAAAAAAAACTCCTACTTGACTGATTCCAACTTGAAATATTGAACGGTGATAAAACAAATGGTGGTTATGATGGCTAAAACGCAGTTTAGGATATTTTCAGATGATTCACTGGGAAGCATTTTAAAAAAAATTAGTGTAGAAAAACTGACCACCGACTTAAAACACAGACGCCAGAAATTCTTTTGTGAAACCACACTCGGTATTGAAGATCAAATATCATTGAGAATTTCATTTTTAATCAGCATTGCAGATTTCAACGATCAGGTTAGCAGAGTAGAGGAGTATAAACTGCTGATTGTAAATTTCACCACACTTCAGCTGACCTAAGACAACGTCCTAAGACTTATCGACTTCGCCGCCTCCAAAAACATGGATGTGCGTAGAACCTGCCAGCACAGTCTTCCAGATCGGTACACCTGGAGGTCACCATACCAAACGGAATCACAAATCAACCACGTTTCGTCAGAACACGTCAGAATCTATCGGCGCCAACATCTATTCGGACCACTACCTAGTGACGGCACTGCCATGAGGAGGAGAAGTGTGAGGAGCTAGAACAGCTGCACCGCTCACATGAAACACGAAAGTTCTACCAGAAACTCAACCATTTCTAAGAACATCCGAAATTAATACAGGAAGTAGACGAAGACAGCGAAGGAAGTGCCGCTGGCGATGCTGCAAGTGATGGAAATGTACCACTCCCGACTGTAAGTGAAGCTAAGTAGGCCATCAAGAAGCTGAAGAGCAACAATTCGGTTGGAAGGGATGATGTCGGAGCAGAACTTATCAAGATGGGCCTGGAAGAGTTGGCAAATTGCCTGCATCGACAGGCAGCTGTCGGAAGAAAGCATGACATTATCTGTGCCACCTGCAAGTAGGGCAATAAACTAATCGTGCAATCACCGTCCTTAATGCTGCCTATAAAGTGCCATATCAAATCATCTTCCAGCCTGTCGTCACTAGCAAATTGATTCGAGGGGAGTTTGAAGGATGGTCTACAAGGGACCAAATATTCACGTTGTGACAGATCATCCAAAAGTGCCGTGAATATAGAGTCCCTATGCATCATCTCTTAATCGTCTTCAAAGCCGCATATGATGCAACTAACCGAAAAGAACTATGGAAGATCATGGACGAGAACGGATTTCCGAGGAAGCTGACCAGAAAAATCAAGGCTACGATGGATGGAACCCAGTGCTGTGTAAGGATGTCCGGTGGATCATAGGGTTTATTGAAATCCCGCAGGGAGCTTCGTCAAGGTGATGGTATCTCTTGCCTGATTTTAGACATTGCTCATGAAGGTGTTGTGAAACGATCCAGTCAATTTATCTGCTTTGCCGATGACGTGGACATTCTCGGCACAAAATTTAAGGCGGTGGCAGAGCAGTACTAGACTGTAAAGCGAAGCAGTGAAGATTGGTTTGAAGTTAAATACGCCCAAAACTAAGTACATACTGGCATGCGGAACATGGCACGACAGGGCCCGACTATCCAGCACTGTAATGATTGACGGAGATAAGTTCGTGGTAGTCGACAAGCTTGTCTATCTCAGCTCACTTGTTACTGCGGACAATGATTACAACCGTGAGATCGTGAGGGCGTATCAGTCGAAGTCGCGAATACTACGGGCTCCACAAGCAACTGCTCCCGCACGAAATGTATCCTGTACAAAGTGCTTATAATACCAGTTGGACTTGCGAGCACTTGAAGTTTTCGGGCGACTGGTGTTAAGAACCATCTTTGGCGGAGTACAAGAGGACGGATTCTGGAGGCGGAGGATGAACGATGAGCTCGTGCAACTCGCTGACGAAACGAGTCGAGACATTTATCGAGAAAGAAACGAGACAGTCAATTCAATGAAGCACACTATTTGCCTTATTGCATATATTTGGGTTCCAAAAGACATAATTTTACATGACATCTTCGTTTGCATTGCTTGAATCACGACATATATGATATAATAAAAATTAGTATTTCCAAGTGAGCAATTACTAATCGATGATTACAGCAGGGAGCAAACAAAGTGGCCAACAAAACGACTACAAATATGCTTCCCATTGCAAAAACATTTTGCTCAATATGTTGATCCTCCTCCCGTAAGGAGACCGAAGCATGTGAAAAATTATCTTCGTTAGGAAATTACAACCTCACGAATTTCTGCTGAATTCAGAGGAATTCTTAAGTAACCCTTCTACTTACCTCCTCCCGACTAGGATCCGGTGATAGCCGGTTTGCAAAATTGGGTCATCATTAAAGCGTGCAGACAATGTTTGAGGTCAATGTGACCGCAATTACGTTGATCGTCCCACCAACAACCGCACGACGAGGAAAGAGGTGTACATTTATAGGTATAGGCTAAATTGAATTTGAAGAAAACCGTAGGTGATAAATGGTATGAAGTGAACGGTAATTGAAAATTATCGTTATTTTTGTTGTTGTGATACCTACTGATGGTGGTACTCGTGGTAGGAGGATGATGATGCCCGGATAGGGAATGGCCTGAAAAAGAATTGCATCGGTACGGTCGTAGCAGACATTCCTATAGCTAATTGCGACATTCGATCTACTGACTGTTGCCACTTGCTACTGCTAGTCTCGAAGTGGACATATCTAGCCAAACACGTAAAATGGGCGTATGAATTAAACGCAATACTCAACTTCGCACTGATCACAACTAATTACGTCATTACGATCAATCGACGTTTGTTATTATTTACATTTCGCACAACAGGACCTTTACATATATTTGGCTAGATACGTGCGTGGTGAATGGAAGGTGCGCGATCAACAGAATCATTTAGTCCACAGGCTACAATTAACCAAGCTTGGTCATTATACTTTAGCCAAACAATCGAATGACTATAATTTTCGTAACCGATATGAATTGCATAATAATTTTCCTTTCCTCGGATGATTCAATGCGATTTCATTATTGGTATGCTTTGTGGCAGTAATTTTCAAAGCATTTCAATGCAAACCTAGCATATTTATTAACCCATGTACATATTCTTCAGAACACCGCCTGACGCACGCAAGCGTGAAGGTCTCTCATAACTAATTATTCCCTTCGGGAGAACCGGCGAGACTCACTTTGCCCTAGAGGTGGAAAAGCGACGAACCTCGAAATTAAAATCGAATTTTACCCACATCTTCGCATTCCATTCTCTTTTCACTTGTTGATTCTTCCACATCTTCACACACCTCCTGGTTGGCAGTATAGTTAATGTGAGACGGAGGCCTGTCCGAAATCGATTCCCAAAAATCCACTTGCTCGCTGTGTGAACCTACCATTGATCTCTCCCACTTTTTATGGCTGATTTATGTGCTATGTGGAATCTACGGGCCTGCCTAGATGTGTGTATAATGAGCGTGGATCGAAACAAACTTTTAGGGGCTTATTTAATTCCATTCCGAACCCTTTTTATGTCCGTGCCGTAGAGAAGGGAAAAAAAACCAGCCACGAGACCCATAAAAGTGAACCAACCGAATGAAATGCTAGAGAGCTAGTTAAATATTAATGATACTTCTCGGCTTTGCAACGGCGGCTACGGCGATGACGGTAGAATTCAATCCGAGCCACAGTCCCGGTGAAATGATTTAATTTTAAGACGATTAGATTGATTACAAGTGGGTGCTTAATGTTGGTGTTTTGACTTTGAAATCAGATACAAATATGGGGAATAAACTCCAGCAGCATAAGTTCAAACTAATGAACCATTTTTTCGGATGAGTGCCCTCAGAAAGCTACCGATCACGCCCGATAAAGTAAACAAACGGCGACTAATCGGAACAAGTTTCCCTCTCATTCGCCCGGGCAGGGTTAAGATTACCGCGGCAAGCGATTAAGTGTGATTATTTTTATAGCGGGATATCGAAAGCGGATTACCGTTAGAGGTGGCGCAAGTTTCCGGCTCCCTATCAGCAGATCTCTCCGGTTTAGGAGCTGGGTTGGTCCGGCAGATATTGCGAAAGCCGTCCCTCCCTTCCGATATCATTTGCTGGGTGTAATTATTTATAAATTTATGCCATCACTCGGCGAAGACGAGCGGGGAAAATCATTCCATTGAAATGTACCGCAGTCTGCAATATTTTTTTCCCCGATTGCTTGTCTGTCTCGACGAATTAACAGGTGGCACGACTGTGCATGGGACTCCATCTTTAATTAGGTCAGAGCTGATAGCGAAATTGGAGCTTTGATAACTATCAAATCGAGGAGATGTTTGAGGTCAGATAAGGAAGTAGTTGGTGTACTTTTATTGAGCTAACATCTATTTATGATGTTTGGAATGGACACATCTGTATTTGAATGACTAGTCAGATTTATAATAGTGGCAATGAGTTTAATATGTTGAACAATTGATTCATACCATTTACAATTATATCTCTAGAGAACTAGCAGTTGTTGTGATAAACAATCAGAGTGGAGAACCACGAGAAACAGATAATTGGGGTAATTTACAAAAAAGAACTCGACTAAGATAATTTGCTGAATTTAACAATCGTTTGAAGCGTGCGATTAGCCTATTGTAATTATATATTTTTGTAATAATTGAGAGGTGAAGGAATCACTTCACTTATTGAAGACAATAAGTAATGATTTCAACCGAAACTTGCATTTCCTATCGTTTGTAGTAGGCATTAGCTGATATGCAGTCATACAACGCAGTAAGTGGTATTAAAACTGTTGATAAAAGAAAAGCCGGTACTTAACATATAAAAAACAAGAATAAGTTTATATTAATATTGTCACTGACCCACCCTTCCCAAGTAACAATTTAAGTTTTATTCTAGCCGTATAGCATTCCTCCCGGCTTTGTTGATAAATGTATTGAATGTAACTGTTTTGTCTACCAACACCTCCTCTATGCTTCTTTAAAGCCAAAATTTGTACAAAGTTGCCCACTCTATAGACGGCTGTGAAAACAATTTAATAAAACCTTTATAAGACCATAACGATTTTGAAAATATTCTAGTGATAGATGCTATGACCACTTGAGAACCTTCATAAAACCTATTGGCTGCATTGAAAACCAGCATGCGGCCAAATGGCCACAGCTGTCAAACTTAACTGTGATATCGTGGTTGGTTTTTGTTGTTCTGCTTTGTTCGATTCTCTGCTCTTCTGATTCATTTAGCAGTAAATAATATCTGAGGAAAAAAGACTGCGGGAAATTTTGTTTCATTGCAAAATATCCAAAACAAATTCAGTTTTTTACAGCGTAGCATGCTCCAAATCAGATGCGCATTGAATTTTATGGTGAATATTGGCACGATAAGAGCCGAAAATTAATGCGCCTTGAAAATTATGCGCGTTTACAACAACAAACAAAAAATAAAAACAAATATATTCGATAAAGTAATCATGAATTTCTTGAAAATTGATGAAATTCAATAAAGTTATCTTAAAGAATTTAGAAATTGGTCTCCGATATACAATTCATTTGCATTACATTGAGAATTTGATGCATTTATTTCTCCACATTTCTATTATTTCTAATATTTCAATATGGCGATTGGAAAAAAAATCACAATTCTGCCATAAAGCCAAGTTATCTTCGCAATGACTACTTTAAAACTATTTGGTTCTTTGGTGGCTTTCCTCAATGCCAATTTGCCACCTCATGCATTTACTGGAGGCAAAATGGTTTTAAAATGCTTTTTCAACTGACCATAATAAGATAATATGATTAGTCCTAAAGCGGCATTTCAAAACAGCATATTATGAGTTTATAAAGTCGAAAAAAAAACCTTTGATAGGAGTAAAAGGAATGTGAGAAAACGAGGTTTTAAGATCGTTTTAAACAAGCTGTGTAGGTTCTCATAAACCTGACTAAAATATGAAACCTATTGGCACCTCTTGGTGTCATAATAAAACCAAATTGATTTCTAGTGGCTTTGATAAAACCTTAATGAAACATAATAAAGCTGGATGGTTTTGGCAATGTTACTTGGGTTGTAACTGTCTATGATAGGAAAGGACTGTAAGTCTTGTTCTTTCCGCATTTGGAAGGGTTTTATATGTGTTTTTTTTTTTTTTTTTTTTTAGTATCATTGTTCTTAGGAATAGTTATTTTTTTTTTTTTTTTTTGGTTTTTTTGGGGGTGTTTTTTTTTTTTTTTTTTAATATTAATAATTTATATTTTTTTTATATCCCTTCAGTAATGAGGAAAATTAACGGAATAGGGTGGAGTACTACTTTGGCAGTCAAGAGTACAGCCCAACGTTTGCATTTAAAGAAATGGACAAAAATTGCCGATTTTTCATGGGTTTACCTTCACCCGCACTGACGAAACTACTCAACTACTCAACTGCAGCATCAATCATAGTAACCCATGAGTCAGCAGACAAAATTTGACAGCTCTATCAGTTGAACTCTAACCGTGATGGCAAAAACAGTGAAGCAACTCCGTTCAGAAGTGTGCGCGTTCAAAGAACGGAACCCCGCCGCGTCGAAAACGGACATCGTGTGGCACTTTGTGGACGCCGGATACGCCCGTTCCGGCATCTACAACATCTTGGCACTATTAGACAACAATCAGAGCATCGAAAGAAAGCCCGGTTCCGGACGGCCGACGACCCTGAGCGACAAGAAGCTCCAAAGGATGCTGAAGAGGAAGACCGAGGGAAAAGTGGCGACACTCGCTGCGTGCGTTTGGCCGGGAGGTCGGTTCAACCGGCCAAACAGTGAAAAAGTACCTGGCAAACATGAACATACATGTCAGGAAGCGGAAGTCACGTCCACTGGTTTATGAGCTACAGGAAATGACGGAGCAGCAGCGGCTGAATAACATGTTCAACTCGATTTTCCCGGCGAATCGCAACGTGGCGGTGGTGATGGACGACGAGACCTATCTCACCCTGGATGGCAACGACTGGCAGGGAACTTCGTATTTTACTTCCCCCACGAAGGAAGTGAGCTCCGAGGTAAAGGTGCTGCTGTGGCTGACAATCAGCGAGAAGGGGATGTCAAAGCCGCTCTTCTTTCGCTCCGGACTGGCCGTGAACGGGGAAAGTTATAGTACGAAATGCCTGCCGGAAGTTGCGTCATTCATCATCGCGTCGAGCGAAGACGCGGTGTTCTGGCCGGATCTGGCGTCAGCCCACTACTCGAAGCGATCGTTGGAGGAGATGGAGCGGCTGAATATCGATGTGGTACCCAAGTCGGCGAACCCGCCCAATGTCTCCCAGCTGCGTCCCATTGAGAATTTCTGGGCCAACCTGAAGCGTAAGATCTACTCCAACAATTTTGTTGCGAAAACTAAGGAGGAATTGATAAATAAAACGAAGAAAGAACTCAAAAACATGCCTACACGCATGTTTTCGTCCGCCATGGCGAATGTTCCGTTTAACTGCCGGAAGACCGCTTGCAAGGGTGTAGAATTTTTTTTGCAAGTAAGCTTGAATAATTTCCTTCCATGGGAAATCTTTCAAAAACAATTATCTGTCTTAGCTTTTTTTTATCACCATCCGAAAAAAAGTCCATTTTTTATGCAAACGTTAGTACAGATTCTGAGTTATATCAATTTTAAATTTTGAGGTAATGGCTATCATCGAGAATGCTTCAGCGTAAGCTCTTTAGGTTTAATTCAAAAGCTAGAGAAAATATCTATAACGGCTGAATATCGGCTTCTGAACCTGCTAACTGAAGTTGGTATTGATGAATACACAGTTATAAAATTGAATTTGAACAGACGCGTAAATTTTCTTTTTTGTTAATTGTTTGCCAAAACAAGCGTAAACAACGAAGTAGTTTGCAAGCTTCAATACAATTGATTGAGGCATGGTGTCACTGATATATGTTTTTGTATTTTTACTTCTTAAGACTTGTCCATAATTCCAAATACCAAAAACAAAGGAATACTTTTTGCCTAATTGGGATGAAAAATCACCTGTTCTTTATTTTTGATTAAGCGATGACATTCAGTTGACACATAATCCCATTTCTATTGGCGTTGTAGGAAACTACAAATGCGGCATGAAAAAAAAATATCGAACTAAAAATAAGTAAATATGTCCACTTAGTTAATATGCAGTCACTCGGAAAAGTATCCACCATTTTCCCGCCGGACCGCATATGTCAATCTAAAAGCACTATGTATCTAATGAGGCAAATCATCGGCATACCAATTTGTCTCCACTTTCGAACGTCCGACCCACCGAACTAGCCAAGTGTCATTATCTTAAGTTTGGCCGAAAAAAACACTTTGCATAAGCCTTCAGTCACGCAAGATCCGTGTGTCCCTTCAACGATGACATGACAGCAGCTTCAAGAGCCATCAGCACATTTCGCACACATTGTGTCTCCTCTTCCTGTGAAGTTATGATTAGAATCACTCGTTTCTTTTAAGCAAACTAATGACCGGGATGGCGTGGCATTCTGCATTGTTGCCTACCTCTACACGTGAGTCAGCTTCATTGTCGTAACGATGTTGTATCATTATATATGTACTGAGTCCGCGCATAAAAAAACGTGTAATTGGGCACAAACCTTTTTTCTTTTTTGCATCGTATGAAACATGAGTTCCAAAAATATGGATTCCCCAAACGAACCAAACGAATGGGTATCGATGTAATATGAGGAAAGAGAATTCGTCGAAATTAAGGGCTTCCAGCAGATTCAAAACAGATGATATCAGCGGGCCAGTCCACAGGGGCAGCCGCAACAGCAGCTGGTTTATGACATTTTAGCCGGAGTGCACTTTCTGAGCGAGCGTTGTTTGCGGTTTTCAACCACTGCAGGCTCTGTTGCGTGCAGACAATCCTTGAAGAATCGAAACAAAATCAGCGGAAGCCCAAATTGACCGCACTGAAAAGCACTTCGATGTCTTAATTGTCGTGTTGGATTTTATTGGGGCTCACAGTCGTTTTACGTTTCTATCTGGAGTGCCGATCAAAAGTAAAGCAACAAAAAAGTGAAATCGGTCAATTCGTGATCGTTATCGCCTTAATCCGCAAAATGAGCGCTGACAGCCAGCATGATTCGGTGGAACTTTAGTGGTTTGTTTGGACTCAAACCGGGACGTGTCGAAAAGCTCGAAAGGTCAACATTTTAATCTCATTTGCAAGATATCCCCTTTATGGAAGGCGGAGACACTTCCAACAAAGTGGAATGCAAATTTTACAGCTTCTGTTTGAGCCGGCATCACTGTCGGCTCGTCCACGCCGTAAATCGGTAAATCAGTTTCATGACCTGCCTCATCGATAGGTCTCTTGCGCTCGCTCGCAGCAAATTTCAGTTTAATGTCAATGCGCGTCAAGAACGATTAATTGCACCTCCATTCAAGTAGCTACCTAGTCAAGCGGGCGGCGTTGTTGTGATGATTTTATTATCTCACTGGTTTTTTTTCTCTCGGTTTAATCATCTGGCAATTAATGGTTGGATCGATGAAGGCGCTGTGCTGCATAGTTTTTTTTTCCCTCAATAAGGTAATTGAGTGGAAGTGCGAGAATCTTTGGCAGAGATTTGGAACGACAAAAATTTATTACCCACCACTTCGCGAAGGTCACGTTCGGTCTTAAATGGAGCGAATGGGATGCAGCGCGGACTTGAATGGGCTCCATTTCGCGAACGAACCTAGGTACGGGGGCAGTCTGGGTCTGTTGGTGTTGTAGATTTCAAGATTTGGCGCGCTACATGTATCTGCAATTATTGCTGTCCACTTTGAAGGTAAATTGCTGTCAAAACAAAATATGGTGTGATGTATGTGCGAATTTGCCGAAAATGAAAGGAGCGAATTTTATCACCTTTCCATCAAAAGCTTGAGCACGGATGACTTTTCGATTGAATGATGGCGAAGAAGGCTATTGATGTGAATGGCCGTCAACTTTACGCTTGAAAGTGAAGCGGATTGTGGTTTGGGCTTCGATTGACTCCAAATTAGACCTGTGCGCCGCCACGCCACGCCGCTGCCCATGTAAATCAATCGGAACGTCACCGGATGAAAGTTAATACCGGTCAAATTTATGCTACGCCGGTAAGATTTTTGACGTAGACTACGTCTAATGGTAAGAGTAGGGTGTCAGATGAAATTTAAAAAAATACCTACCGTTACGAAAAAAATAAATACTTTGAACGCTAATTACTCGCTGATTGAGTGTGTGATCGGTGAGGCAACCCAGTGCTTTCTGGATATGCTCAAAAATATTTGGCAGAAACCATTTTGGTCTTAAACCATAAGCGGCTTAAGACCAAAAATGTGGATTTATACATCCATAATTCGTCCAAAACTAGCGTATGCTTCTCTTGTGTGGTGGCCAAAAACAAAAGAGGCAAGTGCACAGAAAAAGCTGACAAAAATTCACGGCTAGTGTCCTTTGCAATAACGGGAGCGATGGGCAGCACTCCATCAAAATCGTTAGATGCAATTTTTAATCTGCTGCCTCAGCAATATGTTCAATTAGAAGTGGAAAAGAGATTGCTGAGCCTCAATCGGTTCCAAAAACTTTCACTTCTGGCGACTTAGTCGGTCACTTGAGTATTTCGCAAAACTTTCAAAAAGAGCGAGTGATGTTTAGGAATGGAGACTGGATGAAACGTGTGGAAAACTATGACCGCCCTTACAACATATGTGAGACGTATAGATTGTGAAGTCGGAGGTCCCACAGTTCGTCATGGTTCCATAAAATTCTTTACAGATGGTTAAAAAATTGGAACAAAAACGGTGGAGTAGAAATATCAGTACCGATGGGAAACTATCTAACGGTGTTCCAAGTGAAGATTTTTGCTATATTAAAATGCGTTAACGTTTGTCTGAAGAGAAAATATAGATTTGCAAATATTTGTATTTTTACAAACAGCCAAGTGGCACTCAAAATTGTCTGGAAATGCATTCTTTCAGTGCGGAAGGAGTGCCAAGAGAGCTCCATAAATGTATTCTGGGTTCCGGGGCACTGTGGCATTGAAGGTCATGAAGGGGCAGACGAGCTTGCTAAACAAGGTTCGAATGCACAGTTTATTAGCCCAAATGCACGTTTTACATTCTCAATCCACTAAATACCTAGTGTTTTCCTTACAGAGATGCTGAAATTCGCTCCTAAAATAGTACAGTGGCCAGCACAAAAAAGATCCACTCGCTCAACTATAAGGCTTGCTCGCGACAAAATCTGGACACCCCCAAATATGTTTATCTCTGGAAATACTTCATCAACGCATGAAATATTTCGCAGACTGATGAACGTATGTTTGTTCAATGTTTAAAATTATTTTTTTGTGATACTACAAGTTTTTAGATCGAATATGGCGTCGACAGAAGAGCAATTGCGAAAAGCAATTGTGTGCGGTCGCAATGAAAATCCGGATCTGTCAGTAAGAAAACTTGCAAAAAAGCTTGGTTTTCCTGCAAGCTCTGTCCATAACGTTCTTAAATCTTTCGGTACACGTTTGACAACAGCCAGGAAGGCTGGGAGCGGAACAAAAACCGATCTCAGAAACCATCAGAAGGATGCAAAGGTGAAGCAAATATTGCAGAAGAGACAAGATCTTTCGGTACGTACTGTGGCTAGAAAAATAAAAATGTCCCCAACTTTCGTGCATACTTCCAAGCACCGGAAAGGTATGGAGTCGCACAAGGTGAAAACTGTACCGAACCGTAATGATAAACAGAATGTGACGGCTAAAACCCAGGCTCGCAAGTTGTATCGCGAATATTTGACGAAGTTTTCCTGCGTGATAATGGACGATGAAACTTATGTGCTGGAAGACTTTAAGCAGCTTCCCGGAATGTCTTATTATTTATACTGCCATGCAATGGAACGTCGTGGAGGAGCATTTTAGGACGAAGAAAAAGGCCAAGTTTCCCAAAAAATATTTGGTTTGGCAGGCAATATGCAGCTGGCCGAGCAAGCCAAAGCTTCATCACTACCGGATCGGTAAAAAACGAAATATACCGCGAAGAATGCCTAAAGAAGCTATTGTTCCCATTCCTACGCAGCCCTGACGCTCCCTCGCTATTCTGGCCTGATTTGGCATCTTGTCACTACGCCAAAGATGTTTTGGAATGGTATAAAGCGAATGGAGTCCATATTGTACTGAAAGAGGCGAGTCCACCTAACTGCCCGGAGTTGCGACCTATCGAGCGGTATTGGGCTTTCGTGAAGAGAGAACTCTCTCAATTTAAACGACAAGCTACAACTGTAGCAAAATTTCCAAAATCTTGGACAAAAGCAGCTAAATCGGTTTCACAGAAGTCTGCACAGCCCCTTATGGCTAGAGTAAACTAAAAAAATGTACTTTCTTCACGCAGCCTAATTAAGTAACTATAATTAGTTTTAAGATGACTAATAATGCACAATTAAATGAATAAAAATTCATCTTGCATTCAACTAACAGCAAATTTGTTTTATTCAAAATTTAATCTGTCCAGATTTTGTCGTGAACAAGCCTCAACTTACACATCAATTAATGTCTATTTATCATGGAAAATGTTTGTCTTAAACATATTTTAAGTTCACTTTAGCATTAATTATTATGTTGTTTAGAAAGGTAATAATTTCTCATCACCATGAGGCTTCAGGAGTGGACAGTATTTTTTGTTGGAACAAAGATGTGAAGAGAGCAAAGCATTATTTGTAAAGCAGTATTTCGAAATGCCCTTCGCTCAATTTCTCACTACTTCTTTTCAATTTTCACAACCTGTTGTGCTCTGACGGAACTGCTAATACTTTCACTTCACATATTTGTTCTAACAAAAATTACAGTCCACTCCTGGAGCCTCATGGTGATGAGAAATTATTTCCTTCCTCAACAACATTGTCATACACAAATAAAAAGAATCATTGAATTTTCAGCGTTATCTAATGCACATAAAGGGAATGCTAGATTTGGCAGAACATAATGGGATATTTCATGTAAATTTAAGCCAGATAACACCTGAATCTAGCTTGTTGTATGAAAGATTGCAAACATTGTTGTATGGCGAATGAACGATTGCAAACAATTTCGTGGGCTTGCAAACGAGGGGCTTGCAAACGTGGGCTTAAACGAGGGGAAATTTTAAGCACCTGTTAAAATTCATTATTTTTTTCTGTGTAGATCTTTACTCCGCGTATGGGAGGATACCAAAATAACAATGATAATTAATTATTAGATTTCAAAAGATTTCACTGACAAATGTATCAGTTTCAGTCCACTATAGATGCAATTTAAAAGTTCACTCTCCAAGTAATACCATTAGCATCTTCTTTGATAAGAATACAAAAACTTTGTTGAAAAAGAGTCGTGGAATGATATACCCAATATGTTTTGTCTTGAAAAAGTTTTGAAGATGTTTTTTACCCAACATATTCGATTAAAACGTGGCACTAAAACTGCAAACACATTTTTGTTCATCTTAAATTTTACTTCTTGCAGATACTTCTCCAAACATAAACAAGCTTTAAATTAATGTAGTTTTTTCGTTGCTCTGGAATACATGAAGTTTATTTGCTGACATAAATGAAACTTTTTTTGAACATCTTGACTTTTTTGTTATTTAATGTCCATAATAAATATGCAAAATGAACTTAAATTTTACTTCTTCCTTTTACATTTCAAATTAAAACCTGATACTAATATTTATACCGCCACTGTAGACTTCCAAATCACCATGTTGATTTTTGTGGGTTCCATAAAGAAATTTCACAAAAATGCAATAATTTATTCGTGTTACCTTCTACCTTCCTGGTGTCGGTGGATGTCACAACGTAGGAAATCGGCCGACGTAAAATATTCGAATAACGCCTCAGACATCCACGCGTAAGACTATCAATCTGAGCCTACCTACATTTGACACGTTCATCGTTCATCGTTTTCGAGATGCCGCGAATCGAAAAGAGTATTAAAGTTCAAGTTGTGGACACGTGGCTTCGTGAGGAAGATGTCCCAATGAACAAAATAGCGAAACTAACGTTTCCGAATTCATCACGACAGCGTAAAATCTATCATCAACAAGTTCGGGGAACACTACTCGTTCGATGAGCTTCCAAGAAGAGGAAGAAAACCAGGTCCAACTGAACGAAAATCGGATTGGAAAGTTGTCAACCTTATCCTTCGGAACAGATCGATGCCGATTCGTGATTTGGCCAACAAGGCTGGTACCTCCGACGGAATGGTGCATTGAATCAAAAAGCGCAACAACCTGAAGACATATAAGAAGCAGAAAATAGTACAACACACACTGAAAGTTAATTTTAGTTTATATTACGAAATCGAAGGTAAAACTAACGAATCTCTTCGTTGTTTTCAGCAAAGAAACGGATTTGTTCTTTTTATGAAGATACATTCGCAATTAATGGCACACGCGCAACTGTCAAAAACACGAAGCATTCGTTGACACAGAAACAACATTCGTGCATTGTACGAAAACAATACAAAGAGCTACGAATATTTTGTTACAAATTAAAAAGAAACGTCTCTCTGCTGGTTGCCTGAATGACTGAGAGAACTTCTTTACCGACTCGAAATGTTATTGACAAAAAAAGCGCCACCACGTGGAGTTGACCAGCGTCTTTTTTTTTAATGTTTCTGACATGGGATTCAATACTGAATTTTTGGAAAGAGCTGATACTGCATCCTTGGTTCATCTCACTAGGCCATGGTGACTCGTGAGATGATACTTAAATAATGAGTATAAAATTTTAACTCTCGACAGCGCTTCAATTTTTATTTTGGGATAAATAAATTAATGCCGTCCACTCAAGCAGCAACATTACCGAAGCAGCGATTGGCTGGTGTTCACGAAATCTATTTCGTGCATTATACAAAAAGGTGCATTATAGCATTTCACTAGATAAAAAGCAATATGAATGTTTCATACAATATACGAGACATTTTTTGTATGTACAAAATCCATGATTACGAAGCGAGTGAAAGCTAATTTACGAAAATAAATTTTCAGTGCAGTAATGAGCAAAAATCCAGGGCGAAAACCAGAGCCAGAAAGTTATTAGGTTGACGACTTTTGCAACGGCCCCCTGCCTGCGTTTTGATCGATGACGAAACATATGTGAAAGAGGACTCCAGAACGCTTCCAGGTCCGCAATTTTACACCAAGTTCATCGGCGAAGATATGGGCATTTCCGAAAAGTCGTTCGAGTTGGAAACATTTGGTCAGAAGGTTCCCGTATGGCAGGCAATTCGTTCCTGCGGCTCCAAGTCATAGATTTTCTACACTAAAAGTACGATCAACTACACTTTTTCTACCTAAACGTACGATCAATGCCAAAGTTTACCGTACTGAGCGTTTGCAGAAAAGAATGCTTCCGTTATACAAGCAGTAAAAGGTCCCTCCTTTGTTTTGCCCTGATTTGGCGTCAGCCCATAACAACCACAGTACAATTAAGGGTAGAAGCGCCGGTTTTGGCCATACTAGTGTTTAATTGTCAATTGTTAAACGTTTGGTCAATTAGAGTATTTATTTTAAATTTTATACTACATTTTAGATATTCTCCAATACAGTTTATTAAAAAAACAATGAATAATCAGTTTTATTCCATCACTATTGTAGAATCTAATTTAACTTCTCCTAGTTTACCATTCAATTTAGTGTTTTCAATTATTAAATTTTAATTTGAAGTTCTTTATTACGCATCGGTTTACACACTGGGCATAATGTACAATTTTACAAACCATGGCTTTGAATTTTATTAACATAAAATAAGATTTTTTACCATTTTAACCATATTTAAAAAAGGTGCAAGAAACTATCAGTGTTCCCATTTTGGCCATGCCTCTAAGCAATCGCATATTTCACAGTCCTGTTTTCGCCATAGTTACACGTGTTGTTGTTTACGTTTGAGTTGATATTTATGGTTCGTTAATAATTCATCATTTTCATCCGATAAATCACAGTAAGTAACTATATTTATTCACTCTAATAATAAAATTCTTAATTATTTAATAATCCCGCTAATCAGCCTTAAAAAACGATGGTTTCACCGGCAAACATTGCCGAACAAACGTACAATGAACGTATTACAATCTTGTATACGGTAGATTACCTCCAAAACGTCTTCGGTATGTGCGGCCAGCAAAAAATATGGGATTCCTCGGTCCACAATCCGATATCGCATGAGTGACAAGTGGCATAAAACCACAAAATGGGGTCCGGGAACGATACTGCCAAAGGAGGAAGAGGTAAAGATTGTTGTTGTGGCTATTGAGGTGGCAGATTTGTGTCCACAATTGGGGATAGTATTGGTAGCTCTTTACCCGAACACAACGGGTATTACATAGCCAGCAGATGTTTCAATTTTTAAACCGTTGAAAGATCAATGGAAAAAGGAAGTTGATGATTGGTGTTTCGAGCATCCTGGTGAGATTTTTACTGTGAGACAATTCGGTCCTACATTGGAAAAGGCGGTTGGCAAAGGGATATAACAAGAAAGCATCACAAATGGCTTCCGTGTCTGCGGGTTGTATCCTTCTAACGCAGATAACGTTGACTATTCTAATGGCTCGCCCACAATAGATACGTTTGCGTTGCTTTGACGTAAATTTGACAGAAAACCTATGGGAAATCTGTCAAATTCACGCAAATGTCCACGGTCCATACAATTTTTGGAAATTTATATGGAAGATTGTTCACGCAGAAGGAAAAGGGTATCAATCATCGGTCAAATCACGTGGTATATTGGATTGATCCATGTGTAGGTAGTAAACGCCGATCCGCTGCTGCCCAAAGATATAAATTCCAAGAAAATACATGTAAAAAGTTGATTCTTAATTTGGTAAGGTAAATTGAAATATTTTATAAACTCCAACAGTACATTTACAGCAGCATGGCTAAAATAGGAACTCTGAGTGGCCAATATAAGAACACTATGGCCAAAATAGGAGACTAGTCAAGTTATTTTAATTTTCCAAAAATACTGACCATAACGTATGTTTTCCTTAGTTAGACAAAGTAATCATAAGGATTATAAGTAAAACTATACAATTACGTCAAATGACTTGAACAATTAATTTTTGTAGAAGTACCGTGATCGAAGTTCTTTGATTTATTTTTTACAATGGCCAAAACCGGTGCACTTACTTAGAAGAGTTGAAAAAGAATTGGTCTGCGGCTTCCAGAAAATGCGACATAATTATTGTTCTAAACCTCATGAGTGGAGTCAATTCCAAAATCCGAAAATTTTGGAAATAAAGTTGCTTTCATTGATTTTTTTTTAAATGATACAGGGTGAGTGTACCAGCTATGGCTATACGTTCCTATTATGGCGTGTTAGAATTATGGCCTATGGAATCTCATTGGCCATAATTGGAACACACGATAATAGGAACGTATGACCATAACTGGTACATCTACCTCAGTTGTTTTTAATGAGAAAAAATGTGTTGTAAGTTTGTTTTCGATATAGTTCTTAATATAGGAACCGGTTAACATAACCGAGTCATAATTGCTATAAAATTCATAGTTTAAGGTATGCGATGAATGGAGGGAAAGAAAACTGAAACTATTTTTTAGACACCGCTGGTTGTCAACTATCTAAAATATGCAACGGCTCTTAAGCTTGGAAAATCGAATTGGTCGTCCTGAAAGGGAAACATTTTGGATGGTGAGCATGGTTCGCAATTGAATTTAGGCCTCGGTCTTCTTTGGAAGCAGGTTATTTATCTTCTCATCGTTGTGACTTGCCGGCTGGATGCAAATCCACTGCTGGCTGCTAATGGCCCATCCACATCTTTGCTAATATTGTGTGACAATGCATCAACCACGATTGCTCATGATTATTGTCCAGGCATCTAGGGCATCTTGTCATCTAGGGTGCCCTCTGCGTCAAGGTTGAAAAGTTTTACGGCGTCAGAATTTGAACTTGGGCCAATTTTCATATTTACCGTTGAATGTGGGCAACGGTGCTTGATGAACCACATATAGTGGTTGACCAAGTTGAGCCAACCCTCCTCGATGATTTGCATGTTGTGCGGCTACTGTGGCGTAAGCATCCAATAGTGTTTCGATTGGCACTAGCGTTTTATTGAAGATGTCCTCAAATTCTACCAATTTCGCTTCATACGCATCCAAATGTGTTTCATCGTGGACATCGCTGTACTCACCGTTACACTTTTCTACGCTTCTACACTTCTAAAGCCTATCCACGTTAAATTTCGGACACTTTTCTTTCAGTGTAGATTTTGAATCATTTCACGGATCGCTAAAACGTTTCACTTATATGACAGTTGAAACTCTCCACTTTACTTCGTGGTACAACATGTTTACATTCTTGTTACATTCAGTAAAATAGCTTCGAATCAAGTGGAAGTGCGCAAACGCATTTTGTACAAAAGGCAGCAAAATCCGAATTTATCGGTACGCGATTTTGCCAAGAAACTAAAACTACCGAAAAGTACCGTGTTTTGTGTTTGCAAATAATTTAACCAGCACTTGACTGTGGATCAGTTGGTGTGGTTGGAAGTGGAACAAATCGAAAAGTATGCTTTTGACAAATGGACAAGAAGGTGGTAGTTATTATTGAGAACAATCCCAATCTTTATGTGCGAAATGTGGCTCGCAAAGTTGGAAATTTAAAATCATACGTACAAAAAGTGAAGCAGAGGCAAGAACTGAAGGCGTACAAAGTGAAAAAGGAGCCCAACCGTGATGACAAGCAAAATTTCACTGCAAAAACTCGTGCTAAAGTGCTTTACACGAATATTAGCAAACATTTTCTTGTATCATAATGGACCACAAATATACGTACTCGAAGACTTTAAACAGCTTCCGGGTCTAGTTTTTTACACCGTTATGCAAAGGAACGCCGTTGCCGAGCATTTTCGGACAAAGAAGGTGTCCAAATTCCCGAAGATGTATTTGATTTGGCAGACCATATGTAGTTGTGGTCGAAAATCTAAAAGTTTCGTCTCTACCATCAATAAGAATGCGTACGAGAAAGAATGTCTGCGGTTGCTATCGTTTATCAGAAGCCAAGACTCTTCAGCTCTGTTTTGGCCTCTTGTCACTATGCGAAATCCGTCCTGGAATGGTATAAGGTACAAGAGGTCAAATACGTGCCAAAAACAGCCAATCTACCAAACTGTCCAGAACTTCACCCAATACTGAAGTACCGGGCTCTAGTTAAGCGGAAATTCTTCAAAACTAAGAAGAAAACAAATGGTACCGATAATTTTAAGAGAAGATGGGAAACGTAGGGCGTATCTGAGGATACCGTACGAAACCTGATGGCGGGTGTACCACAGAAAGATCGAAAATTTTACAGAAAGAAGGATTAACATCTTCATCAACTGTTTCGAATGTAGATATAACTCTATTATTGTGAAATAAACAATCGGTTTTGTTGACTTATGTGCAAATGGTGTCCGAAATTTAACGGGGACAGGCTTTACTGCTGCTGGGATATTGTCAACTTCTCTCCTTCAGCAATCTGAATTGCGTTAAAGTTTCGCGTGACTCTGCCCTTCACATGGCCACGCTTGTTGATCTACATTTTCCACTCCGGCTCTGACCTTTTGCGCTTCTTATCCTTCTTCCGTTCAAAGTCGGTGTCTTCCTGCTCAGCGTCTTGACTGCCTCGGAATAGTCGCCACATGGATATTACGGAACAGCAAACAGTTTTTCGCCATTGAACTACTAGCAGTTCTAATATCCAATGGAGTTCTTCCACGCTTTGGAAATCGCTCAAACAAAATTGTGGCACTCAATGCTTAATCCCGACACCTCTTGCACAAGCTAACATAGCGAGTTTTGCACCACTTTTTACGGAACTGATAAAATTCATGATGTCTGAGCCCCGTGAAACGGTTTCACTACCGATGGATGTCCGGATGGCATTCGGCTTGAACCAATGTTCGGGTCAATAACTTCAAACGGGGTATCTTAAATGGACGGTATTCGGACTTTGAAATAAGAATTCAATAGGATAGGTTACGGGTTGTACTTTAATCACATAGAAATTAACTCAAACATACACATGACGTTTCTTTAAACTCACACGCGATTTTTGTCTCTGCGTAGATGTCAGCGACGACCGATGAACAGCGATGATGATGAAAGCAAAAATCATCGCAGCAACCGTGCTGCTGGTAATGCTGACTTTTTTCCCTACATCAAATCGCCGACTACAAAGGATCGGCTTCTGGAGAACAAACCTCATCGATTTTATATTGTTTCTTGAATGTGTGGAACTTTTTACATAAGATATCAACAAATTGGCGATGTATGTAATTTAGTTTTTGAGCTATTTTTTTCAAACTTGCTATGTTTTTAGTTTATGCTGACTATCTAACAAGGCGATTCCATTATTCAAAATAAATTGGCAACCATGCGTCACCATAAATCTAAAGGGATTTTATAAGGTCATTTACCGTTTTGAGAGCTAAGGGATGGTCCATAAGCCACGTATTACATTTGGGAATTAAAGACCTCCCCCGCTTAGTAATTCTTTGCCCATACATTTTTTTTTAAATTTATATGGAGCTTGTGTTCAGACCAGCTATGGCAGATCATGCACGGATGTGGATTCCCAGAAAAACTGACACGGTCAAAGCAACGATAAATCGAGTGATGTGTGTCATCCAAGTCTCAGGGACATTCTCGAGTCTCCTCGGATCTCGGAAAGTGCTACGGCAAGGTGATGGGTTGTCGTGCTGGCTATTTAATACTGCATTGGAGGGTGTAATTCAAAGAGTGGGGATAGACACGAGTGGCATGATCTTCAGGAAGTCTATCCAATATCGTAGCACGTAATTTTGAGATGATAGCGGAAACGTAATTCAGTTGTAAGGCTGAAGGAAGTAGGATTGAGGTTATGATTAATGCGTTAAAAACAAAATACATGAAAGGAAGAGGCTCCCGAGAGGACAATGTTAGCCTCCCACCACGAGTTCAGATCGACGGTGATGAAATCGAGGCGGTAGACGAATTCATGTATCTGGGCTCATTGGTGACCCCCGATAACGACACCAGCTGATCGAACAAAGTTCGTCGAACTTCAAAGTTGACCACGAAACATGGACATTGCTCGTGGAGGACCAACGCGCGCTTGCTGTCTTTGAAGGCGAATGAATCACGAATTGCATCAGTCGCTGAGAGAACCTCCCAGAGAGAAAATATACACACCGCTAAAAATGGTCGACTACTGTGGTCCAGCCCATGTCGTAAGAATATCGGACAACATTCCAGTTAAAATGATTCTCGAAAACAAACCGATAGCTACAAGTAGAAGCGGTGCGCAACATGGTGGATCGATCAAGTAGAAGGTGACCTACGGATCCTTCGTAGACTACGAGGCTGGCGAAATGCAGCTCTGAACAGAATAGAATAGAGACAATTTATGTATACAGCAGACCCCGATCTTGGTCTGACTGGTAAGTAACAATATGTGTTTTAGCCAACTCCCTCTCTCTCCTCTTCTGAAAAAACAGGTTTATGGACGTTCTGCAATGTTTAAGCTTAATTGATTTAAAGGAATTTGCTCGCGTTTACAAGTGATAATTTGAAAAAAGTGTTTCAATGTTTTATTTTTTTATTTTTTAAAAAAGTGATCAAATGAAGTGTTAATTTTAAATTCTCCTAGTTTCTCAATCACAATCGTTCTACTAATACGCTCAAACATTTTTTTTTAAATAGTGTTTTTTTTTTAAAGTGAAGGTTAATTGATTTATTTTCAAGTAGGTTATGGATATGGAATATGATCAAAATCTCGCTATGAAAGTAACAGGAGGAGTAATGGAGGTGGAACATATTTGAAAATACGCTATAAAAATATAAATTTGCTTTAACATTCTCGGCCTTTAATCTTCGTGAACGTTCTAGTAGATTGACTTTGCAGTCTTAATCTAGTGAAAATATTCTCTTTATCCAACGTTTTTGTGTGTATTGAACTTTTTCAAGTATCCAAGAAGAGCTAAAATGTTGTATAAGGAGAAAGAGAAGGAGAAGGAGAATTTTTTTCTTTAAATTAAGATTTTCTTTAGTGTAAGAAAAGATGTTATAATGCATTTAATGCAACCCTGCACAGTAAATTTAACTCATTACTCATCCTGACTTCTGACTTCGGTAGTTTACCTTTGACTTCGGTAGTTACCTTATTATAATAAATTTTTAACAGCGATTTCTTTCTGGGAATTCTTGTTATGTTTTCTTCAGAATCTTGATTTAATTTACAACATTGCTAGTTGACAACTTGCACCAAGCATTACACCAGGTTCTTTAAAAAATCTGTAGCACTTATCACTTACCAGATTTTCTATATAATCATGTAGCTAAATGGATGCGCTACGCACCAAATCCTCACCTTGTTAACAATGCTGATCAATGACCTGAAAAAGAGCAAAAATATAAGCATTTATTAATTAATTTGCAATTTAACAGCTGTTGGAGGGTATACTTTATCACTAAACATATTAAAAACCTCAATAAAACACATTAATAAACCACACAATCCTTCACATTAACAATCCATCATGGAAAGTAGCTATTCGCAACCAACGAACCATGCGCCCAACAACAACCAACTTCAAACCTCAACGATACACTCAGACAGTGAGGAGAAGATCGTTCTACCCGATAAGTTACCGGCTGAGGTCTGAGGCGATTATCGCTCGTTCTGATGGCTCGGCCGACAGTGTTTTCCCTCCCGGGCCACACTCACTCGACTCGGACTCGGACTCGGACTCGGACGTACTATGTAAGTCAGTGGAGGTGGAAGCTAATCTGAACCTATTAGTCAGGGATTTTCTTTCGTTCTCCCCCTTTCAGATTCATTCGATCCAAACCATATCCGCGTGTAGCGACTCGATCAAGGTGAGATTGAGGTTGAGATTCTTGGCAGCATAACTTTGAACGAACGAGGTCGTTTCAAGTTGAAGTTCTTCCAGTCCGTCACATGATTCCCTCGCTGGCTGGCTGGCGGAACATCAGATAAACGCACATTTGGAGCTGCTACAGGAAATAGAGCCATTTAAGACACCTGGGAAAATGCGCAGAATGAGTTTCTGAATTTGCTTTTGTCTTTTTTTAAGTTGGATTATTTCCAAACAACCGGAGATATGGGCAATAGCCAGCGAATGCACTTTGAGTGTTGCAGGAGAGAAATAACCTGGATTAACATGCAGTCAGCAAAACACTTAACACGTTGCTAATCGTTTTATACTTTATTTCAACCGAACATACAACTTTTGTTTCCTGTATGGGACGGAGGAGTGTAGTTCGCATATTTGAGAGTGCCTCTGAGTTTGGTCATAAAACAGAAGCTACTGGAAGCGGATGTGTTTTATGTCATTTTATTAAACTGCAACATCGCAACTGAACCAGTCAGGTTTGCCTGATGTAATATTTCTATTTTGTAATAGCAAACTTGCTCAATGTAGTTTGGCAATAAGCTCTCAGAAACGAATGTTGATGAGATTTGAAGTAGATTTAAAGTCTCGTAGCATATGAGAAAATTTTTGAATTAATTTAGTTTTCTGTGCAAGGAGCATGATTTATTAGAGTATGATTTGTTTTTTTAAAAGCTCAAAACTGTGTATTGTAACTATGATGTAAGACGCTTGATTCATGAACCATATTCAATCAGAATGATTGTAAAACCATCACCAAAGTTTAAAAACATAATAGGATTTATCTTCAAGTCAATTTGTCTGGAGGTACTTTACTGTTCTCTTGTGCCTGCAGAATTGGAAATAGGAGCAGTCATCTGGTGGCATGACCGATGTAGATAGCAAGATGGATATTACAAGGAAACACGGTTGTATGGAGAAAAACTCAAAATTTTATATTTACTTCAAGTATCGTTTTGACTTCCTCTTGGGTCCTACAAACAGAATTTTAGACGTAGAATTACATCTTTGTTTCCTATACTGGGGTACAGATTTCTATACTGGGGGTTAAGATGTTGCGTACCATATTTAAGCCATAAAAGTATAATAATTCTAAGAATCGTCCTAGGTCATCATTTTGAACAACCCAATGGGGCTGTACCGTGTAGTTTTTACTAAAACTTAACGTCAATCGATGCAAGTATTTTGCTATTATTATTGCAAAGGTATCAAGTTTGTTTGTAATAAGAAAATCCCCCATAAAAGTTCATTGTTTTAATGCCCCAAAGATTTCAAGAAATGATAATGAATATCTTCTAGACATGGCCATACATGCCATACATGACATGATAGCAAATTTAAAGTATTAAAATTAGAGAAAATAATGCTAAGAAAAAATAATCTCCTATGAATATTCATTACTTTCATGTCGCAAACATTTCATGAAATATTAAGCTCAATCTTTCTCATCTCGAAATATGTATGACTTTCAGTCTAATGATTGTCGACTGTCAGTCGACCTTCTTCTTCCAGAACATCTCTGAAACATCCAGACGGGAATCGCTGACGACTAACTCCAGGTTGGGGCTCAGCTTGGCGTCCGCTTTAATTTACGTCTTGTCGTCGATTACGATGCATTTCGTTTGCCCCAAACACTTTCGGTGCGTGGGATTTGGCCACCGTATTCTGTTTATTAGTTCGGTTAGGCGTCTTCCTTACTTTGAATACATGAAATCCGGCCCGCTTCATTATCTTATCAGACGGAAGAATTTACCTCTTTCGACACGTCCCGGATCGAATGGTTCTCACCCTCCTGCGTTCACGGGGTCGGTCGTCTTCGCTTTTCTTCAGCTACCAGCTAACCGCTGGGTCATCTGAGTCTCTTTGGATGATTTTATCACACGGGACACGGTCAAATTGTCGATTCCCAACTGTTTCGCGATCCACCTGTGGGACTAGTCTGAATTTTCCACGACCGCACCCATAGATTTTTGTCGAAGCACTTCTTGCTTGGATGCCACCTCGATAACCACTTGACAGATTGTGGCTACATATGTTAACATTACACTCTAAACTAGCTTTACGCAAAGTTTCATCAATTTTTACCCACGCAATAAAAAGTTAGGCTTTGGTTCTTGTACAAACGTTGGAAAGGTCATTTGATATTCTGGATGATCTCAAAGTCTGTAAACTTATTGTCTATACGCTATACGCTTGTGAATATAGACCTATACTACAAGGAGTTCTCAAATGACCTAAAATATTGAAAATCATGATTTAATATCTAATGTGCATTTGTAGACTAAAATAGGGATCTCATACTTGCTAGAAAGTTATCTGTTTTGGTTATTGATTCAAAAAATTTTTAGGAGTTCATGGACGTCTATAATCCTTAACTTCCAGGAGTTCTTAAGCTCTTGAAAATAAAGGTGGACTAATCAACGAGTATTCATGTCCAAAAATGAGGGGTTGAAGTATTCACAAACGTTGAAACAGTCATTTTTGTTACCGTGGTTGATCTATACTCCAAAAAGTTCTCGGATAACTTATGTCACTTGAACAAAAATTTATCGATGACAAACTACGGAAATAATTTGAGGCTTTTTGCTTCAGAATCTTTTAAGATTTATTTGGCAAAAATATCGTGAAATGGAATTTCATTTCATGAGCAAGCACACCCTGGCGAGTTTATAATGAATTGAAATGTTGCTTAAATAGGAAGTGTCCCATGCTCTGCACAGGATTCAATCAGTGACAATCGATTCATTGGCGTTTTTTTCCTATAGAAAAGCATCAGTTCATGCATAAATACTAGCGGATTTGAAATAAGTCCGATTACAGCCTCGATTATGCCCACTGTGCGTGCAATTGTAGAAGCCTGGATTTTGAGGAAGAGCATGAACAGGAATTGCTGAACTAGCGCTGCGTTGAGAAATAATTCTGAATTATTACCCACTATTCGCAAGGTCTTGATCTACAGACGAATTCGATTGACGACAGTAACTTTCCATATGGCCAGATATTGTATGTTAGAGGTAAGTGTTTCTACTGATTGTGATTATTTCAAGATTGAACAGGAATAAGGGCGATATCTCCTCCTGGGTCATTCCTTAGCTGAGTCGGTGAAGGTGCGGCTACAAAGCAACACCATGCTGGAGGGGGCTGGGTTCGATTCCCGGTCTGGTCTAGGAATTTTTCGTTAAAGAAAATTTCTCGACTCCCTGGGCATAGGGTATGATTGTACTTGCCACACAATCATACTAATGCAAAAATGGTGCCTAGCATCGAAAGCTCTCAATTAATAACTGTGGAAGTGCATTTAGAACACTAAGTTGAGTGCAAGCAATAAGCTTATTGCGAAAGCTTGAAACGCTTAGAAAGAAGAAGAATTTCATGGGTTCGATAATTTCATGGATATTTCTTCTTTGACTTCCCTTATTTTAAAATAAGGTAACAACAAGCAACTTTTACTACAGTTTTTTTCAACATCGGAAGAAACAATGGTAATTTTCTTACTGAGGTAAAAATGTCAGTTAAATTCGATGAAATTGTACTCGCCCTTGTTCCTGCTCTATTAAGATATTATTGAATTATCGTTTCTGTTGCTGATTATGATAAAGGGTGTTACGATCAAAATTTGGTGGGCATAAACGATTGTGTATTTAAAAAACCTAAACACCCTTTAATTTGTAGGTGTGTGCTCGCAGAATCATGACTATTTGTTGATTTTGACATTTATTCATTTACTTATCAGTTAACAAAATGGCAATGAAACAATAGGAGCAATGCATCCTAATTTACTCGCTCATCGTGAAAATCCGAAAAGCAACGCGAATAAAACAAAGGAATATGGTCAAACCACGATTCCTAAAGCTGTACATGACGATGCTGTCGAAGTTCGATTGCGAGGTAATAAACGACGAAACATACGCCAAGGCAGGCTTGACACAGCATTCGGGCAGGTGTTTTAAAGGGCAACTGAGAAGGGTTTGCTGATTGATATCTTCTAGCCTATGATACTGACGAAGTTAGATAAGACATTTGTGGTTTGACAGACAATCTATACCTGTGGCTTAAAATGTGACATTTTCATTGCAACCAAGACCGCCAACCACGAAATTTACGTGAACGAGTATCTGGCAAAACACCTGTGGCCATTCTTGAAGCAACACGATTATGTCGTGCAGTTTTGGCCGGACTTGGCATCCTGCCATTACGAAAAATTAAAACAAAACGCCATGTAGAGCCCCTGCAGGTGCTGACCCAGAACAAAAACCATCTCTGTACGCAACTCTATACGAATACACAAAAAGCCGTTGGAAGCGTGAAGGCGGCAAAAAAAGTAGAAGAGGGGGCTGTAGAGATTCTGACGGCAAACGTAAGGCTCAGAAATTCGGATTCGCTCAACAGATAAGCTTCCAGCTAAATATGTTCTCCTAACTGTATTTTTTTTTTAATTTTGATCGAAACAACCTTAATGTAACAGAAATGATAACACTTAAGCAATATTGAACACTGATAATGATTCCGTTTAGTTAATTTCCGATTCCATTATTTTAGGTAACAAAAATTACAATTTTCAGAAAATTTCCACATCTTCATTATTGTGTGGAAAACTATGGACTGTGTGGACTGTGTAGAATAATCTCAAATTGGAGTCAAAGAGCAAGTGTTACTGTGCTAGTTTACAGAGAAAAAGATATAATACTCTTGATTCCTGATGCCTACTACGGAATGTGCGGTAACTTAAGTTAAGCTAAGCTAAAAGAATTTAAGCTTTTTGTTAGTTTCTTGATTATCGAAATTTTCTGCTGGTTCATCTCAAACATCTCTTTGGGTGTTTTTGTAACCTGTCCGGAGGTGAGATTCTAACTCATGACATTGGCGTGAGAGGTATGGATGTTAATCACTACGCCGGGGTCGTCCTCGGTCACATGAACGCATTCTCGTGCTCAAGCTCAAATATAAGATCCCACCAAACAATTTAAGCTGATTAAACGCTGAACAAGGTGAAGTTTAATTGAACAAGCTATTGTGTAGTATACAATGTTTGCTGGGATATCTTCTTTTGATTTCCTAATCATTTCAAGTTCATCAAGGTCCCTATACACCAGAAACTACAAGAAAAAGCTGACATATTTTGGCTTGCGGTACAAGGATTTTGTGGAACTCGTTAAGTTACATGTAGATTTTACGGGTTACCAGAATACGATAAAGCACCGTTTCTTCACTCTCTAACTTCTTCAGGCGGCACTTTTTATCCCGATGATGAAATGAATTTTCTGTCTTCAGTTCTGTTTGTGTTCTGCGTTATTGTCAAAAAATAAATTCAGCAGCGTAATAAACGAGTTATGTTTCGTAAACTCAAAGTAACCACATGGCTTAAGCCCACCATGCTTGAGTGTCATCTGAGGAAATACAAGCCATTAGCCTTCATACGATACATTCAAATTGAAAGTTGATTGAAAACACAAGAAACCGCTACTATGCCTTATTACAATCAGTGTACAGCAATAGTCATTCCGAATTATTTGGATGAATTTACGGATAACTTTTTTAGTCGTTTATAAATTCAAATGCCTTGTATGATGAAATTGTAACTCTTGAGTAACTCTTTAGTAATTTTTCAAACTGTGCATTACCCTAGCTGGTATATTAAAAGTGTTATATGCACTGTCATATTCAAATGAAATTAAATGATGAATATCATTTGAATATTCCAATAAAGACTGCCCAAAAAAGAATGGACGAATCCAGTTTTCAGTAAAAATACTACACAAGTGTTGGAACTGCATCTCAATACCCAAAATTCTTCAATTGGTCGAATTTGCATACAATAAGGAGAGTTCATGTTCCTTCGATTCAGAAAGGAGTATGGGCGCGTTCTGTCGGCTTGGTCGCGGTAGATTTCATGTGTGAATAGGCTGCCACATCAACGTTCAAAAGTGCCTGAACAAAATGAACAGCTTGCATTGATCACTTGAAGATGCGATGGGGGATCATTGCCCTGATATTCCCAAATGTAACACGTAGTAAAATGTTTCTTGTCTTCTATAACTAAACGTGATGAGGTGGAGTAAACGAGTGGAAACTTATAGGGAATGATGTCTCATATGCATTCGTCGAACCATTATAAACGTCCGTTGTGAGAAAATCACCACGAAGATTTCACATGCACATAGCACGTTATCAGTTATTAATTTTTCTCTCCATTCTCCTGTTCTCTTCTCTTTCGCATGGCCGTGAGTGGTGCCTTATGACACATAGTGAGTTTCGAAATGCGCTACTTAAGTCAGCTCTTCAAAAGCAGAAACACCGAGATAATATGGACCCTACATCAAAGGAAGGTTGAAACACTTCAAGATCAACAAAAGGATAATAGGGTAACGGGATGTAATGTCAGCCTAGCTCCTTGATTCGGCCTATGTACCAAAAATGTCATTAATTCGCCGATAATCAACAAAATTATATTCCTATCAGGATGACCGATTTATTTCAAAGCAATTGAGTCATAATTGATCAATTAATAGTTGCTCACTTCCGCGTAATTTTCGATTTCCTCAACTTTTTAGACCATATGACTTTACTGGTTAAGCTGAACAGATTATCTACACGATCTTCGAATGATCTTAATTTGCAGAAATTGAACCTATAAACCGAATAATACAGCCATGATGTACAGAAAATAGTCACACGTTATAAACTAACAGGTCACATAGGTAAAATAACAATGATTTAACAAGAAAACCATAGACCCAATGTTAGGAACATATTGTTTTCCACGTTCCCAACTATGGCCTGTTATATGGAAAGCGTAATAAAAATGTTGTTATTGGTAAAATTTACAATGAAAAGTTGAGTTTCGGTTGAAAGTTTTCCATATGGGTCATCTTAACACTAACTAAAGGACTAAAATCTGTGTAGAGTGAATTATAATGTTTTGATTATCAAATGGTCGCTAAATCATATGTGAAAAAGTGTTTTTTAGCAGTTTTAGTATAGTTTGATTTATGAAATTGTTTGTTGGGTAGAGCGAATACAGCTTGAAACGCATTGAATCAGAAAATAAGAAAAAAAAAATCGTACGAAGACAACATTTCATAACAAATCTGTCGAATGGGACGAACTTGCATCCATGAATAGACCCAATTTGGCGCCTATAGACCGACATTACATCCATATCCCTCGAAAGTTTCTGACTTTATAAAATGAGTTGTGTAATTTTTCGTGATACATACTACCAAATGGCATATTGAACATATCTAAGCAAGTGTATAACTAGTTAAATATCGCTTCCAGCTCAGATACTTTATGAGTTATAGTAAAAAATGTAATCGATTGTTGCATATTAGGCTGAGTCAAGGGACACATACCCTATTACGAAAAGGAGAAAAAAAACAAAAGAGATCACCCAAAGAAAACACTCCTAACAAGGGGAGAAAATCCAACAAACAAAGGAGACGGACGAGTTTTTAGCAAAGGAAACAACGCAATTCCAGAAGAGTGAGTATTATACGTGTCTGTCTGTGTGTGTGTGTGTGTGTGTGTGTGTGTGTGTGTGTGTGTGTGTGTGTGTGTGTGTGTGTGTGTGTGTGTGTGTGTGTGTGTGTGTGTGTGTGTGTGTGTGTGTGAGAGAGAGAGAGAGAGAGAGGGGGGGGGGGCGTTTTTCTTTCGAATTTCTGTTTTTTCCCGCATTTCTGCACTTTTTCCAAAAACCAGCATACCACATTAAAAACATTAGTCGAATTATAAAGTTCATCACTTTTGATTTTTTTGTAAACTTCTGTTATTTTTTAACCTGGAAGTGTGTTTACTTTACCGTTATCCACATGAAAAAGTCATGTTTACATTCTTGCGAGTAAAAGTAACCTTGGAATGGGCGTGACTCTCCAGACATTCTGAAATGGGTTACTGGATCTGCAATGAAGCTAGCTCTTTCTAACTCCCGGATTTGAGCTGTTTTCAATGGTGACATAAAAAAACTATTTCCAACAGATTTCTTCCATAGTACCACTGCCGGCCGGTGGGTGTTGGATTAGACACACACACGCACACAATAAGGAGAGTGTCCTTTGGTAGGAATGAAACATTCTTGTTGGTATACTATTCTACCGATTCTGCAAGATCTGACAAGAAGACAACAAGATCCTTGTTGTTTCGAATCATGGGTAGAAACAATTATGATGAAAGGCTACTCAATCTTACCACAGCCATAAATAGCTTTCTAGACCATAACTTTCTTACCAAACTTTTCGACATGAATGGATGTCTCCGACTGGTTTAATACTTCCCCTTCACGCACAACTGTGGCTCCGGCAAAGATTTGAAGTCGAATTTCACGTTGGTTTCGTCATCCATGATTATACAGTTCGAATTCCGTGCAAGCATCGTATCGTACAACTTTCGCACCCTGGGCCTGACGGACTCCATTTTGGCTGCTTTTTCTTCCTATAGGATTCAAACGTTCTTCGGCACGATGAACATTGAACTTCAAAGTGTCAAATTTTTTGGCCATATCTCGCTCTGAAATCTCCTTCTTGGCTTCAAATGCCTTCATTATCCGTTTATCCAAACGAGAGTTAGCAGGACCTTTTTTTTTTCGACCGATTTTGGTTTATCCTCAAACGTGTTATCCTCACTGAACTTCTTGATCGTAGTTGGCACGGCTTTTTCACTTACTCCTCCCATTCTTGCCAACTTTCTCAGTGACATTCCGGTTCTGCACACCATTTGTTCATAGTATTTTGACGTTGTTCCGCTGAAACTTCACGCATTTTGTGACAAACTGTTGGAAACGATTAAACCACTACACAAGTGCTGAGAGATAAATTCAAACAACAGGATGCAGCCAAAGCTAGTTATCAATAATTGCGAAATGCTAGTGGTTTCTAAATGCGTTGATACTTTTTGGAGCAGTCTTTATTATGCTCTCACGTCTTTGATTTTGAAGTAAGAGCAATACATTTTGAGAAAAATTATGAAATATCATGCACAAAAAAATAATTTGATAATTAGGTCTGGAATGAGCTATTGGCAAATGAACTACATTGGGTCGAAATATATATATCATTGATCACAATTGTCGATGCTGCAATGTCAACTACCAATCGAAACAAAACGCCTACACATTTTGAAAGAAACATTTAATTTTCTGCGTTATTTAATGCACATAAAGGGAATGCCGGATTTGGCAAAAAATAATCGGATTTTCAATGTAAATTTAAGCCAGATATCGCTGGAATCAGGTCTGTTGTATAATAGATTGCAAACAATTTCGTTGTTTACGCTTGCTTGGCTTGGAATCAAACGAGGGCAAATCTGTTAAAATTCCTTATTTTTTACGGTGTAGTCTACTCCGTACATGATTCCCAAGGCTACATGTTTTCTCCTCTTCTCTGGACAGAAGTGTTTTATGTACCGATGACTCGATGAATTTACATTCATTTTCACGTGAAAACGAATACTTTATTTAGCATGAACATCAAGTGCGGCATTTCAAAGTAGGCATTGCTCGATGTTTGTATTATTTTCTTCGAGTAAGTAAGCTAAAATCCATCTTAAGGAGTCTTGAAATTCGAAAGCTCTCAGTTAATAACCAATGCCTAAAGTTAGGAGCTGGCAACGTATACTGCATAACGTCTACACGAAGAAAAACATAACCAATAAAGTACTTAAAAATAACCTTCACTTAGTGGCATCTCAAGTTTAATGATTCGTATTAAATAAATTTGATTGACATGCAACTGTCGAATTTATTACTAAAATAGGAAGAGATCATTAAACATTTGAAAGACAATTCGGAAGCAGCAAAATTGAAAGAACTCGCTAATAGTGCATCCAAACGACTTCTAACCAGTTAGACATCTTGAACGATTGTTGTCCGTCTGCTCAAAATCTACAACAGGGAGACAACAAATCAGTTTAAACGGCACCAATTCATGACGTTCCATTAAACCAGCTTGATTGTTTCACCTTGATGCTACGTTTACAACTACCATGGCATAGCAGCTGTATGGCACTAAGTGGTGTGATCTGTTCAGGCGGGCTTCTGAATCGAGCCGGAGCACTGTGATCTCTGCAAATGCCTTTCAAACAGAATCCAATCCCATCATGGCGCAGCAAATGGTAAGAGGCTACAGCAAGTGGTAGTCGTTTGAATGAATGAGCTTTTTGTTCTGTTTAAGGTGTATACTGTAAGACGCTCAGTAAGTCAAGCGAGTTGAACTTCAGATGAGACGTCGTTTAGATGTTTTTTGGTCCACCGAACCGTTTAGTTCAATGGGCCATTATTGGGGATTCCTTGCTAGTCGGACGACGTAAGTGAGTGGCCGCCTTGTTATGAGATGGCAACTTTGCTACTGGCCCAAGGTAGGAGTAATCTTCTTTATCAGCATCTAAACAGCAGAAGAATGGGTGATTTATGGTCGCCAATCATTGCCATAATGAAGATATATAAAATAAGCAAATGGGTAAGGATTTAAAGGCGGGGATTGTTTGGGTTGTTCGGAACTTTCACGCACTGCGAGACCATATTGGGCTACGATGATAGATGACTTGCAGGTTTTCTGCCGATGGGCATCATTCAACGGGACCTTTTGTATCGTGGTCGTTGGCCACATTCCGGAGGTTCAATTTTAATTGGATCATATTTTTGTCTGAGAGAAAGCGAGATGGATGCGAAAGGAAAGTCGTTTTGCCTTGGTAATCAAGGACAAACAAGGATGTCATTCTTTTTGTTTAAGCTTCATTTAAATAAATTACAAGCAGTCTTTATTTTACCATGCATTCCACCCACAATACCCACATTGTAATGGAAATTATATTTTAAGCTTGAGATAAGCTGGTTTCGCTGCTGCATCGAGACGGCTCTTTTAATCCTTTCGCGCGGTTCACCTTAACTAGCACTTAAACCGAAGACGGCGTAAGCGTGGGCTCTCCATTGATAAGCCACCTACATACTGACTACACAAATTTGTTCAGCGGCCTCTGTAATAAATGACTTTCGCTCAGGAAACCCTCAGAACCTTGAATAAAGTGCATTGTACTCTCGATTTATTTGACACGTACAAATTAATGCTTCCAGAATGAGATTACACTTGTCATAACCACAATCGGGGTTTATCATTTATCACGGTTGTTTATGAATGGACATATTCGTTTCATCCCGCCGCTGCTCTATGGCGTAATATTTTGACCTTTTCCCAAAACATCCCGCGCTAGTGAGCTTTGTGTGCAAACAAACAAAGCGCTCCGCGTCGAGTGATTCCGGGCTGAGATTCAACCGACCGAAGAAGAGGTGTCATTTTTATGGTCCCGCTGAGCCATAACCCTTATCTGGTTTTGCTCCGAGAGGTCCGCTTCAAGTTGATATTGTTACGACCGGGGGTAAATATGACAAATTTGTTTCAATTAACTTTACAAGCCAACTAATTATTTTACCAGTGGGGGAGCAACGGCAATCCATGTTTGTTGGGAGAGTAATCAGATTTCTTGAGGTGCGAGAGTCAAAGCCGGGAGAAACATAGGTGAGACTCGAAACGATCTTTTACTGCTACGTTCATTGTTCGCTGTGAACTTTTCGGTGTATTATACTCGGGGAATTAGTTTTATAGCGCTTTAGTGGCAGTATAATGGGTAGTTAGTAGTTGCGTTGTAAAATTAACTTGAACACCCCGATTCTCCGCATGGATGGAATTTTCGGTTAAGGTTAACCGATTTCATGGTTACGATTGCAATGCCTGATAAATTGAATGGTAACATAGGCGCTATGGGCTAAGAAATGAAGCAGACAGAGAAAAGATGCACGGGATGGACATGGTTTTAATTTTATGATTATAATACCATTAAATGATGAACTGCAAACTAAAGATCAACAAAGTGAAATTTGCTTCCTCTACTCTATATATTATATTGTGAGATCGTGGTAGGCCGCTTCACAGTTGACGTGAAATTTTTCGTGGAGTGTTTTCATTTACTGATTTTAGTATTTTCCATGTGACTAAAAATATGATTTTTGTACGAAAGTGCTCACCATGTTCATAATAGTATTCTTAATACCTAGTCTTGGAGAAGAAACCTGCCTCTACGACGAATACCTCAAGAAAAAAAAAATTAATATCGTCACTGTTGCTCAGTTTGCAGTCGTTGGTTCTGTGGCAAGGTTATAATTTATTTGGTAAGTCTACATTACATGTCCCCTAAAAATTATTTTGATTTTTGGTAATCATTATTTGTATTTTCGTGACTTTCAACCTGAGGTTGGTTCATCACGCCAGGGAGATAACCTGGATCCTACATATCGAACTCATCAACACATGTGCCAGGACGAACGGCTTGAATTCCTTTCCGAAGAAAGTCGTAATATCGGGTCGAAGGATATAATATTATCATAAATAAAATAATCTTATATGAAACAGTGATTTCAATAAAAATAATATATTCAATAGTAGAATTCAAATCAAGAATGCACAGATAGGATGTTGAGACCACGATAACGATTTAACCTTTAACAATAATAGCGTCTTGTGTAAAAATAGTCATTTCTAAGTTTGTAGCATTGGTTTCGTATTCATCAGCTTTATTCCTTTTCCACTTCCGTTTTTTCAATATCTAGATTTTTTTCTCAGCAGTAGCTTCATGAATGACTATTGTTATCGATTGGATGAAGTTCTGTGCAACTCTATCGATTACATTCTTTGGCAAAAAATTGACGTTGGTGTGATACCATTCCATTTTTGCTACCTGACGAATTCTGAAGATAATCAAGTTTGCAGAGTTTCTGAGCCTTGTTAAGTCAGCTTCGAGCATCAGCTGTGAGCGGTTGTGTCGATGCTTTGTTGCAAACTATCCTGTTTTCGGGCATAGCACGTTATCTATTGCTCTGATTATCATAACAGTTAATATAATTTACTATTGACTATTAACTATGACCATCCATACTACTATTTCATCAAATTTGCTTTATCACTATGATGCCGATGATTTTTTTCGACCTGCTTTGTCATTATCATTGATTCCGGTTATCTATAGTTTGGTGGCGTGGGTAAAAGAGTGTGCACAAAAAAAATCAAACTGATTCCCTGTGAGATGTGGTGGTTCACCGGGTGCTGTGAGCCGGTGGAGGGTTTCATAATTAATAATGATCCAAACTATTGGTTCGCCATACTCGCCGTGCCTCTATATCTTGGAACAAGTAAACCCTTTTCCCGTTTTGTGAGTCTAACAGGATCCTTACTGTTAGTAAAAATCGGTCCTAATCAGCTTTCCAATTTTGTTGAAAGCTACCTTGTTTTCCAATGAAAAACCACTATAGTGAGTGGCCCCAAAAGCATCCCTACAATTGGTTTTAATCGGTTCAAGTCGGAAATTGGTACTAATATTTAAATATTTTACTATACTTCGCGCGAATTCTGATGGTTGTGTGAGAACTTCAGAAAGAACCACTCTTCGGGTTAAAAGTTTATTAACTCGTGCGGAATCGTGTCACGGTGTGTTTGATTCTGTTGCTTAATTTCTCGGAGTCCAGCATCTTCAGCGCACTCTGGTTGTCTTAAAAAATAACTGGATTGTTTTGCTTCTCCCCGAGATCATCCAGCAAGCATTTCAGCCTCAGGACCTCTTGCTTCGGAGAGAGCCACGAATTCCCCCTGCATTACGAAACCAGTGTTGGATTTTTGGCTGTCTATGCAGTTGGCCAAATCTGCATTCAAGAACCCGTCCAAGCCATCTTGACTGACCCGTAACCAGTGGCCTCTGTTTCTCTCTAAGTACTGGACTACATGCTTGAGCTCGTTTCAATCGTTCTGCGTTGGACAGCTTGTTTTTCTGCTAAGGATGGCAACAGTTACCGAACTGTCGGGCCTAGTGTTGACCGATACAAAAAGAAATTGTCCGATTAATCGTTGAGAATTTTAGCTATCCGGAAGTGGATTCCTGCCTTCATGCTTGAAATACCCCGGATTTATTGGTGCTTTTGACACCTTCGCGTTTGCCAGGCCAATGGTTTTAACAATTTCATTGATGTAATTCTTTTGGTTTATGAAGAAATCGCCGTACCTGTCACGTCGTACTTCCAACGCGAGATACCAATATGCGTCACTCATTGATGACATAGTGAAGGTCCTCTGGAGTCCTCTGGATGTCCGCTCGATCATTTTCTCGTTCTTCCTGGCTTTGGTCAGGTCATCTACGTGCACAAGTACGTAGCCCCATAGGTTGTTTTCTTTCTTCCGGTACAAGCACGAATCAGATTTGCACCTATTGAACCCAAGTCGAGTCAACTCCGAATGCAGCTTCTGGTTCCAGGATCTTGCCAGAAGTCAACTCCGCATGCAGCTTCTGATTCCAGGATCTTTCCAGGATCTAAGGCCATACAAGCTCTTCTTGAGGTGATAGACTTTCCTTTCGTGTCCTTTAACGGTGAATCACCTCGGTGATCGTTTTAGGTTCAGTCAGCTCTTTGGTTTCCTCATAACATACTTATTGTCACGGAGGAATCCCCGTCCTTCTTCTTCATCATCGTGGTTCGATACAGTCTCAGATTCTGCTTCGTGTCTTCATTTTATGATCCACTCATCTGAATATGTATGAACCTCATCAGATGCATTGTCAGCCATTGCTTCATTCTCGTTCTTCTTGCTTCGTTAGACACCAACAACGTCAAACTTGACATATCTGCTGATGATGATGCTACAATTTACCGGATTCAGAAGACGGTAGGCTTAGCGTCCCTCAGCGTAGCCTACCAGAATCATTTTTTTGCTCTCTTGTCCAACTTCCATCTCTTCTGGCTTGTAATGTACACCCACGCCGGTGATCCGAACACACGTAGATAAGTGTAGGAAGGCTTCCGTCCATGCCACAGTTCATATGGCGTTTTGTACACAGCCGTTGATGGTAGCATATTCTGCAAGTAGTGGGCAGCTGGTACGGCGTCTCCCCAGAATCTCTTTTCGATGTCAGCTTCACCTAGTAAACAGCACATCGTGTCACCAAATGATCGATTCTTCCTTTCCGTGCGCTGTGAGCTATACCGTGCTGTTTGCTGAAGTAGGATTCCGTTGTCTGCCAGATACTTCTTCATCTTGTCACTGGAGTACTCTCCTCCACCGTCCGCATGCAAAATCATGGGTTTCCGGCTGAATTGGTTGTTGACCAAACTGACATACTCTGGATCTTCTCATATGCTTGCGACCTCAAATGCAGCAGAAACAGCACTGTGTAGTGAGAATAATCGTCCTGTAACGATTTTTACCAGGTTTGCTAAGGGCCTGTTCTACGTAATTTATTTTTGAAAATCTCAGACCTCCTCTCGTAGAATTTTCTCCATACATTTTTTTTTTAAATTTTGTATGGCTTTGGTCAGACTCCCCCTCCCCCAGAATAGTCTCCGTGGTTTATGAATAGCCCCTAACCTCTAACGGAATGGCCAAGTCTGTGTGGACTAGATCTCCTTCTGCTTTGCTCCTGCTTTCCGATTTGCTTTGCCGTCATCTTCCCCTCGCAGCACGTTCCGCAAACCGTTTGCGTTCCGCAACCCTGCATTGAAATTCCAGTTCCTAATTCTTCACGGACGATTTTTGTTATAACATCTACGCACCGGTGTCCCAACCGGCGATACCACAAATGAATACATCTCTTTGGACGATTCTCTGTTGTCAGAAACATTTGTTCCGGATTCGCTTTGAGCTGATACAGATTGCCACGCCATTCACCAACGACGTACACGACTCCATACTTCTGAATATGACAGGATTTTTTGTCGAACAGCACATCAGTGATCTTGTTTACCAATAGCAGGTTCCCAGTCAAATCCAAAATACGGTACACGAAAGCTTTATCCGTACGCAGTTACCTTGATCGTTCAATCCATTCAATGCTCCAACGCCGATCCCATTGGCCTTCACTTTCTTCCCGTCCAATACTGCAATGCTCTCGTTGTGGGAGGTGTCCAGGGATTCAAACAACGCGTCGTTATTGGTCTTGTGAAATGTGGCCCCATAGTCCAGAACGCACATTCTTCATTTCGTTCGATTGCTTCGAGCAGCAAGACATACTTCGTCGTTGCTCACCAACATTACCTTCTGCTTGGGTTTCTTCTGGTTAACCATCTTGCAGTCCTTGGCCAGTTTCTTACAGTCTTGATGATATTGCCCTTCTTGCTGGCAGTAGTAGCACGTTACCTTGAGCTTTCCAGACGATGTTCTCGCAATCTCGCTTCCAGTTCGCAGCACTTTCTACGCCATCTCGCGTTTCTCACGACGATTCCATTCAATATCAGTGTGAGATCCGGCTATCCAGTTCGGTTACTAGGCTTCCGTAGGATTTCACGAGGCTTGAAAACAGCATCGCGATGATCCGATGTTCCTTCAGCCCTTTCCCCCTCGCCATCAATCAATTCGTGAGCACAGTCACCTTATTAAAGTGGTCCGACATAATTCCAGCTTCTTGTAGTCGTCGGGATTCATTCTATTGACGCCTTTTTAAACTGTACGTCTGCTGTAGACGTTTTAGTTCATACGAGACGGCAGTAGCCGTCGGAAGCACAACTTCCGCTGGACGTGCACTTTGCTGGAGAGATGTCCTTCGCCGTTTGGTCACGATTCACATGACAGAGCTGATTATCTTTTAGGGACAGTCCGATGACTTCGCATCCTTCCCAGGTAGCATCTGATTCTTCCGACTTCGGTGACTTCGCAATTTCATGCAGCGTTTCGTGGATTGGAACCAACTCAACCCGCAACTTTCATCCCGGGTAGTTAGCGTCTCCCAGCTTCTGTATAGATGTCTTCAGTTCACTCATCTTAAGAATAAATCGTCAAATCAATCTTCAGAGTTTTGCATCTTCCTGGTCTTTTGGGCCCAAAATCTGATGGTTATGTGAGAGCTTTAGAAAAAACAACTCTTCAGGCTAAAGGTTTTTTAGCGAATGAAACAAAATCTTATGTCACAAAACTCATATACTACTACAAGCTGTGTTGATGTCTGCCTTGTTGCTATGATCTACGAACAAATTCAACTTATTGTTTACCAATACGAACCCTGCTGCCACTCGTAGTTGTTATCCAACTTCCCAATTACTTTTCGTGGACTTGCAGAGGTGTTCTCGGCTTCCAAACTAGTAAGTATCACTTCAAAACATTCCTACTCTTTCCTTATTTAACCTGCATTCGAGCGAGGCCTGCGCCGGTATTGCATTAGTTTGGGATCACCAGTTTTCACACATTGAGGATGTATGTTAGTCCGAAGCATCGTCTGTTGGTTCTCTGTGTAATAACAGCTGATCTAGGACAGGCTGCAACGCAGAAGCAACTCGGGCGGTCAATCATGCTCATGCTCATACTTATTGGAGAATTTCTGGATCTTGTACGTATATCTTCGAACACGTGCAAATGATTTTTGGATGTACTCTTTCAAAACTTACAGATTCTTAGCCATATCTATGACCGAAGCATTTATGTAGTTTTTGACTGCACGGATCACCTTCTTCTGTGTTCAACAGTAAACTGTACTTTCAAGTTGGTCGAACTTTTTTTATGGATGATCCCTATTAAACTGAGGAGGTTGAGTTGCTTCCATTAATTTTCTTACTACTAGCAGACTTACTCACAGCTTAGTAGTTAAACTCAGCTTAGTCGAACGATACTGAAATTGAGAATGTTACTGTTTTTACAATGAACGATGCTATTTTGAGTTATTTTATATGATAGGTAAATCTTGGGTGTTTACGTTATTTGATCCAAACTTCTGGTTAATTGTTTTCTTTAAAAAATACATCGTTCTCCATCAAAATTTATAGGATGTAAATAGTACTCGTGGGGGCCTAAGATAGGTCAGTCGTTAAGAGCACAGTTTACCAAGCCGTCCAGTCCTTCAGGTTTGCAATTTTCTCGACTTCCCTGGCCATAGAAGATCATTATGCTTGCGACAGAATTTTCACAAAAAATTCTTGAAAGAGGAAATCCGCTGATTGAAGTGGCTGCAAATCACTCGCAACACCGGCTCAGCGGGAACCACATCTTACATATCTGACTGCCTGCGAACGAAAGAGGACGATTTCAGTGGTTGCGTCGCCTCGTTGCACAGTGATTCCATTCCATACAAAAGGCGGAAAAAAGTCTAAAAATGGATTTTACATAGCTAAGTTATGTGTTCCCAAGTAATTTTGGGCCGCTAATTTCAAATATGCTATCTTAAATTAACTTATTGGGTTACACTTCCGAGAAATGGCCACTTTATGGTACCCTGGAATATCCGGAACATCCGATAAAATGGTAAATTCATTAGTCCCTAAAGCAACACGATTTTTTTTAAAACATTTGTACATAAAATGTAAAAATTAAAGCAATGTGGAGAACAATTTATGGCTCTGGGTGGCCATTGCATGGTCTTCCGGATGTTCCGGATATCCGTAACATTTGGTAATTCAGCAATTCCATACCAAAAAGATGAAGTGGATTTTAGAATTTCGCAATATTTGGTTGGTTTGTTCCTTTTCGGAAAAAGTATGATTTAAATTTTTCATTTTGTCATTAGGGTAACCCATTTCGAGATAGGGTGGTCCAAAAAACGAGGCAAAAATTATAACTTTTTCGACCGATTTTCAATTTTTATGATGTTAAAGTTTTAAGAAAAAGTAGCAATATAAAGGGATAAAATCTTATGATTCAAATCTATTTAGGAAATTTGTAGTTTTTATTATTTTGGTGGCGACTACAATTTTAAATTATTCTATTACCAATTTAAAAATTCAAAATCCGGCTAATTTTGGATGGCTGGATGTTTAATTGACTAAGATTTTTCTCAATGACTTAATTTATGACTCTTAATGTGGTGTTGCACTTTGTATTGAAACTTCTGTTATTTTGCTTTTTTTTATTAACTTTTTATTTAGCATAAAATGTTTGTTAAGTTCTCTTTTTGCTCCATGATAACTTTCCTAAAATATTTCATACCATCCGCAAAATGTCAAGCATAGTACAAAGATCATAAGACTAGCTGCTCATGATAAACCGAGTAACTTGTTTAAGTTTCTTCACATAACATGTCAATTTATTTGAAAATAAAAACCTAAATTTATGAACTTATCGTAAGATCTCACCCTTTTTACAATTCACTGGAAGTAGAAGGAATACGAACCCGGATGTGGTCATTGTGGTCCTGGAAACTTTATATCATCACCATTGCTCTCATGTCATTTGATGTGTCACATGATGGGTTTTGATCCAAATCCGAATCTGACCACTTTCCCGGGAGTATCCGGAATATCAACCCGGATGTGACCAATGTGGTTGTGGACTTTTGATATCATCACCATTGGACTTATTTTTGAATTCTCATGTAATTTGAGGTGTCACATGGTGGGTTTTGATCTAAGTCAGAAATTAGCCACTTCCCCGGGGGTATCTCCAGTACCAGTTATCCGATTCCATTAAATTCAAAAGCGACATATAGGGCTACTGTACCTTCCATTTGGCACACACAGCAATGTGTTTAGTTCATCGTGCTGAGTTCGTTGCAAATAAAACTCGGCCTTCTAGGTCTTGGATCAAAAGTCGGTTCTATGTATCGATTCACTTCATTGTAAGAAAGGTAAATCCGTAGTAATCTAGTACAAGATTTATTAATTTACCAAATTTACGGGTTTCCCTGACATTCCTGGACTCTGACCTCTCGAAACCGTATTTGCCCAAATTTGCGCAAGATGAAACCCAGATTTTCGGAAAGCTGGCAAAAAAATCTTCTAAATAAGCCCAGTGGAGTTGTGGCGCGTATGTGCTCATATTTGAAAACTTAGTTGAAGTTTTTTTTTCGATTCTCCATACATTTTATATGAGAGTAAAAAATCACGACCATGTAGAACCTATTCCTATTTGAAAAGTTGTGGAGAGCGCAATTTTCATCCAATCTTCATGAAGTTTTGGAAAAAGAAATTTCAAATAGTGTACAAAAATACAAAAATATATTTATTGTAAAATGAGGAGGTTGATTTTTCGACTTTTCTCCGCCTTGGAATCACTGTGCGTTGGAGAGGGCTAGTGTGCCTGTTATCGCACCAGTCAATCCCGAGTAAAGTCTAACACCACAAAGATAGCAATTCAAAAACTTATTCTGATACCAGCATCAAATTCAAACCAAGAATTTGATTTCACTTCACAATTGTCAAATTTGAATTCAAATTTAGTTTTCATCTTGCTGTAATCTGGCGTTTACTTTTCTTTGAGAAAAGTAGTTTTGTTTTCATTGTATTGACTGATCATGAAGTGGAATACTCATTCTGCTATTACCGGGAAAAATGTACAGCAAAATGACTTTTCAAGTTGCACTCACTGATAGCAGGACCAGCTTTAAATTTGATGTCACAGGAATAAATGTTTGCTATCAATTTTGATCTTTTAACCGTTAAAACGACCAAAACGACAGCAACCTGAGTAATCATTATCGGCAACATCACAACATCAAATTTAGTATCAGTGAAAGTGTTTCTGGAATACTAAGTTTAGAACAGACGAAAAATCGAATAAAAGAGCTTCAAACCAGGTAGGAAATGTATACAATACTAGTGTGTTGGGTTAATAATTCTTGAGCACTTTTTGAAACAGACGTATCTGTAAACAAAAAGGGGAATTTTTATTTTGTATTTCGTAAACAAAGAGGGGAAGTAAGATTCAAACTTTAAATCCTTGACACCTTTAGCACGTTCACGTGAACTAGGACCACTAACACAAGAAATAAAATTTGCCTAACATGATGGCGATGCTATTTTCCCTGAAGGTGCTGAGAGTTTTGAGAAATTTACGTCTGAATCTTACTTCCCCACTTTGTTTACAAAATCAGATACGTCTGTTTGAAAAAGTACTCGAGAGTTATTAATGGTAAGTAGTGTAATCGTTACGGGGACAGCCTCTAATCCTTGCCAACGAACTCAATAGTACCTTTTTTCCCCAACCTCCAACAAAAGTCCAATAAAACCATTCATCTTCGTTGAAACAATATGACCACTAATGAATCTCAAACAAACCCTGCAGAGCAAAATCGTTTGTTTACGCTGTCCATCCGCGTGACGTCAATCGCTAACAAACTCGGAAACGCTTATAATCAAATACGGAATTAGGACACAGCACGGTTCGTCCCAAAAGCCCTCCTCTAGTACCATAGCCATTTCCAAACGAAACTGAAAGGGTTCAATTAAGCCAAATTCCTCCAAACGTGTTTCCACAGTTCTCTATTTGGCGCCTTTCTCCCGCCTCAACACCACCCAACACTCTTGCAAATAAAAACGCAAACATAAAAACGCAGCCACGATTGGGTCGAATTGTCGGCCGAGCCGAATTTCCTTTTCACACTTTCTGCCAATCGGGTTCTGGGCGCTATATTATTAGCCTCGGCTCGACTCGGCGCGGCTAAGGAGCGCACTGTAATAACAATAATAGTGATTTTTATAATAACAAAACAAACAACACTGCGGCAGCCGTGCCGTTCCATTTGTGGGTCACCCTGACGACGACTGCCTACGGAAAGCTGCACGCTTACTCGATGGGACCCCGAAAAACGAATATAAATTTACAAACAATAATAACAAAAAGGCTAAAAACTCGTTAAGAAAGAGCCATAGACGATGGTCGTAGATGGCTTGCCGGAAGCAGCCAAAGCCGCAGCGCCAAGGCACAAGGCGAGCAATCGGTGAAAGAGGAAAACGCAACATACGTTTGATTGATTTATATTACCAATAATTTTAATCAGCCAAGCTAAAGTGGTCGCGTGGTGGTAGCCTCAGAAGGAGTAGCAAAGTCGAGAAATTGGAACGTTGGAGAATGCGGAGACTTTCGACGACGACGGTGATTGGTCAATTGTGTGCAGGCAGGTCGAGAGCAAGGGTATTCTTTAGAAGCTGATTCTTTTGGTCTTGGATTTCAAATTTGGCTGACTTTCTCCTAAGGGGTTGAATTAGATTGATTATATCACCATTATGGCAAAAATTACAGTGTGCGCAGCTGATGCCAAACGCAGGAGACCTTTTCGGGACTATAGGTTGAGCTGGCACAGAGGCGGTCACCTGGTTATGTTATGAAAGGATCGATAGCAATTGTGCAATTTTACTGCGGAAGCTTTTACGTTGATCTCGTTTCGGCAGGAGAAAGGTAGGGTTGATGGGGTCTGAAAAGTTTATGCAATTGCTAAAATGATAGAGAGAAGTTGCGGTTGGATTGTGGATATGAATCTTCTCATCGTTGTTATGCAATATTACTTAATTTCAGTCCACGGGTGATCAATTTTTGAAGAACCAGGTGAGCCCACAAGCCGTGCATTTTTTGCTACCGATTTCATCTTCATGTTAAACAACCGAAAATTGACCTCACCCTCTATTAGGACCAATTTTATCGTTCGCTAATTGGAGGTTTATTGCAGATTTTTACAGCGGGTGAATCAAAGTAAACAACCCAGTATCCACCGTTTAACCTTCACAAAAGCAAGTGAGAAGCCGAAAAAAGTGTTGAACAATTTCACAGCAATAAATCACCGATGGATTGCGGTGGCGGTGGCGATGATGGAGGTGTGCCTTGTGGGATAGTTTTTACTTTTTTGTTCTTTCTCGTTTTTTACGCCTGTAAGGTTATGCTGCCATGGAAGGCACATCATGTTGTACCTGACCTACCAGAGAAGATACCCCCCATCCATAAACCGTTCGAATACAGTGTTGGATAATCGTCCGAGTAGGACAAAAAAAATAACTTCGTTCACGAGTCTCTGCCTCGAACGAGCCATAAACGGTTAACATTTCACTTTACTACCATTTGGGGGGTTTTGGTGGGTGCTGATGCCGTTGTGTGCTGGGGTGTTATTTTGCGGTTGCGTAACCGTAGCTGGGGTCAAAAATAAATGGATATATCACTATGACCGATCGTCCGTGTCGTGAAAAATTAGGGCACCGAAGAGAATAACGAACCAGGGTGCTTGTTATGGTGGTTTGTCTTTTTTTTTGGGCCCTCCACGGACAAATCGTTGGTTAAATCACGTTTCTGAGCACTCACAACGAGGGTTAGTAGGGTACTAGGGAAACCGTTTTTTTTCTTTTTCTGAAAGAGTGTCTCTGCAAATCTTTGATGCTGTGTTGCCAATGATTCGTTGTTAGTCTTTTGTGATGAGATGATCTTTTTTATGTTATTCAAATATATTTTCTAACTTCATTTCATCAAACTTCATCAAGTAGTTTTCGCAGTAGTTGCTCAAAAGTGTTTTCCAAATATCCATTACATGGAATTATATTTAAAAAAAAAACAAGAACAGATTGATGCCTTTGCTGATTAGTATACTCTAAATCGATTGGTGGTCATAACCTTTTCACGACAGAAATAACCAATTGTTTTCAACTACAATCTTCTCGGCACGACCATCGAACGAATGCAGTGCGTTAAAGACGTTCAGCTGGATTCTAAACTAACGTATTTGCAACATATGTTTCCTGTTTTTGGTAAAGCTTCAAGAATTCTAGGTTTTGTTTTCAAGGTGGCAAAAAATTTCAGCGACATCCACTGCCTAAAATCGCTCTATTGTTCTCTCGTGCGATCTACACTGGAGTACTGTCCAGCAGTTTGGAGCATGAATTATAATAATGGCACCGAGCGAATCAAATCTATTCAACGTTGTTTTCTACGGTTCGCGCTTCGTAGACTACGTTGGAAAGACTCATTTCGTCTTCCTAACTACGAAAGTTTTTAGAGCCTTAACTGTCGCAGATACTCTACAAGGAAGAACCAACTGCGAAACAATCTTGTAACAAGTTAACATCAATTTTCGACTAAGGCCAATACGCAACAACTTAATGCTGAGGATTCCTTTTCGCCGCACCAACTATGGGTTGAGTAGCGCTATCCACGGGTTGCAGCGAATCTTTAATTGGATGGCGTCAGTTTTAGACTTCCATCTGACGCTGAATGTACTTAGTCGGAGATTTTCCACCGTTTTTGGAGCAGTTGACGCACGGATTTAAGATAAGTGTAAAGTATTAATTTTATTTATCATGACTTGACTAAGATATTGTGTAATCGTTTTTCAATGTTTTTTTTTGTTTATGTTTTTTTTTTAAACCAGCATCATTAGGACCTGAAATTGTTCTGTTGATGCCTAACTTCTAATAAACAAATAAACAAATAATCAAAACAATATGAATCCTGGAGAGTGGGAGCTGTTTAGTGGAATACTTGTAACTAGAAAATGAGAAGAATGATTAGTAATTTCCATTTAATTCCAACTACCTTTATTGCTTATCTTGACAGATACGCGTATTTCGTCTACAATGTGCACTGAAGAAGTCTGCACATTGTAGACGAAATACGCGTATCTGTCAAGATAAGCAATAAAGGTAGTTGGAATTAAATGGAAATTACTTATCATTCTTCTCATTTTCTAGTTAAATCAATATGGTAAATCATCCTCGACCATCAAAAATTTAACGAACCTAAACTGACATTCAAAGTCTTATGAGTACTTATATATCCAAATACACATCTTAGAATAAAAGCCTCAAGCCTAAGACTCTCCAAACTATCTGCAATATAGTAGAATAATTGAATAAATCAGATACTGAAGAACCGGAATCTTTTCTAATCTTTTCGCCAAGAAGAACTATTAAAATTATAAGCACACTTTCAAAATATGAAAAATGTTTTTTTTTTAAGATTTCAATTATTTTATTTGGCAAATTATATCAGCACTCGTGCTTTACATTACATTTTACTCTTCTCTAATAAAAATCTTTAATTATAACCGAGACATCTCATTGCCTAGAACATGACCCATAATCCCTGTGCCGTGCCTCTGGGCAATTTGGCAGATTCATGTCTTTTGGCACGAAACAGACATGTTGGCTTTTGTACCACCCTAGTGCGTCCTTGGCGTGATGACATGATGCCAAATCAGGCCAAAAGTATGACTGGACCATCTTGCTGCTTGATCTTCGGCAATAAACGCTTCTGGAGGCACAGATGTACTTCTCGGTGTTCATTATCTCCGATGTTACGTACGGGCTAGATATTTTGCCGCATTCGCATATTGCCTGCACACCATCACCTTCTTGTCAAATGTTTCGGTCAAAATGGCCTTTTCCGTTTCGGAGATATCCCTGTCCTTGCGTACAGTGAAGTATTGTGGTCCGGGAAGGGTTCTATAATACAATTTCACATACATTTTATCGTCTATGAATATACACTCAGAATTTCTACACAAAATTGTATCATATTGTTTCCGGGCTCTACATTGTTCTGCATATTTTCTAACTTCAGTTCTTATCGGTCCGACGCTCACACCCTCTTCCTTGGCCAATTTTCTTAAGAGATTCCATTCACAGTATACCATTTGTGCACGATACTTTTTCTCTGCTCCGGAGTAAGACTACGCATTTTGAAAGTCAACCAGGTACTAAGTTTTTGTTTATGCTAAGACGTACAGAAATGTGTGAACAAAAGAACGCAGCCAACACAATTTGCAAAATTCTATTCAATTCAAAATGACCGTTAACATAAGGTGTGCTTATAATTTCTGAAACAGCCTTCATATTAATCAGCTTGCCCAAGGTGCAATGCGATAACCCAGGATTTTGCATGTGGGTGAACAAAATCCTTTCGCGAACAGTTTACTGATTCTATACAAGGAATCACACTGACAACTGTACGACTAAGCGGATGAAAACAATACACTCTCAAGGGAAACTGGGTAAAATTAAGTTGATTTCGGTCAAGTTTGAAAAAAGTTACCCAAATTTGAAAGTGTTACAATAATTATCGACTCACCCTTTATTTAAAAAAAAAATGAAACGCACTCATTTTTTTGTAACTTTTAAGCGTGTTGATTATAAAAATTACTCTTGAAACTAGCTTACAGTGTAGCGCTCACTCGAGCTTCATCCCAATCGGTCAGGTAATTACAGTGATGGCGTTGGAACAAGAATATATGCTCTAAACACATTTGGGCGAGCTCTTCGGAAATCCAAACACGCCACATAGTTTGATCGGTAAACAGCTTGGAAATCATCATTCAACCGTATTTGGTGTGATTAAGACATCTAAGGAGCACCAGACTAGCGAGTGGAATTTTTGCGACGTGTTTCGGGCAAAAACAATAAAACATGCTCATTTGCAAAACGTTCCGAACTGAAACAATATGTAGAATATGGCGGCCAAAATCCACAAAAGACAGTTGTACCGGCCAAGTGGCATAATGAGTCAGCCCTTCGTGAGATCTGGCACCATGGCAAATTTTCCGTCATCTGATTATCAGATTATCAGATTATATGCTTCCAGAAGTTTCTACCTCCCTGTTTGAAGTTCCATGGCTGATTTTCAGGCATTTGGTACAAAAAGAACAATGTTGTTTTTGTTCCCTAAAGTGGTCAATCCACTGAACAGGCATCATGAAGGCAAAACTTCGCAAAACGCTTAAGGTGTTGGACCAAGTCTTCCTTCAGAAGCGCTGTAAAGCGGTTGGTCCTGGCCCTTGTGTTGATGGGTTCGATTTTTAGGGTACAGGTCGTCTCTCTGTCGTGACTAACCAGCCTCAGGCTGAATGTCACGTAAATGCGAAACAACAACAATAAAAACAACTTTAAGGGCTTACGCTGAAGCATTCTCGACGGCAGCCATTACCTCAAAATTTAGAATTGATATAACTTAGAATCTGTACTAGGTATTGACTATTTCATCACATCTAACAGTGAGCAATCTGATGGAGTTTGACTCGATGTTCATTCACCAACAATCGAGATTTATCAATTTGAAATAGCGAGGTACGTTTGCGAGAGAGAGATATATAAGATAGCAAAAAATACAGGGAGAAGCAATTCACCTTAAGTGTTAGGAAAGTAACTGGATTTGATGAAATAGTGGATGAAACTGTCAAAACGAGTTGGTCCCACCATAACCCAAGATCTTACTGTGAATGCAAAGATGCAGGAATTTACATATGGATTTTTTTTAAATAAAATAATATTGTTGAAACATGACCATGATGATTTACTTCATTCACTGATAGTTTGAAGAAAATCTGACTTGAACAGAACTGTTCAGGACCATTTCTGTGTGTCTCATTTTTAAAAATGCTGTCTTAAATTTTTTTTCTCATACTGGAAAATCCACAAGGATGGCAGCATCTGTGAGATAAGGTAGTTGAGTTTTGGAGAGTGTTGATTTGATGTGGTAAAATAAAAATTAATAAGTGTCAACTTTTTAAACAGAATTTTTTTTTATTTTAAAAGTTGTTCATTTTAGAATTAAATGTACGATGAATATGGCCGTATTTCAATACTTAATTAATGAATCGATCTCATGATAACTTTTGAGTTTTACTCATCAATCAACAGCCAATTGCAAAATCATCCCGTGGTTCTATGTCAAAAATGCGGTCATGCCTTGTTCACTTCCTTGAGTATTATTCGTTGCAATTCCTTTTTAATGCTGGTGGCCCGCAAGGCCCACAACCAACCCCACTATCTCGCAGGAGGACCATCGTGATGCTGCTGTTTAACAGTCTCAAGCACCACCAGGACTTTCGGCTTTTGTATTTAGAGTCCTGGGCGCACTAACAGTACGGTGACTCAGCCGCTCCTAACATAAAGAACAGACGCTGTTTTGAGCCGCCCCTAACATGGAGAGCAGACGCTCAAATGGGTGAAGGCTTGGACTTTTACCCTTATTTTTAAAAAGCGGGGTGGCTCGCTTTTGTCAGGGCTGCTTTCGGATACTTGTGGGTTTTTGGAAGAAACTCAACAGAGTCCAACAACTGCTCAGTCCCCCCACATCCTAAACAGCCCCTGTTGCTCGTCCAGGGCTACTTATTCGTGTATTTAGTAGCTGGCCATCATATCTGATGGAACCCCACCATCCGCGACCCGTGAACCCGCCGGGTTGCTTGCAGTCTTCACCTACTCTACGGTCTTCCCGGTCTTTGTTCACAAACCTTTTTTTATCTTTGAAAACATGAGTCACTCCCCCTGGATAAAGCCAGGCCTGCAAATGAAAAGGTGTCCACGTAGCTACAAAGTAAGAAGTGTTCAATTTTTTGTAAATGCTCGATAAATGTACGAATAGCTCAAATTTCAAGTCAACGATTTTTTCACCGTTCCACCATTTATCGAAATATTCCACGAGAGCGACGCTTGAAAAATCATTAACAACGCCAAGAGGAATGATCGGAACTGAAATAATCTTACGACCATACTTGAGCGTGAAAACAAAATAACTGATATAACACTAACATCAACTTAATTAGAAGTATTATGGCCAATTTGACCACGTCGATTCACAGTAACCGTATAACCCAATGATTTGATACCTAAAATGCTCAGCCATATTCCATTCAGCTACAGTTAATGAATCGTTTTATAATCTAGAACCCATAAAGTCATCTGGAACTGGCAACATTACTCCGATCTTTGTGGAAGAACATCGTTGTATTTTTGCTCTCTTATGATGAAAGAGGAAGGTAGAGGGGGGGTGGGGAAGTACAGGGTGCGGCAGAAAATAATGCGAAAATGTTCAAACTTGAGTTTGGGTTAATTCGTGTAGCTAGTGACTGATTTCTATCGAATGTTTTGTTTATGTTTACTTTCAAGCGCTGCATCCAAACATTCTATTTGTTTTATTGCAAATTCGTCAAAATGTTCGCGAAAGAAGTGATCCCAGTTTGTTGCTCGCCCAGAAGAAACCGAAAGAGATTACCAAGGTGGTAGGGTGCCATTTGGCACAGTTTACCGCATGAAAAAGTCCCTGCAGGATGGTCCTAAGCAGTGGAAGCCGGGAAGCGGACGTCCGCACTTTGCACGCACGCCGAACGTGATCAAATCGGTCCGTGCAAAAATTGCTCGCACCCGGTGCGTTCCATAAGAAACTTGCAAGGAAACCAATATTTCGGAGAAATTCTGCGGAGATCATCAAAGAGACTGCATGCTCTTCAGAGCAGATGAACGCCCTTGATTGGAGGGTCAAGGAAGAGTGATGTGAGATTGTTTTTGTTGAGATGGTGATATTGTTTGAGGTTTTGTGGGGGCAAGCGGGAGTTTTTGGATGGAGAGTTCGGAGTGAATTTTTTGGTGGTTGAGTTTGGTTGGTGGGTGGTTTGATGGTGTTTTTTGGTTTGGTTTTTAAGGACCAGTGTTCCCGGGTGAGGCCAACTTCTCCGAGGACCAACGTTGTGCTCCGGTGAGCGCCGTGTCACACGTCCAATCGACCCCTGGTTGATAACATGAGTTTTGGCCGAAGGATTTGTGGCCCCCTAGCAGTCCAGATCTTATCCGTTGATTATTCGATTTGGGCATATGTTGAGCCGAGCCTGCACTCCCCTGTGAAAACCCTGAAGTCACCTAACCGCACATGGCAGTCAATGTCGGAGGCTACGTCCGAAGGCATGTCTGGCTTCGGCGTCGGCTCGAGGTGTTTTTTGGAGCTTGATAAATTTGTTTGATAGACTTTTAAAGATAACTGCACTAGAAAATGTTGGTATTATTGCTTGAATTAGTTGAAAATGGGATTTAAAAGAAATAGAACAAATTTTCGCATTATTTTCTGCCGCACCCTGTATGCTGCATTTTTCCAAGATGTCCTGAAAAAAGCAATCGAAGAACCAGAAAAAAAAATACTATAAGAAAAGCCGCTAAAATGTATGACCTTTGTCCCTCAACAAATATTCGAAACCATAAAAAAGGCACTTATCAATAACGAGCGTACGGTAGACCAACAGTGCCAAGTGCCAAAAAGGAACAGGTTCTTAAACGTTATGTTGTCCAACAGGGAACAAAGTTGCCTTTTTTTATTTCAAAACATGATATTTCATTAAGTTGTCATAGAAGGATATTGAAACTCTGTTACATCTCATATCTCGTTAAAGCTTATCATTTTGGAGTGAAATAATTTTCTGGCCATCCGTGGCCTTATGGAAACCTTCTCTGAACTAGTCAATCCGAGGCCAAGTGACCGGTTGGTCTAATAACTATGGAAAACGTTCTTCTGGAACGATTCCAAGAATGTTGACCCCCACATTGTTAGGCTTCAATTCAAATAATTTTCTGACCATCCGTGACCCCGTGGGAACCTGCTCCGGGGTGATCAAGTCACCGGATTGTCATTTGGTAATCACACACATTTCTGTGTATTCTTTGAATGACTTTTGGTGTCATTGCTGCTGATTTTCTATTGTGATCTTTTATAAGTATACCATTTTCGGAACATGGTTCCGGATATCCGGTTTTTTGGAGACGGATGATGTTCATAGATCATATTAGACAATTTTGAGAAAGAAGTTGAGTTCCTGAGTTCAAAACTGTAAAAATATTCCAAATCGGTAGTATATTTTTATAGTTCTGGTCATTATAGTTCCGTGGGTAAAAACGTGCCCTGTCGGCTTCTTAAAGGTGTTTTTTTTGTTGGTCAACGGTTAAGGACGAACAGCTGCTCACTGCTCAATGGGGATTACCGTTCGATCGATTGCAAGTGCGACTCGTAAAGACTGTACTTGAAAAAATGAGACCTTATGAAAAGCTTGTATCCTTTAAGCGTGTGGACAAAATGAAAGTTTGACTGAAACTCGATAAAAGTGTTATGTTTACGTTGGCAAATTCCATCATGCGTACATGTGTCCCACAGATGGATCGGAATTCCATTATTCGACGGTGTCCCCGGTTGGTGAAGTCTTTCTAAAACACCCAGATGACTCAGCAGCGACAGAAATCCGAAGACAGCTGATCCGGTGAAGGCAAGGTAGGTGTTGAAACTGTTCATCCGTCGACAGAACCTTTCGATCTACGATGTGGCGAAGAAAACGAAGGTTTTCATCTGGTTTGTCAAAAAACGATGAAACATGCCGGCCTTCACGTCTTCAAACTGGAACGACAAACAAAACACGGTAGCCAAAACCCGCACCAGCAATTTGTACCGAGCTGATTTGTAGCAGCTGACAAAACCGAGGTGCGTCATGCTTCACTACGAGACTTATATCAAGGTAGACACAAAGCAGGGGTAGGAGTTTTACGTCACCTCATCATGGTTGTCCGTTCCTGAGGAGGTAAGGAGGAAAAAGGTGGACAAATCCGCCAAGAAGTTCTTGGTTTGGCAGGCCATTTGTGGATGTGGAGAAATTAGCCAGCCATACATCACGAGACGACAGCCTCCAGAAACGCCTGCTGCCCTTCTTGCTGTCTCACGAAGGCGAGACGCCACTTTTGCCAGATTTGACATCCTGCCACTACGCGCCCCATCCTGCCACTCTTTCTTCTTACGCTGTACTAAAGGATGTACTCGTGAAAAATGGTACTCAAAAATTGTCTGTATCTTTTTAACCGTGTAAGTCAAAATTCAGGAATCTTTGTCGAATTTCACGCCAACTCCTCCAGCACCCTCTCAGAATCCAATGAAACTTTGTGGGTGTGTAGACTATGTCTTTTCAAGCAACTTTGCATACCTTGTTTTTTTTTAAATTCATCTAGACTACCATTTGAAAAGGGCTTAAGTTTTTTGATCGATTTTTTTTAAATCAACATAACTCAAAAAGGACAAGACTTACAAAAAAGTGATGTACGGGTGAATTTTAGAAAATTGTCCTAACTTTTATGAAAAAAAATTGTAAAATCTATTCTTACACGCTAAAAAAATAAATTAAAATTTAAAGTTAATTTGCAAAAAATTGCAGTCTTAGAATTTAACGAAATTTTTTTTTAATAAAGGCAATATAATTGTCTAAAAGTTCGCCATACATTGCAAGACGCCATACATTGCAAGATTTGACATCCTGCCACTACGCGCAGCTGGTTTTAGACTGGTACAGAGATAACAACGTTGTTTTGTACTCAAAGGCTTCAACCCATCGTACTCACCGAAACTTCGTCCGATTAAGAAGTTTTGGACCATCATGAAGACCAAACTTCGTAAAACACCTAAAATATTCGAGAAAGAGCTGGCTTTGAACAAACAGTGGGTAAAAGTAGCAAAAGCAGTCGGCCCACTATTGCCCAAAACCTTATGAGTGGTGTCAAGGGCAAAGTTCGGGCATTCGATCATGAAAAAGAGAGATCACATAAACCAATGAGATAGAAACTATACCGTAATGTTGAAGTTTATTTCCTAAAAATTTTAAAGAAAATCCGAAATGAATGAAAAATGAATTTTTGGCGACCATTTTTATGTATCTCATTTTTATCGAGTACAGTCTTTAGTCAAATCATTTCTTGACCGTCGAGGCAATATAGTACTGCGATTCAAAGACAACCTTTCTAGTGAAGATTGGTGTTCTTCATTCCTTCAATGACACGAGGAGCTGAGAACTCGGTTCTGCGAGAACACCAAGCGAAACAGAGCAGCTGTTTGACGAAAACGATCAGGAAAACATTGAGAATGATTGGAATTATGATGAGAATAATTTGCCGGATGATCTGGGTAAAAGCAAGCTAATCATACAAAGATGAGCGAAACATGATGAACTATGGACTCGTCGAAGGTAAGCACATCAGTTATGTTCGCAGGAACAGCCACAGGAGATGTCCCACCTCATTTTGTGGTTTACAAAAGTAAGGACCTCTACGATGTCTGGACAGAAAGAAGTCCAAAGCAAACAGTATGTTGAATTTCCAGTAGCAGATGGTTCGACAACCAGTTATTTTAGCAGTTGTTCTTCAAAGTTGTTTTTAAATATTAAAAAAAAAGTAGATCCCACGAATGACAAACAAAAGCTGTTGATTGGAGATAACCTGGCAAGTCATACATAAATTTCTGTAAAAGAGAGCTGCGTTAGAATAATATTCGTTTTGTATTGCTCCCAAGTAACATTGCCAAAACCATCCAGCTTTATTAAGTTTTATTAAAGTTTTATGGAAGCCAAAGGAAATCAATTTGGTTTTATTATGGCACCAAAAGGTGCCAATAGGTTTGATATTTTAGTCAGGTTTATGAGAACCTACACAGCTTGTTTACAACGATCTCAAAACCTTGTTTTCTAAAATTCCTTTTACTCCTATCAAAGGTTTTATTTCGACTTTATGAACTATGGTAAATAAAATGCTGTTTTGAAATGCCGTTTTAGTACTCAGTCATATAATCCTATTATGATCAGTTGAAAAAGCATTTTAAACCATTTTGCCTCCAGTAAATGCATTAAACGGCCAAAAAGTTCTATAGTAGTCATTGTGAAGATAAATTGGCTTTCTGGCAAAACTATGTTTTTTTTTCCATCCGCCATATTGAAATATAAGAAATGATTGAAATGTGGAAAAATAAATGCACAAAATTTTAATTTAATGCAAAAGAACTGTAGAACGGAGCCCATTTTCGGAATTCCTTTAGATTATATCTTTCTTTAGCATTCTAAGCTAATTGCTTTCGCAATTCGCTTATTGTTTGCTCTAAACATAGTGTTCTTAATTCACTTCCACAGTAATTAATTAAGAGCTTTCGATGCCAGGTACCATTTTTGCATTAGTATGATTGTGTGGCAAGTACAATCATCCCTATGCCCAGGGAGTCGAGAAATTTTCCTTAACGAAAAATTCTTAGACCAGACTGGGAATCCAACCCAGCTACCTGCAACATGGTGATGCTTTGTAGCCCTGCCTTAACAAATTGAGCTAAGGAAGGACCCTTTTAGATTCTTTTAGATAACCTTATTCAATTCCATAAAGTTTCAGGAAATTTATGATATATTTATCGGATATATTTGTTTTAATTTTGTATTTGTTGTTGTACACTTGCTTTTATCGTGCTAAAATTCACCGTAAAATTGAATGAGCATATTTTTTTTTAACTCTTTATTTGTTCCAAATTTATTCATATTTACATTACATGTTAATCTAGGTGCTCCAGCTACTTCGGTAACGTATCAACCTTAATTGTTAAAATATGTATCTAACTTTGTTTACATTGTTCATGCCTCAGCAGTTCAGTATTTTAAACAGGTTTTTATTCCTGCGTGTCAGTATAACAATAATAATCTTAAAACTAAAAACAAACTAAAATTAATCTTAACTAAGCATAAAGGAAATTAATCATTGCAATAGAAGATTGCAACGATTTTTGTCTGAAATTATTAATTATTTTGTTGGACATTTGTTCTAAAGTCTCAACATTCGAAATTCTATGTACTTCGTTAGTACTGTACCAAGAAGGCAGCTTCAAAATCATCTTCAGAACTTTGTTCTGAATCCTTTGAAGTATTTTTTTTTTCCTGGTAGCACAACAACTAGACCATATTGGAACAGCATAAAGCATGGCCAGTCTAAAAATTTGTTAAATATTAGTAGTTTGTTCTTCAGACAAAGTTTGGATTTTCTGTTTATAAGAGGATATAAACATTTTATATATTTATTACATTTGGCTTGAATGCCTTCAATGTGATTTTTAAAATTTAATTTTTGATCAAGTAATAGACCAAGGTATTTCACTTCGCTTGACCAGAAAATTGGAACACCGCTCATAGTAACGATGTGACTACTACTAGGTTTCAAAAAAGAAGCTCTAGGTTTATGTGGGAATATTATTAGTTGAGTTTTGGAAGCGTTGGGAGAAATCTTCCATTTCTGTAAATAAGAAGAGAAAATGTCCAAACTTTTCTGCAGTCTCCTGCAAATGATACGAAGACTTCTTCCTTTAGCGGAGATGCCTGTGTCATCAGCAAACAAGGATTTCTGACAACCCTGAGGCAAATCAGGGAGGTCGGAAGTAAAAATGTTATATAGTATCGGCCCAAGAATGCTACCCTGAGGAACTCCAGCTCTAACAGGTAGTTGATCAGATTTGGAATTCTGCCAGTTAAATAATTTTGAATTAATTTTATAATATTTTGATGAGTATATAGAAAATTCCATCATCACCTGGAGCCTTCATATTTTTTAACTTTTTAGTTACAGTTTTTACTTCATCCCAATCAGTACCCCAGGATTCATCAAAAATATTTTCCCATGAGGAAATATTCAGATAATCAAGAGCAACCTGATTCTCAATAGGACTAGTAAAAACCAAACTGAAATTATGGGAACTCTCAAACTGCTTAGCAAGTTTTTGAGCTTTTTCTACATTTGTTAGCAATATTTTATCACCTTCTTTGAGCGCTGGAATAGGCTTTTGAGGTTTCTTCAAAATTTTGGAGAGTTTCCAAAAAGGTTTGGAACTCGGTTCTAATTTTGACACATTATTTTCAAATTGTTTGAAAATGGGCATATGATTTAAAGCATGATATGCTGTACAAATCTCCATTTGTATTGGATATATTGCTTTCAAACACAATTGTCCGCAACACTAAATATTATTTGAATAGTATTTACTGCTAAATGAATCAGAAGAGCAGTGAATCGAACAAAGCAGAACAACTAAAACCAACCACGATATCACAGTGCAGTTTGAGAGCTGTGGCCATTTGGCCGTATGCTGGTTTTCATGGCAGCCAATAGGTTTTATGAAGGTTCTCAAGTGGTCATGAAAACTTTCAATAGAACCTTTTCAAAAAAAATATAGTCTTATTATGGTTTTATTAACTTGTTTTCAAAGCCGTCTATAGAGTGGGCCACTTTGTACAAATGTTGGCTTTAAAGAAGCATAGAGGAGGTTTTGATAGACAAAACAGTTTTGAGTGTAGTTTTATCAACAAAACCGGGAGGAGTGCTATACGGCAGGAATAAAACTAAAATTGTTACATGGGCTACCAAAGAACAACACTCATCTATGCCAGCCGCTAAATGTTGCCTTCTTTCGGCCTTTGATAGCCAAAATGGAGAGAAATTCTAATAAATTTCAAAGCAAAGTACCAAGGTACTATCAACCAATGTGTGTTCCCAAGATTGCTCAAAAAAGCTTTGCATTCCATGAAAGATGCTAGAAAGTGTATGCAAGCTAGATTTTGAACAAATGGTATTCTTACGCTGGATCAAAAACAAGTCTTAAAAAGACTCCTAAAAAAACCTATCCTCGTGGTAAATAACCTTGGAAAACGACTTGAGTAAAATTAGAAAAGTGTTGCATGTAATCCATTTACTTGCAAAACCACAATATTTTGTTCTTTCTACGGTTCCGTATGCAATTTATGTTTTATTAATAAATGGTAAACATAAAAAGCTACAACACGTTAATGTTCAAAACTGTCGTCAGTAGCTCCAGACGATGGTATATTTAGACTGTAGCAAAGCCCATTACTTCAATATGGATTTTCAAAGAATTCTGTAACGTTTCTTCCGGGTAGAGAATTGATCCGGTCAGCTCCTACATGGTGTGTCTCTCAACCCTCACTTTAAAATACACGTACAAAAGGCCACCTGGCAAAAGCACTCACCTTCAAATCATATGATTTGATCATATGGTAAAATCATGCCTAAAAGCAAGCCGATAATATCGATAATTTCCCAATCAATCTAAACCACATGATTACACTTAATTTGATCGTTTCGATGCGTAGAGGTAGTAGGGTAGTTATTATTACAACCAAGTCAAATGATCTGCACACGTCGGATTTATTTTCCCACTTTGGAAATTCGGAGGTTTGGCCTTGCCGGGGAAGGACTGTCTTGGTCCTCCCACAGCACTGTAGTTGGCGCCTTTCTCTATCGTCCGTCGATTGAAGCTAGTGGCCTTCCTTCTAATTACTCTAGAAATTTGGATAAATCATAAAATCCAAACAACGAAATACCGACATCATCTTGGCAGGTTAAATGACTGCGTCATCTCTTTGGGAACGAATCCGCATCTTCTTCTTTATGGTAATCAAGCCAATTAGGTGTGCTGGAAATGGACGCGTGATATCCATAAGGTTGCGTATTTTATTGATTTCCTCCTCCTCCACGCTGTTTCGCGTATCGCATTTTGTTCGTGTATCGAATTTCATCGTTTTGTTTTATTGGTTATTTTTTCTGTTAAATATACATTTCTTCAGATTTTATGTGCCCCCGCTCGGCGCGGTTCACAGATCGGGGAATGTTTTCTCGATAGGAGGCAGTTTGTTCTTAAGTGACAAAAACAGAACCTTTCTGATCCGCGGTCCAGAGGTTGTAAAAGTTGTCTGTAAAAATATCACATTAGCTCCATAATTGGGTGATTTATTTCCTGTTTTTGCTCTTTGCTTTGCTGCTGCTCCGTGATTTCTAATTCACCAGACAAGGGTCGTAGTGATAAAACCCACAAGCCCATAAACAGTCAAAGACGGGATTATATTTAAAATAGGTTTTCTAGTCTTTAATACCAATAAATTCTTCAGAGTTAAACTCAAATAAAATCTAAATACTTAGCGTCATATTTCAAGAAACCATTCAATAGCTCTGAATCCAGTTGGGACTTTTCCCAAACCTAATCGTAGCCCACCATCTCGCTGAGCGCAAAATTCAAATCCGCAATTTTTTCAAACATTACCCACTTATTAAACAGCACATTTGTTTGCGTTCTCCCCTTGCAGCTATCATCGCCTGCACCAGTCTGTAAGCTGTGAGCTGTGAGGTCAGCCAAGACACCACTGGCAAAATGATTAATTATCGCTGATAGCATATTTATTCACCAAAATAAACTTAAGGAAAAAAATAACCTCTGAGAAAGCATCGACAGGGCAAGTCAGGGCCCCTGCCATCCGCCACCACATTTAAGTGAACGCAAACATGGTGATGGGGTTGAATATGCTCACCACACCATCACAAATGAACTACCAGCGTTCGGGTCCGGGATAGGGTCCGAACTGAGTGAGGCGGAGGCACGAAGGTCTACGACAAGAATTGGCGACCTACTATGTGATTATGCCCGAGCTCGCGAGTTGCTTGATTACAATTATTGTTGCTCATTGCTGTCCGGTGTTGTGTTTTCCCGTGAAGCATACGGAGCATATTTACGTGACCCGAGGGTGTGAGAGCTTTTATCGATGGTCGCAAGTTGCTAAGCTAACTGCGCCTCTAATTACCATAATCTGGGCCCTTGTAAACGCTAACCTTCATGCATGGTTCCACAAGCTTACCGAAGAGAAGAACTTTCCAAGTTGGCGTCAAACACGTGACCCTAAAACCCTCAGCGTGATGTCCCTCATGGCAGCAGCAAAAAACCATCTTGCTCCTAATTCAATTACATTCGCTCGTACGCTCGGGGGTAAAATTTGCCTATTCATAAAAGAACAAGCGCTCTGGGGTTGGTTTGCACGATTTCATGCAATTGTGCTTCCTTGGATCGTTCCAAACTACTTCTGTTGCGATTCCGAAGGCCAAGGTAAGGCTCGATCGATGTGTTTTGTTTTTTTTTTCGAACATCTGGTCCATGCTGGGGTTGCCGAAACTGACTTTTCCTCTCCTTTTGTGCATGTGAACCTGTCAGTCAGAAGAAATATGGTCTAAAATTAAACTTATTTTCATTTGTTCCGTGTGGTGGTGATCGGGTACGAGTGAAGACGGTAAACATAAATCTCCAATGACGTAACCTGAATTAGAAGGCATTCGAGAGGAGAGTCAGATGGGCGTGTAGACCATGAAGATGATGATGACGATACGATGGAGACATGAAGGTCGATGGCAACTAGCATCGATTATAAAGAGCAGTGGCCCAGCTCGCAGAATAAGCAGAAGCTATTTGTATGGAAAGTCGGTATTTCCATTAGTATATAAAGGGTATCTCTATTCAGATGTGGAATATAATTTGTGAAATAGAAGTTAACAAGAATTGAAAACAAAACAAGCTGAGGAAATCAGATGTTGAGAAGGCCTTGCACAGATTTCAATCCTTATGTCATTTACATGATAGGCGATTATTTTTCTTCTTACGCTGTACTAAAGGATGTACTCGTGAAAAATGGTACTCAAAAATTGTCTGCATCTTTTTAACCGTGCAAGTCAAAATTCAGGAATCTTTGTCGAATCTCACGCCAATTCATCCAGTGTTTGGCAGCACCCTCTCAGAATCGAATGAAACTTTGTGGGTGTATAGACTATGTATTTTCAAGCAACTTTGCATACCTTGTTTTTTTTTTTCAAAATTCATCTAGACTATTATTTGAAGAAGGCTTAAGTTTTTTGATCGATTTTTTTTAAATCAACATAACTCAAAAAGGAAAAGACTAACAAAAAAGTGATGTACGGGTGAATTTTAGAAAATTGTCCTAACTTTTATAAAAATTTTTTTTGTAAAATCTATTCTCACACGCTAAAAAAGAATTTAAAATTTAAAGTCAATTTACAAAAAAATGGCTGTCTAAGAATTTGACGAAATTTTTTTTTAATAAAGGCAATATAATTGTCTAAAAGTTCGCCATACATTGCAAGACGGGCACTTTTAAGGAAAAAAAGTTTTTCTAACAACAAATTTTTCATGTCAAATTGCAGAAAAACTTCAGGAGTTATATAGCCACGTAAAGACAATACCCGGTACACAGGTTCATTGCTTTGTAACTATTTCAGAAAATCAAATTTCAGCTGAAAGGTTTTCTGATTCAAAGCATAATCCAATGAAATTTACTTTGAATGTGAAAGATTTATAAATAAAATATATGAAGCTATGTTAATTGCTAATTCGTGAAAATGTACATAAAAAAAATAAAGCCCTTACCCAGCAAAAACCTATGAGTTTTCAGTGAAATAAACAGTATTTCGAACTGTAACAAACCATGACTTTCCCGATCGCAGCAAGCCGTGGTTTGAAAATGACGTGTTTTGCTTTTGCTGCGTCGTTTTCGCGGAAATAAAATTAAAAAATATTCCTCATTCAACTAAAATAAATGGTGAAATTATAGTTTTTCCGAGTGCTTTGCGTAGGACGTTGTGAATGGAATCCCTCTCATAGTGTGTTATGGTCGTGTTTCATAAGATGGGTTGTTTTTTCTCACATTTTTATGTTTTTAGTGACCCGCTCCCGCATCCGGACGCATCCCGACGAGCTTTCCAGCATCAGATAAGGAACATTGGTGAGGTCGTTTCATATTATCAAAAATATACCTTAACTATATACACGCCAGGATCATGAATTTCCATTTTTGATTCTGGAAGTGTGAAAACTCTTCACATATCCATTTGATGTGAGAAGATTTTCATGCGGGGCTTGTTGTAAATGAAGATGACCTCAGAATGTACGTGTATGAACAGGCATTTTTAAAATGGGTCGTTGGATTTTCAATAGAGCTGTCACCTTCAATCTCCAGGGCTAAACATGTTTGCACATAGTGATCACATATGAATTACTGAAGAAATGCAGACAAGTTTCTTCCATAAAAGCACTGCCGGTTAGTGGGAGATTGATTGTTAAGACACACACACACACACACACACACACACACACACACACACACACACACACACACACACACACACACACACACACACACACACACACAACACACACTGTAACAAACCAGTTCAGCAGTGTCTTCTGCGACGAAATGCTGGATGCCGAAGGCCTCGAAGCGGCTACTAGCAATCTTCCCCGCTTATCTGTATTTGGCTCTGCACTCACTATCCATAGTGATATGGTTATTTTAGCAGGGAAGCAGATGAAAAGCTCAACTGGATGCGGTCCTGATGGTATTCCTTCAGTTGTCCTGAAGCGTTGCCTTAACACACTGGCTGTGCCCTTGGCTATGGTCTTCAATTTGTCATTAACTTCCGGTGTGTTTCCTGAATGCTGGAAAGAGTCGTTTGTTTTCCCAATACACAAAAAGGGATGCAAACGATCCGTCACCAACTATCGTGGGATTGCTGCACTAAGGGCTGTATCCAAGCTATTCTTCAAAGGCTGGTCCATGACTATTTACATACTATTTCACCTGAACAACACGGTTTTATGCCCAAGCGCTCGACGGCGACCAACCTCACCGTATTTACATCGTTCGTCATCTGCGAAATGGAACGCGGTCATCAAGGAGACGCCATATACACAGATCTCTCTGCGGCCCTCGATAAAATGAACCAACAGATTGCAATTTCCAAATACGAGAAAATGGGGGTTCACGATCAATTGTTGAACTGGCTCCGCTCATACCTGACTGGTAGAACTATGTCTGTGTGTCGTCCAGCTTTTCAGTAACATCCGACGTTCCGCAAGGCAGCCACCTTGGTCCATTCCTTTTCCTGTTATATATGAACGACGTGAACTTGGTCCTCAGATGCATCTTCAGCAGGAACTACAAGTGTTCGACGACTGGTGCCGGATCAACAGAATGTCCTTAAATGTATCCAAATGCTCGGCTATCTCCTTTGGCCGAAAACGTGCGATGTATCTCCACGAGTACATCCTTCGAGGAACACTCTTGAAACGTGAAACAACAGTCAAGGATCTGGGAGTAATGCTCGACTCTCAACTGTCATTCGAGAACCACATTGCCTATATTGTTTCTAAAGCCTCATCGCAGTAAGGATTCATCGTACGCTTCGCAAAAAACTTCAAAGACGTGTATTGTCTGAAGGCACTATACTGTTCTTTGGTTCGTCTTTTTTTTTTTCTGGAGTACTGTGCTGTCGTTTGGTCTCCTTTCTACCAAAATGCAGTCCAGAGGATCGAAGCCGTTCAGCGAAGGTTTATACGCTTTTCTTTGCGACATATTCGTTGGCAAGACCCTCGCAGATTGCCTAGTTATGAAAGTCGGTGTAAGTCATCAGCCTGGAATTGTTGGAAGGGAGGCGTATGGTGGCCAAAGCGTGTTTTCTCGGTGACCTCCTTCAGGGAAACATCGACTGTTCCACTTTACTTGGTCTCTTGAACATCAACACTCGACGACGAAACCTACGTTTACAATCTTTCTTTATAAACCGGCACTCAAGGACCAACTACGGCAAACACGAACCTGTGCTAAGCATGTGTCGCGTTTTAAACAGCTGCTATAACGTGTTTAATTTTAATGTATCCCGTGATGTTAATAAGCGTTGTTTCCGAAGATGTATGTGTTAGTTATTGTATGTAATTTAGTGTTATCTAGTTGTCATTGGGATAAATATTATTGTCTGTTGACGAATAAATAAATGATATATAATAAATAATAAATAGCTTGTATAATTAACTAATCAGTGTGCACTTAATCATGTATAACCAATTTTTGACCGTTCCACCCTTTAAGCTTGTTTTTCGAAGTCATTAGTTAATTTCAATTTATTTCGTAAAAAACACATCATGATATGGATTTGGTTCGTAAACCAGCTACACGTCACACGTGTGAGAGCTGTCAATGTTTTAAGCGCGCCCACGGAGAGGCATAGTGGTTTGAAAGCAAAAACACTAAGCATGTTATTGTTAGAAAACTTGTTTTTTCTCTTGATGTGTTCATTGCAAGATGTTCAGAACAGTTGAAGCAATCGAGTTCATGAATCGTTTACATGAAGAAAAAAATATACGAATTTCACAATAGGTTTTTTTTCTGTAAAATCAATTTTAACCCTCTACTTCCGAACCCCGCCTTTCAATAAAATGTCTCTGAAATTGTGAAATGTTTTTTATATGATACTTCTCACACTAGCATCTCTTCAAAATGTGCTTACCTATCATACACACACATTGTTTATGTCTAAACAATGTTCTGTCAGATTAATTTTACGTGAAAACTTCAAAAGTCGAGGAAAACGCAGAAAAAACTATTTTGTGTTCGGTACTGTAACATAATAGGAAAATTATCACAGTTTTCTTAGTTTTCACAGGAAATAAAATTCATAGGTAAGTAGTTTAAATGTACTACTTTGCGTTAGACATAAAGTTTTGTTGTGAAATTTACTGTAATATATTGTATTTTGGTGGAACGTGTAAGCCGCCTTTAGGCTGGGTTGGGCATTTGGGCGAACTAAAAATCTTTTTTGCAGTAAATGAAAAAAATTCAAAAGTTTGTCATTTGGGCCTATTTTTATAATGTTCTATAGGTTTTGGTTTCGCGTCTCACAATGAAAACACCATCGAGAGGAAATTTGTCCCTGTTGAGCGACCGGCAGGCCAAGGAGGCACTTGAATCAATGAATGATGCGGGAGACGACTTTGGTGATAGTGATGACAATTGTTTTCACGACTCTGAAGTGGAGGAATAGTTTATATCACCACCTCCATCAAAAAAAAAACGAGGAGAGACATTGATAAGGATTCCAGGATCAGCAAATGGAAGTCGAACCCAATCGTGGGACCTGGAACATTCACTGGAGCTGCGGACGAAATCGATGCTAAGTCTTCAGTATTTAAGAACATCAAGTGGCGTAAAGGAAATCTGGTCGTTCCGGAATCAGACCTCCTTTTTGATGAACCTGACCTGGAACAGTTTAATGAAATGAACACACTGTTCAAATGCTTCTCATACTTTCGCGATGGCATCCTGGAGCACAAAGGAGCTCAGACAAACCTTTTTGCGAAGCAAAAAAAACATCACGACCAATTTTTCTACAACAGCTTTGGAAATAAGATTTGTTTTAAAATTCTTATTTACATGTCTGTTTACCTATTCCATAGTGTGAGATCCTATTGAAGTAAATATACATTCCTGCCCATCCAAAACACAAGGACACGAAACAGATTCGATTAAACTCGCCAACACCTACACTTTAACGACAATGACACCATGCCTGTTAAGACTTCAGAGGATTTTGACATATTAAATAAAATCAGACCCGTCATTGAACATTTTAATGATAAATTCAAATCGGTTCCACTCACTCAACATCTTTGCGTAGATTAGCAGATGTGTTCCACCAAGATGAAGGCACTTATTCGGCAGTACTTGGCAAACAAACCCCACAAATGAGGTTTTAACAAGGGGTGGATTGCTCAGCACACTTTTCTCCAGTGCTATTTTTTTAGTGTGTCTACAAGCGTTGCAATGTTCTGGGATTTCCCGTAATGTACCAAAGGTGCCGATGTGTTGACAGCCCAAATTGTTATTTTCTGCTGAGCCTGGCAACCAGGCAATGCATATTGGCAAGGTTGCTGGTTTCTTATTTCTATAAGCTCAACTGTCAAGAGTGTGCTTCAGTGTGCCACACATGTGGTATGGATTGAAAATCGAAGTGCCGCAGTTATGAAACATATTCGTCTAGTGTGTAAAACATCGTGGCTGGCACACTGTTCTAAGCGACTTACCCTTGGGCTTTAAGCTTTTTGTTTTGTCCGATTCGTATGGATTTTCGTACAGTTTTGAGGTTTACCGCGGAGCTGGTGACAACTTGGTGTTACCGGGAACTCCCGATTTGAGGGCAGCAGCAAATGTAGTGGTGCGGCTTTCAAAAATACTACCAGATTTCAGAAATCACATAATGTATTTCAATAAATGCTACACATCACTAACCTTGCTGGCTTACCTACGCTCCAGAGGTATGTGTTTTAATGTTAAGAACTTCGTCATATGGGAGGTGTTGACATGGCAGCTGGGCTCATTGGTCGATATCGTATCCGAGTCAAAACAAACAAGTATACAAACCGTTTGATGTATCATCTGCTGGATTTGGCTATGGTAAATGCGAAAGTGCTGTTATAACGAGTGTACAGAATTGATTTATCGTGTGAATTGTACCAGCTACCGAATTTTCAAGCTGAGGTCGCAAAAGCAATGTGCACTTACAGTGTTCCAGCCCCCAGGCAACCTGGTCGACCAGGTATGATCACTACGAAGAAGAAATCTATTCCAAGGCGAGAGTAACTTCCACCAGCTGATACAAGATATGAAGGATTTAATCCCTTCCCAGAAATTCTACCTCGTTCAGAAAAAAAGAAAATGCCGATATCAGGAGTGCAAATCGGGAACGCAAATCATGTCGCAAATACGGCATACATTTGTGCCTACAGGCAAAACAAAATTATTTTTACGCTTTTCATCATAAGGAATGAATAGTACGAGCGGTTTTGAAGAAATGTTTTTTTTTATCAACTGCCCAACCCGGCCTACAGGCGGTTCTATATTTTTGGTATTTAATCAAAAGTACGTTACTTCTATGAACTAGTAATATGTTTTCCAGATTTTCTATCACAAAACTACTGTAATCTCGATTTTTCAAGCAAATTAAAGATCTGGGCATTAGAGGGTTAATTGTTAGGGTGACTTTTTTTTTTTTTATTCGGACTTTTTTGGTGGGGGCGGTTACAGGCGGGGGGGGGTTTGGGTTGGTGGTTTCCCCAATTGTTTTTTGGTTAATGTCACAGGTTGTTTCCCCTTTTTTTTTTGTTTTTGTTTTTTTTCGCTTTTTTTTGGGGGGGGGGGGGGGGGGGGGGGTCCAGCTCTTTTGGAATGAACTGGACCCCATAGTCCTTGTACCATAGTAGTCTTTCCTTGCTGTATTGGCAGCTGGCTAGATCTGGCCAAAACGTAACTGGACCATCATGGGACTTAACAAAAGGTAAAATCCGGTTGTTGAAGCACTTCTTTTTGTACACTTCCGAGTTGATTATTTTATCTGTCACAAAAACTCTGATTTTCTTGCCACAAGAACAGATACCTTGCCAAATTATGAATTTATTCGCGAACATATCGTTGCCACGAGAAGAGTTTCAAAGCTAGCTTGCTGCGATCCCCAATAACCTCCGAAAAATCGATTCAAAGTAAAATCTCCTCCAACTGTTGACAATGTCTATTGCTCTGTTCTCATCTTCTGCTCACTTCTTCGATTGTAATTGCCGTGTAAAGGTTCTTATTTCGATACATAGTTCGATTGAGGATAAAATCGATTCAGATTCTCGATCAAAGTTGACTGGTCCTTTTGAATATTTATGCAACGCAGTGTTGAAAAAGTTCATCAAAGCTCACTATAACTAACGAACCTTTCCTTCGATGACCTTCGTGCAAAATCACGATCTCTTCCAACGCTGAGCGCAAGAAATGTCCAAAAGAAAAAACAACAATTAATTTCTCTGCAATCTGTGGAAAAAGAACCTGTTTCAAAATGCTCAAACCCCAATAGCTATGCACATAAATCTTATCAACCCTCCCGAAAACAAACAGCCCTTGCGTTCGCCGATGAGGTTGATCAGTATCTCAAATCAACACTACGGACACCAAATCCCTAGCAAAACCGGTATCCCCAAAAACCCTGTATCCGTGTCAAATAGCTGTCGACGTCTATAAGCTATTGATGTTTATTTTTATTTGCCTGGTACCGTTCGCCGTTGTTGGGTGAAAAGGAAAAGCGAAACCAGTGTACAGTGAGTGGGCCGAGATGGTAGAGTCGAATAGCACCTCTAAACGAACCACGCGATAAGCAATGCCAAACCCGAACATGCTCCGCGGAGAAACTGGAGAAGCCTAACGAAGCCAATCGTTGGAATTGCTCAACCTTTTGGGTTTCCGATATCCCGAATGTAGGCGCCCAATTTATTAGGTGCGAGATAGCAAGAAAAATAAACTATCCCAGGAATGTTGACTGCTGAATGTCAGGGCCGCTGAGGAAAAAAAAACTTTTTTTTGGCAAATCTGGTATCGCTTTCTAGGTCATTGGACCGAAAGTTGAATTTGATAAATATTTTTGTCAAACTGTTTTAGTGAGATGTATTTACCGGAAAACAGCTCGTTCCAAGTAGGGCAATCGATTCCGAAAGTCACCCGTGTTTAGACGGCACAGCGAAAGTGCCAAAATTAGTAGCTGCGGCAAATGTAAAGGTGGGAAAACGTAATGGCCAATCTCCCGAGCCGGAGATTTACAATTACAAAATTCACTTTTCAATGTGAGTTTGAAAGATGTAGGTTATTTCACTTTTTTCCTGAACTCAACTTTTCCTCTCTTCCGGCTCGGTAGGTATGGAACCAGCTGTTGCTGGCATGCAACAAACGCACAGACGAAGAGCTGAGTCATTCGGTGAATCGCTCCAGTTTTTCAATTAGTCATTAGAAGAAACTCTACGAATGAAGCTGATGGTATTGTTGATATTGGTGCTGCCTTTGCTGATGGTGGAAAAGAGCGAAGAAAAACAATCAATCAGCTTCATATTGAGGGGTGCATGGCGAAGCTGTGGCCTATGATCGTGAATGAAAGTGCAAATTTGGGGCAAGCATCTGGGAGGCAGCAATCGTTGGCTGGCTGGGGCGAACGTTTGGGGAGCTCAGTTGTGCGTTGGGAGGTGCTTTAAAGGTTTCAATTTCAATCTGGACAGGAAACTCCGGGGAGTTTCACTTTCTATTGCAGTATGATGGAAATTGGTTTGTTTGTGTTGGTGGAAAAAAATGTGTTTTAAATCGGTTGGGTGTTCAGGTTAATACTCAACTCAGTTTTTTTATGTTTCAGCCTTTTCTAGCGGAATGTGTCTTATGCATGAAATGAAAGAGATGAAATTAATTATGTCGTAAATTGTTTAAATATTATCTTAATACTCATATTTAGAAAATTAAAAATCAGATACTTCTGAACTTGCCAGGAATATTACGAATATTTTGCTTATAGCAGTATTATCAATTTTAAAGTGGAATGTTTCTGGATATAATATTTTTCCTATGCTGAAAACCTAAACTTTCTTGAGATCTAAGATCTACAAGCTTGACAAGTGATTTCTCCACAACTTATTGAAAACGACTTATCTGTTTTTGTAAACAAAGAGAAAGATTCAAACGTTAAATTCTCGAAACCCTTAGCACTTTCACGTAAACTAGGACCACCAACACAAGGAGGGTTATTCCGAGAGTCGAAGTAACGATTGTCAATTTGTGAAGTGAGAAAACTCACCTGCAGTGACGTGGCTCTTCTGGGTGAATCAAATAGAGAGTCACGTCACTGCAGGTGACTTTTCTCACTTCACCAAGTGACAAACGTCACTTCAACTATCGGAATAACGCTCAAGCAATAACATTTCCTAACATGATGGTGATGCTAGCTTCCGTGTGGATGCTGTTTTTTTTTGAGAAATTTACGTTTGAATCTTTGTTCCCCACCTTTGTTTTCAAAATCAGATACGTTGTTTTGAATAAATTGTTAAGATTTAATAGATTTTGTGTACAAAACATATTCCAGAAGAACCCAAGAGTGAAGTAGCGATCTAAGCAATTATCAATAAATATTATTCATTATTCATACTACTAAGTACGTGCCATTATTAGAACAGAACATGTTGCGACATAACCCATTTTAAAGGGAACATCCAAACTTGTCAAACCACATAGTGAAAAAAAATTCCGCCACCTCCATGTGTTTGCCCGATGAGACAGTGTAAGTGTCAGTTGACATCTAGGACAAAGATAACTATCAAACAAAAACAAAATCAATATTTGAATTTGATTGTTGTTGTTTCGTATTCACGTGACTTTCAGCCTGAGGCTGCTTGCTTGATCAAGCCGAAGAGAGGACCTGGACCCTACATATCGAACCCATCAACACATGGACCGGATTCAATGGCTTTAATTCTCTTCCAATGGAAGACGTCTTAAAAATCCCAACGACGCCAATTGGAATTGATACCAGATCAACTGGCGTGAGAGACAACCCCGATTGCCACTTCACCCCTGGCGCCGTCAGGTTTGAGTTAGAGAGATAATTGTTTTTCTTGGAAAATTAGGGAAATTTTTAGTGAGCGTTTGTAAATAGAATTCAGAATACACTGAATAGCTTGTAGACATAAGTAAAGTGGTGATTGAGATTTTAAGCTATCGGAAAGGTGCCTAGTAGATAAAAAACAAGAAATAATTATTAGGAGTTTTGTCAAATGAACACTACTCGAAATCTGAAAACGTGCCTAAAAAAGTTAAAAAGATTGGCAAAGGATAATAAAGCTACAAATTAAAATTAACAATTTAACGATGCTCAGAACATTAAAATACAAAATGGTGAGTTGATATTAATTTCAGCACTATCAACTGAGTTGATAATTATTTCAGCACTTTCAAATTTGCATAACTTTATCCATACTAGACCGAAATTAACCAATATGTTCACCGTTTCTCTTTAGAGTGTATTGATTACATCCACTCAGTTCCGTAATTGTCAGTGAGATTTCGACCGACATGGACATTTGAAAATCAGCAAACGGCGAAAAGAAGCCACGAGCTGGACCAATGCGAAAAAAGTGAAAGGGTGAAGGTTGTTCGTTACAAGCGAAATCCGAATATTTCATGTTTCGATTAAAGGGCCGAGAAACGATCCGGGTTGAAAACGTGCAGAATGCCCAACTTCCTAAATCTAGACGAACGCCAGTAGAGTGTTGCCAAAACGCGTGCCCGGAAACTCTACACAAAGCTGCTAAAGAAATACTAGTGCTGCGTCATTGATGATGAGACTTACATCGAAGCTGATTTTAAGCAGTAGCCGGGACAGGAAAATTTTGCGGGAAAGCATGCTGTGAATAACCGTTTCAAATCGAAGAAGCTGTCAAAAGTCTTATCGAAGTATCTGAATAATGCCCTTGTGGCAAACGGAGTAAACCATTCGGGAACAAAGGCATTATAAACAGTAAGATTTACAAAATGGAGTGCTCCCCAAAACGGTTACTGCCGTGTTTGAGATTGCACGATCCAAAATAATTGTTTTGACCCAAATTCAAACCCAACTCTGCTTTGAATTCAACCGTCATGTTTAACCAATTTTAAAGACCTTCCAAGCAATCCTTGAGTTCAGATCATGATGTTCTACACGATCACTAAGGAGATTTCGATGCCTCGACCAGACTTATTAGGTTTAAAAGCTTCACATAATCACACTGCAATAGACATATTACAGCATTTCTAGAATACTTACGGTATTTCAAACTACCTTGAATATAGATCTTGATGTTCTACATGATCAACAAGACTATTTAAGATGTCTCAACCGTACTTATGAGTTGAAATAGCTCCACGGGACATCAAAACACTTTAAAAGGCATGTTACAGTATTTCTAGAATACCTATGGTACTCCAAACTATCTTTATATTCTACATGATCAACAAGGCTATTTACGTTGTCTCCACCGTACTTATGAATTAAAATAGCCCCATGGGACATCATTACACTGTAATAGATCGACTACAGTATTTCTAGAATACCTAAGGTACTCCAAACTATCCCTTCAAACTTTGATGTTCCACATGATCAATACATGATCCAATGTAAGTATGGGTGAGAAAAACTTTATGAGATATCATTACACCATTTAAGATATTTGACAGTATTCTCAGAATATCTACGGTACTTAGAATTATTTTTGAGTTCAGATCATAATATTCTACAATATTATCACGGATATTTACTGTAATATGTCTGTATCGGGGTTATGATTTTCCTTGTAGCTTTTAAAGCTAAGAAGTACGGTCAAAACACTCTAAACCTTCTTGTCAATCATATACAACAGCAAGAACTGAACTCAATGACATTTTGGATGATCTAGATCATCATTGTGTCCGTAACCTTACCTGTTCAATATTTTTCCTAATTAAAAGAGTTAGTTTTGAACAACTTTGCAAAATTAAGTTTTCCTGTAACCCTCAAAGCCGAATTTTGAATCAGTTATGCTGAAATAAAAAAAATGTATTGAACTGCTGTAAAAAGTTGGTTTCACTTCGTTAACTATAGCCGATTTACCAATAAATCTAAAGATTCGTTATTATTATCGACTCATAACTTGTATGCAGTTTGAGAAATTGAAATAAACATCAAAAATTATCCGACATACAGACGTTAGACAGTAGTCCAAGCCAGTGAAGGATGCACTCCTATTCATCACTCATGTTCTGCTGCGACAACGTCGATTGTTTGGGTGAGATTTCCAGTGGAAGCGATAGTGGTGTTGTAATGATATGTACTAACTTTCACATCCGCTCATCGCGGTGTCATTCAGATCAACATATTGATTACTAGAAAATAGCTTAAGTGTCGGGCTAGAAACGATTTGATTTTTCGCTCCTTTCTGGTGTCTCTTAATAGGAAGTGCATTGTTATTTTCAAATGTTATGTTTATCAAAGCGAAACAGACTTGATGTTCTTCTACCTATGCAAACAAAATTATTTTAATACATTGCAAAACATTCAAGGCCCATCAGCTGAGAAACGCTAATTTACGAGATTCTAAAGAACTTCCAAGTTATCAAGAAGATACACTTTTGTAAGGTAAATTTAGAGTGAAATAAACACTCTCAACCGGGCCGAAATTCATCTTTTTAAAACCTTTTCAAACATATCTCCTAGGATCGTAGCCTGCATCACTTGAAGACGGACTACTTGTTTTTCATCTAAAACTTTTGTTTTATATTTTATTTAGTTAATGATGAATGTATTTTTGTAATTGAAGTAAAGAGCGTAAATTTTTTTCTCTCTCCAAGAGAATTGCTCTCTGGACTCCCTAGAAATGGGTGGCATGTTTCTTTTCGCTCGGGTGCTGTCAGTTCAATCGAAGATGGCGTCGAAACAGCAAGCACTCCGCGAACGTGTTGTACGGTTTTACGAAACGCATGGTCATTGTGGAAAAACGTTTACGGTAGACCACTTTCGAGACGAAAACGTGCCGTGAGTACAGTTTACCGGATCCTGGCATTCCTGAGCGTGGAGCGGAAGGCCAGTAGCGGCAGTCCGGCGAAGATAATGACGAAGAAGAAGAAGGAAGCGTTGAAAAAGCTGTTCGACAACATGGACAGAGCGAGTTTGCGTGACGCCGGCCAAAAATATCACTGCTCCCATACCTTGATTCACCGAACCCTCAAAATGGAGGACATCATCGGTCGGAAGAAGACTCGGTCCCCCGAGTACACGGACGAGCAGATAGCGACCGTGAAATCGCAGTGCCGGTGGATGACGAGAACTACCGTGGGACATCGTTCGTGCTGGACGACAAAAGTTACTTTCCGCTCTCGAAGATCCACATTCCAGGCAATAACAGCTACTATTCCAGCGTCAAGTCGGCCACACCCCACGAAGTAAAATATAAGTTTAAGCATAAATTTGAAAAAAAAAAAAGTTATGCTGTACATCGCCATATCGGACAGAGGGATTTCAAAGCCGTCGTTCAAGCCGAGCGGTCTGGCCATCAATCAACAAGTGTACCAGGAGGAGTGTATTGATAAAATTCTTCTGCTGTTCTTAAAGGAGCATCATGCGGATGGGAAGTACGTCTTCTAGCTGGACAAGGCGTCTTCCCATTACGCGAAGAAGACGCTGGAGTATCATAAGCAGAAAAAGATACCGTACGTGCCAAAAGAAAGGGACCCGACCAACTTGCCCCAGTGCCGTTCTATTGAGGATTTTTTCGGCACCCTCAGTGCCCTAGAGTACAAAAATAATTGGCGACAGCTTATTCAAAATATGACTAATTTTGAACATATTTAAGTTTGCCACCATTAGAGGCCTGTAGAGAATCCCACGCTCAACATTACTTTAACTAACCCATTAGGCTGTCCAATTATATCACTGTTATCCAACATGAAAGTCCTCTCAATTACACGGTTTTGCACGTTCTGGTCATTCTCACAGGAATATCTTGAAACATCTCCCCTCGTGAACGTCAAATTTCTATAAGATTAAGCCGGTCAGCACCAAATACGTGTAAAATTCCATCTAGCTGGAAGCATCCGTCAGAAAAACTGTAATTTCGATCGTTTTTTTTAAATCATACCATCATTTACCACACGCTATTTCTAAACTGTTGACTCACTTTTGAATAGCCTTACTTTTGATGGATTCGAGTAAATCCTACTCGAATTTGGTTTGGTTTGTTTGATAATATTCTGTGAGCTTTAAAAAAAACTTCAACTGTATAGTGAAATGATTGTGTGAAAATTCCATTGATTCACTAAAACACTGACACTGACACGAAAAAATATCAACCGAAAATCGAATCAACAAAAATTACTCCAAATGACTCAACAGTTCTCAAACACGTTCCATGTACATTGCAATTCAGCATCCATCCAGCAGCTACTGCACAGTAACCCACTGCGCAATCCATTCCCAAATTTGCCCAGCTCAATTCGCTTACTCACCGTTGGAATAAGGATCCTGGATGACTGCTGCTGATGCAGCCGCTAAATCTGAAAATGAAAATCGAAAAAAAATAATGCCCATTATTACCGGGAACAGCTACATTATGTGCCTACAAATGTGATCGAATAAATAAAATTCGCACCCGCTCAGCCATCCCAACCGTTCCAGGTTCGTGATCGTCGTCATTCTCGCCGTCGTCGTCGTCGTCGTCGTGAGTTGATTGACAGCAGCGCGGAATGCCGTTGAAGGTAATTAGGTCAAAATCAAAATATTTGGAAGGAAAAGAAGCCCAAAAGTGACCTCGCATCGCATGTGCACAATTTGTATGCTCACAACATGGGGCCGTTCGTCCGTTCACTGCCTTCTCCCTCTCCCTTCACTACATCAGCCAGATATGTATGCAGTAGCAGCATCATTAATTTTGAAGAAAACCTTTGACTTTTTTCCCTTCGCATATCCCGCGTGTCCCTCTCTCAATAGACACTCGTTAAGCACAAACAAAAACGGCGAGTCCATCTCAAGAAAAAGGCAACGTCTCGTTTCGAGCCCATACAGTGTAATGTACTGCGTTAAAGTAAAGTGATGAGAAGAAAAAATCAGAATAAAACCACTATAAATAAACGTCATAAATTAAACCAGCTTCTCCCGGCCGTGGTCAAATTCTCTTTCACCACAATGACTACGAGTACGGTTAACATGGTAAGTGAGCGAGTGAATGCTGTTGCTGCAGCAGAAGCCCAAGCAGTAAGCAACCAAAGTGCAAGATCCATCAAAGTCTGAAATCTGCTGTTGGGAAACTGCAACCGGCGTGGCACCCCAGAGTTCAAGGAATCCTGAAAACATAAAGTTCAAAGAAATAATTCACTCCGTTGCATATGAAGAATCAGGAACGACGATCGGCGACCGCATGTGTGCCAATGGACGCAATTTTTCCGCAGAAGTTCACTCAACGGCACATCGCGTCACCTTCTTATCTGCCTCGCTTCTTACGTTGGCCCTTATGGAGCTCTCAGGATGGCAGTGGACGGAGTAGGCATTGCATGAATGCATGCGCATGTTTCAATGCCATTAAAGATCATGTACCACCAGATGAAAGGACCCTGACCAGAACATAACTCGCCGAAGTGAGAGCGCACGCGTAAGGGAAAATACAGTTAGGTCCTGTCTGTGGAGAAGAATGAAAGAGAAATGCTTAAATGCGAGGCCCAGTATTGTTTGCTGCTTCGCCACGCGATCTTTTGTTATGGAAATGGAACACATAGGCTCCGGGATGGGGTCTAAGTTGGAGTTGACTAATACTTGAGATAAAGTAAGTTACGAAGAAAATGTCAGTATAAAAATTCTTAAATTTTGCAAACTATTGCAAACGACCGGGCGGAAGGTGGGTGGAACTATAAAACGTGGAAAGAAATTTAGCTCAAAATTATATTAGGTCCAAATAATATTCTTGCCGGGAGAAAATTAGGTTCAGATGACACAAAATTAATACATAGAAATGGTAAAAAAAAGTTCTTCCATGTTTTGTTGCCTCTAATCAATTGTCAATTATGAAACAATGATTTCGACAAGGATTTTTCAATAGGGCCTAACTGACAAACGCTTTTTTCCGCGATTTTTTCGTCATTGAAAACTTGGCTTATCAATCCACCACAGTCATTTCGAAGAGGAAGAGTTTACCTATCCGCCACGAGAAATTTACGTTTGTCAGTAAGGCCGTAATGAAAAATCTTTTTCAATTTCCATGGCACACTACATGGATATATCATTATAACATAAGAGGGAACTCTAGGTTTTTTTTTTTTTTTTTTTTTCATTAGGGCGAATCTACAATTGAGAGACTCTCTCTGTTTACTTTCTCTTTCACCAATAGCTAAATCATTTTCACATTTGTCGTTTGGCTGTTTGCCCAATATGCTAGCCAGCACTCTTATCTTGCGATCTGTGTTAAAGAATCAATCCATAGTTTTATAATGGCGCTGTAATTAATGAAAGACAACGAGACAAGAGAGAGTCTCTTAATTGTAGATTCGCCCTAATGAATAAAAACCCCAGAACTGTTTCACTTTCGTTTCTGTCGTCCGACCATGATGAATTTGATCCAGCAAAAATGCAAAAATCTCCAAAATACAAATTTTCAATATCATCTTATACAATACCTTGACATCAACATGTCAAGTTGCGATTTTTTTGCGATATCTTATCCAAGTTTGAAAATTCCACAACTGTTTCAATGTTTCTCGTATTCTCTCCAAATTGGGTGACACAATCCTGATAATATTTAAAACCACAGTATTCATTTCATGCATTTTCATCGAATGTGTTGACATGATACTTTATTTATTGGAACCCGAGAAATCCTCTGCCCTTCCACAAGAAATCACTGGGACGTTAGATAAAAGGGTTTGGTAGGCATCATGGTTCATTTTGGTGTGCGACTCGCTGAAATAGAGTGACTTCTAGTAAGTTATTTAAATATGAATGCTGATTTTTGATTATAACCGATTTAAAAACACGTCTTGACACGTCAGGCATGGGAAGGGTGCCGCTCAAGTGGGAAGCCGGGGGAAGGACGAGTGTTCCTTTCGGGAGCTTGTGGGGAAACGCGTAACTCTTCTTGCCCTGAAAAGGGCGGATTGGGTTCCAGAACTCCGTCAAGCCAACAACTAGGTCGCCGGTGGACTGTAAACACCAACTCTTCTCGTCGGGTGGACCGCTGCTGTCTCGGAGGTTATCAGAAGAAACTAGAACACTTCATTTTAGTACTGCGTGGTATTATTACTCTTCGATCTTAATGTTGAGCATGAGCATGAGCATGATTGACCGCCCGAGGTTGCTACTCCGTTGTTGCCAGATCAGCTGTTATTACACAGAGAACCAACAGATGATGCTTGGGACTAACATACATCTTCAATGTGTAATAACTGGTGATCCCAAACTGAGGCAATACCGGTGCCAGCCTCACCCGAATGCAGGTCAAGTAGGGAATGGGTAGGAAAATGTTGACGTGATACTCGCTTTATTGGAAGCCGCGGAATCCACTGCACTTCCACGAGAAATCACTGGGATTTTGGATAACAGGATTGGGTGGCAGCAGGGTTCGTTTTGGTTAACGACAAGATGTTAAGTGTAATTAGTACCGATTTCCGATTTGAACCGATTTAAACCAACAGTAAGGATGCTATTGGGGCCACTCACAAAGTGTGATTGTGGTTTTTCATTGGGAAAACAACGTGATTTTTAATAGTGCTGAAAGCCAATTTTGACCGGTTTAAACCAACAGTAAGGATGCTATTGGGACCACTCACAGAATGTGATAGTGGTATTTCATTAGGAAAACAAGGTAATTCATCTCAACGCTTGAGAGCCAACTTGGACCGATCTACACCAACAGTACGGATGCCGCTGGTGTCCCTTACAAAATGGGACAGTGATTTATTTGCTCCAAGATAGAGTGGCCCGACGAGCATGACGAACGAATAATTTGGATCACAACTAATAATGTACCTCACCACCGACCGATCTTACCCGGCGAACCACGACTTCAGATGCTAACTCGGTCACTCGCGCAACGAACAATAGGCAACCGAAACAATAGGCAAAACAAAACAAAATATTGCGGAACATAGTATCAACACAACCGATTCAACCGATGGTCGACGCAAACCTATTAAAAGTAAATTTTATGAATATAGATACAATGGGTAACAATTACCTGTCTTGCTCCACGTCCTTGAGAGCACTTACTACCTCACTACCGAGTACTAGATATTGTCTTCAAAAGTTGGTAGAAATAAATTATTTGTTGCAACACTTTTCCTGCATTTTTCTCCGACGGTGTTTATTCCTCTCACTATCAACGATCACATTTTCCTCGACACCAGAATACTTCCCCAAAAATTATCGCCAAACAAACTATTTAACTTATTTCTACTCATCCAGACACTAAACAACTGTCAGCACTTTTTAGTCGGGCTAACGTGACAATCCGAAAAAAGAAAACAATTTTCCCACCGCTGTCCTTGGTTAATCTGAAATTTGGTTCCTCGCCCGAACGCACTCTTCATGACACGACGCACGCGAAAACTACGGCGGGACGCCGTCGTTGTTGTCAAAAATTCGAAGGGAAAAACTTCCCCACAGCAGCAGTTTGATCGAACCACTCGATTCCTGAATCCAGCTCGAGACGTCACCTCACTGTGCAATTGTTTGAAAACAAAAAGAGTAAAAATACTCAAACCAAAACAGAGTCTGCTCCCTACAAGGTAATCCAAGCACCTTCGTTTCGCTCACTACGCTGTTTGTGTATGTGTTAAGATAAATATGACTCTCCAACTAATCGCGTCTCATCCTACACTGAAATTTCACACAATCTAATTCGCTTACGCACCAACACATGTAAAATAATCCGCCAGAGAGCAGCAGCACTCTTCTCATACCACTAAGAATATATATTTGAACTGTTCCTCTCTCGTTTGGTTGAGGGCAAAAAAAAATCTCTTTCCACTAGCGGAAAGAATAATTTCACACTTTGTTTTTATCGGATTTGCACCATTTTCGACAAGATTCTCATCCAAAAACATCAAATCGGCATAGATTGCCTATCCAGGCACATTATGCGACACTTTTCTCGAAGATTTGAGACACTTTTCACTTGAATAAAACGTGAAACCCGAAGCTGGCAGCCGCCCAGCGATCAACACGTCGGCTCTCTCGCATTTTTTTTTTTTTTTTTTTGCTGTTGCGACAATTCATAACCTCGTCTTATTTATACTTAAACGTGAGACTTAAGAATGGCAACCGAGAACCTTAGAAAGGCAAGAAGTCCACTGCACTATTGCTCCGGTAAGGTTAATGAGAGGTTCATACTGTGAAAGACGCATTGGTACTCCACATGCTTCGTTTGGTATTGTAACCGTTCGCAAATTTGTTTGAGGTTTCTATAAAAACTTTGGTGGCCATAGCGCCACTCTTGATTTTGACGTGCGAGTTGATTTTTTTTTCGATAAAAAAATTTCACAAAGTGAAAATCGCGCATATGTCAGTCACGCTGACGGAAACTTATTCTGGAAACACACCAAAAAAAATCGTTTAAAGCAATTCACTTTCAAGCCCACTGTTCTAAATCTAATGCCTTCGGCAAACTTTGAAGGAACACACGTTTCACTACCCAACAAATCCAATATTTTAAGACGAAACTTAAAGACCGCGATACTTCTACTTCTCTTGTGCGAGCGATAATGTACGAGCTTAAGATTTTTTCCCTTCAGGAAACTTTGAAGAACAATTATTTATTATTTAGTAAAATTCAATTCGGCACCTTCTTGGATTCAAATAATTGATTAAAAATGAGCTATACACTTTCAGGAGCAATTGCTGCACTCACTGAAGTAGTATATCACTTTGCTTGGCCGTGACGCAATCCGCATGAAACATTTCTCCACCGAAGAAAGTCAAGTCACCAGGCAAAGACAGGTTATATTTTGGTTCTGGTTTTGACTTAACGAACTCAAGCATTATTTGAGCATGAGCATGAGCATGAGCATGATTGACCACCCGAGGTTGCTACTCCGTTGCTTCCAGATCAGCTGTTATTACACAGAGAACCAACAGATGATTCTTGGGACTAACATACATCTTCAATGTGTAAAAACTGTTGATCCCAAACTGAATGCAGGTCAAGTAGGGAATGAGTAGGAATATGTTGACCTGATACTCGCTTTATTGGAAGCCGCGGAATCCACTGCACTTCCACGAGAAATCACTGGAATTTTGGATAACAGGATTGGGTGGCAGCAGGGTTCGTTTTGGTGAACGATAAGCTTTCAAGTGTAATTTGTACCGATTTCCGATTTAAACCGATTCAAACCAACAGTAAGGATGCTATTGGGGCCACTCACAAAGTGTGATTGTGGTTTTTCATTGGGAAAACAATGTAATTCATCTCAACGCTTGAAAGCCAACTTGGAGCGATCTACACCAACAGTACGGATACCACTGGAGTCTCTTACAAAATGGGACAGTGGTCTATTTGTTCTATGATAGGATGGCCCGTCGAGCATGGCGAACAAATAATTTGGATCACAATTAATTATGCACCTCACCACCGACCGATCTTACTCGGCGAACCACGACTTCTGATGCTCACTACGCCCGATAACAAAATATTGCGGAATGGTCGACGCAAACCAATTAAACATAAATTTTATTACACTGATAGGCAAAATAAAGTGCTCACCTCATCGTTTTTCCAATTTCTCCCATTTACTTGGTTCAAATTAAAGTAAACACACTGTATTTTTTTTATTATCTTATTTTTTATATTCTTTTTAAGTTTCACTTATGGAATACTGAAAAAAAGGAGTTTTACTGAAAGAAAAAAAAAACAATTTGTGTTGAAAAAAAACAGTGACAAAATAAAGTGCCCACTTCAAAAATCGATATGTTTTCGATAAGTTTCCATTGGAAGACCCCTCGATTGTTTATGTTTTGATATTTTGACATGTTTTGAAGCAAACGGCTCAACCTGGTGCATTTGTATACGTGATCGCATTTGATTCAATTGAAAAAAATGGAGAACGCAGTGCTTTCGAAAGCAATTCCCTTGTGTATCCGAAAATTGGTCGTTCGTGATGTGCAAAACGGTGAATCGCACCGGGCTGTCGCTAAGAAGTACAGTATCAGTAAGGCAGCGGTTGGCAAAATTCTTCTGAAGCTTAAAACGTTTGGATCAGTGGTGGATCGCCCTGGCAGAGGCAGGAAGCGGAAAACGGATGCGAGAACGGACACCAAGATCATGCGCGAAGTCAAGAAGAACCCGAAGGTAACTGTCCGCGAGATCCAAGACACCCTTCAGTTATCAGTTTCCGGTCGAACTGTTCGTCGCCGTCTCGTAGCACAGGGGTTGAATAGCAAACTTGCCCGGAAGCGCCCATTTATCAGCAAGGCAAACAAAGCCAAACGGCTTAAGTTTGCTAAGGAGATGTGATAATAGAGTTTGGAAAAGGTTTCTGGAGGAGAATAAATTTGTTTAGGGTGGGGGGGGGGGGGGGGGGGGGATGGGGTGGGGGGAGGTGAAAAAAATATCACGGTTCCGCCAGAGCCACTGCTTTGCCTTGCGCAGACAAAGTTTCACGTTTAGTCCTCTCTTCACGAGCTTTTTCAGCGATATGAGTCGTCTTTGAACGGAATATCCGCCAAACTATATTGGTCGTTCACATATTTCACTATTCCTTCTCAGATTCCAACGGACATCGTCTCTGATCCATCGGCCAGAACAACCTTCACTGGCGCACTCGTGTCTAATTTGTCGAAGATCGACATACAGTTTGTCATGTGGCCTGAACATCCACCTGGATCTTGATCCAAGGTCCACTGCTCTTTGATTCAGCTACAAAAAAAATCGCCGAATCACTCTCGTCTGCCTGCTTTGCTTTTGCACTACCGGATTTCAATTTCGCATCGCACTTCACATTAATGCCACTCGGGCCGCTTCTGGACTGCTGCAGACAGTTTAGGCGCAAATACACACTTTCTCACTCTTCTTGCTGCGCATCTTCATCACCTTCTCACCACTTTTAGCGCACTGGTGGCTTTCACCGAGTACTTCTGTCCCGGGAAACAATTTTCTCTTTCTTAGTCGCTGGGTTCATTACCTGTTGGACAACAGAGTGGACCGACGGCTACCCAAATGCCCAGCGGAATACCGGAACAACTCCGGACACTAAGTTTCTTGATAAACGGGAAAAACTGCATACAGTGAACGACCCGGTCATAACAGGCAAACAAATTACCCATAAACTCAAACTGAAATTCTCAATCTTCCCTATAAAATTTCACTGATTTTGAAATTAAAGGAAATGAACGAAAAACCTGACAGCGATAGAAAAACACGTCCGCTTGCGCCCGAAGCTTACTTCGATCTCCTTCAAGCATTATTTTATTCAACAAAAATAATCATCAGCTTATAATAATTAACCTTCAGTTCAATTCAAAAATATCAATCTGCTTTAAAAACTAGAAACGTCAAAAGCTTTTGACGTATATTTTTTTGGTATTAAATTTAATTGAAAACATTCAATAAAGGGTGTCCACGATGAAATTGCCACACACAAAATTGATTCGCAAAATTCGAGTTTTCCTCCGATTGCCATCAAATTTTCAGGGATTGAGAAATAACTATTAAACTTCATTTTACCATTTTACTCGTATTTTATTTACAGTCCATACGCAAATGCCCGCACCTTGGCCTTAACCCCGGCCATAAGATTCTGCACAACCTGTGAATCAACCGTTTTTTGCATGTAAACCCATACTTTCTTCAGTTCCTCGACTGTCTTCACTACCTTAGGTCGTTTAAGAAGGTGTTGTTTCATAATCGCCCAGTACTTCTCGATGGGGCGGAGCTCCGGAGTGTTGGGAGGGTTGAACATTTTCGGCACGAAATTGACCTTATTGCCCGCATACCACTTCAGCACGTCCTTGGAGTAGTGGCATGAGGCCAAATCCGGCCAGAAGATTGTTGGGACGTTGTGGGCCTTCAGGAGAGGAAGCAGCCGCTTCTGGAGGCACTCTTTTATGTACACCTGTCCGTTCATCGTGTCCTGGGTCACGAAAGGTGCACTCCGCATCCCGCACGTGCAGATGGCTTGCCAAACCAGGAATTTCTTCGCAAATTTGGACATCTTCTGAGTGCGGACATGCTCCGGAACGCTGAACTTATCCTTGGCCGTGAAAAACAGGTTGCCGGGGATCTGTTTGAAGTCGGCCTTCACATATGTTTCGTCGTCCATGATGCAGCATTCAACTTTCGCCAGCATGTTTAGGTACAACTTCCTGGCACGGGTTTTGGCGGACTTGTTCTGCTTCTCGTCGCGATTAGGGGCCTTTTGTACCTTGAACGTTCGAAACCCAGCCTTAGTTTTGGCCTTCTGGACAAAACTTCGGCTTAGGTGCAGCTTCTTAGCTACATCCCGAAAGGAGGCGTTCGGATTTCGGTTGAAGGCACCAACTACGCGATTGTGATTTTTGGTGTTGTACGGAATACTTTTTCCTTCACTTCTGGGCTTCCGATCGGTGGTCAACCGTTCCTCGAACCGCTTAATCACTCGCGACACCGTGGAATTCGCGATTCCCAACGTTTTAGCGATGGAACGATGCGAGAGATCCTTGTTCTCGTGATGAATGCGCAAGATTTTATCACGCACGAGCTGTTCTTTCGACTCCATTTCCGCGAGTATTGATCACAGGACTTTAAAACTTGCAGGATGTAAATAATGCACTATGAACTAAATCCACCCAAATTTTCATTAAATTCTACCCAACGGTTAAAAAGTTAGAGCAATTTCATAGTGTGGCAATTTCATCGTGGACACCCTTTAAACGTTACAGTATTTAGATGTAGCTATACCCCCATTCGCGGCACGGTAAACCGGATGTCACTGTAAATTAGGGGTTACCTCTGTGATGGACTTCTACCACCGGAACAAGCGTTCCGTAGTGCTATTCTTACTGGTCTTAACGACTACTGTCGATACTACTCGGTTTATCTAGGTTGTTCAATTATAGAATATACATATTATGACTTAATTGAATTTTTTTTTTAGGCCAAACAGCCTCTCTTCAAGTGGTCTTTCAAACCTTCTAATTGAGTAAGAAGAGAAAAAAGGGCTCTCAAAACCTTAAAGGCAAAAACGGCGAAAAAACCATACTGTAATTATATTTTTCCGTAATAGAAAGACAACAGTGATTATCACACATAAAACCGTTTTTTATTCTGATTACTGATAAATAAAACATCTGCAAAACAATATATTCTCTTTATGAAATGAACAATCCTTACTTTGGAAAAAAAAAAAAACTTTCTGTTCTCATCCTTTTTTACAGGATAAATAAAGCATTCATAAAGCGCTTCGTCATAATATCATACGGAATTGTCTGCTATCTGTGCCAACGAAAAATCTTTTCGTCATCAACTTTGCCCAAGTACATAAGCCCATCGAAATAAGTTTCGGTAAAGTTGTAACTGGATTAATTTCCCGTATGTACAGATATCAGATTGACCAGAGTTTGACCGAAAACATTTGTCAAAATTTTCAAAAACACGCAAGTGCACGAAATCATAGAAGGCAAGCCTTTAGTGGGAGGTTTTTCTGTGTGGTTTCATAGATAAAACAATAGAGAGTGAAAATATTTATCCATGTTTTGAGAAGATGCACAATAGAAAGTTTTTAAATATAAGTACCGGCTATAATTTTTGTGTTTGTATTCTCCGTACGTGGAGTAACGATTATAAAATATAAGGAGATGTTCGTTCATCACCATGAGGCCCCAAAAGTGGACAGTAATGTTTGTTAGAAATGAAAGATATGAAGAGAAAGTGTTGATAGCTGCATCAATGTACGGTAGGCTGTGAAAACTGAATAGAAGTATTAGAAATTGAGCGAAGGGCTTGGATATAGTAGTACTCGAACCAAGGAGGCAATATTTTGCCTGTGATGAGGCCTTGAGGCCTCATGCTGATGAGCGAACTATCTATTTCTACATTATAAGTGCCGAATTAAATCAACAGTGAAGATGCTGTTGAGGCCACTCCCAAAATGTGATAGTGATTTTTCATTGGGAAAATAAAGTAATCTGAAAAGCTCTTGGGAGCCGATTTGGACCGAGTTAAGTATACCAACATTAAGGATGCTGTCGGGGCCACTAATAAAGTGTGATAGCGGTTTTCTTGATCCTAGATATGGTTGCACGTCGAGTGTGGCAAACCAAAAGTATAGATCATGATTTATTAATAAACGAGGAAGCTAAGAAAGTTAATGTACTCCTTTGTTGCCCACGCGTTTCCTACTTGTATCCAAGCTCCAAATCCAAGGGAGTAGCGCCTTTTCTAGCGTGAGAGCTTGACTGTCGGTTGGGACATGAGCACTAACTCTTGTCTCAGCCTTTTATGGCTTATGGTTTTAGCGCCTTTACTCGCTTTCTGAAAAGAAAACAAGAACGCGCCGACACAGAGTCATACGCTCATACACATACACACATATAGGCACACTCTCTGACCCACACACGCACACACACACTTACACTCATACATTCGCATATTCATGGTTTGTAAATACCTTTACATTGAGCCAAACGGTCAAAAAATGTATAAACGATTAAAGGAATTTCCCCCGCTAAACAACAAACGTTACGGGAGTTAAGACTCTATTGATGTCAAAAATATAAAAAGTAAGAAATACTCTGCTGAATTCCATTTTATTGCGTGTCCGATCCAAAAAACCCGATCAGGCAACTAGCATCGAGCAGTGCCCATAACCTCCAGCTAAAGACTGAAGACACGGGTATCGTTTAATCGCACAATTTCTTCATAATCCGACTAGAAGCACAGAATTAAGTCCAGTTGATAATTACGTCGAAACATTATCAAAAAACTTCACATGTTAGATTTCATAGAAACAATTGATCCACATCGCAGGGCATTGAGCAAGGCACACACAATCGTAGCAAGTTGGGGCAACGCACAAAGTATGATGGTGGTCGGTTGGCACTCCCGTAACAATATATGGAAGCACACTCCGGAGAGCACTCCACGACCGAAATTTAAAAAAAAATACAACTAAAAATTAAATCAAAACAGAGCAAAAATGACAAGAGAATTTTTTCCACGTCTCGCTTCGCGCAGCGCACACTACGATTTCAGTATGATTTAATTTTCACAATAGATTCTTTTTCACAGATTGAGTTATATTATATTATTCATAAACATTTTGCTTTCAATTCACGGTTTTGGCTTACGCAAATGATAAATGTTTAATGGTAATCTATTTACATACTATGTGTTCTGTTTAGGTTTGTAGTTGTAGTTGATAATTTAGAAAAGATATGGGGTTTTTTCGCCTTCATAATACGGTATTTGCATGCGGCCGAATCATACAGGCTTTTCCCCATCAAAACATAATTAAGACTGCTAGTCAGAGGAAAAAGTGAAACTAATAATAATAATAATAATAATAATAATAATAATAATAATAATAATAATAATAATAATAATACTAAACAAACGATGACAAAAAAAAACATTTTTCTTTCAAGTCGAGGTGATTAATCCTAAATCAGACACATTATAAACAAAATCAATAATAATTTAAAGAGTAAGGACCTTTTTTTCAGTGGACCTATCTTTTTTGCTCAGTTCTCTTCATCGAGTTTCTCTTTCGTTAATATCTGCAAAAAATATTCATTGTTTTTCTCAACATCTTAAGAGCTAGATAAGATGTTTGATGTCGAGTTGTGTGGCCAACTCGAAACAAAATATGTTAGAACAGCCCCATGTTAATCAAAGGGAAAGTCGATGGAAAAAATCGATAAAAACAGATAGGCCCATTTGAACAAGTTCCTAAAATTCAACGCATCATCTTTGGACGTGGACCAAAGATATTGAAAATAGAGCTAACACGGCTGCATTAGAATGCAATAACTTTTCGTTTGAGTGGTTTTTAATGAGTCGAAATTCGTTTTTAGCTTTCTGAGTATGAGTACGTGAATATTCATGGAAATCTACGGCATGACATTTGGTTCCCTTATTCACACATGAATTTATTCACACAAGGAGTCTCAATGAATCCGATTTTAGAATAAATTTTACTTATTTATTCGGATTTATTATTTTTTTAACAGGATCACAGGAAAACCTTCGTTCAAAGCTCTTCAAAAACAAACAAATTTGCAACCACCTCTCTTCCACCAATCTAACCCATTTTCCGCTGTAAAGTGGCACCCTGAGATTCATTCCGTGTTCAAAACTTGCGGAATGTTATCAGCAGTGTCTAATCTAGAATACCTCTTTTATCATCGCACACAGTCGTCGTCGATTCGGTCCCGTTATTCGCCACTTGATCATCAGACTGCCATTACGCTCCATACAAAAGCCTCGCATGAGAAGGAACGCCCCTGCTCACTTATGCGTATGCTGGATGGGACCTGGGCGTTTTTATTGCTACCCAACGCTATCAAAACGGATGATATGAATAAAATTAATAAAAAAAAAATCAGTTTCGTTTTAACCCAACATTGATTGTGGGCACGTGGGCTGGTGAATTAGTGAATCGTTTCGTTTGTGCGTTCTTTGGCTCCTTGGCCCATCGGTGTTCGAGTAAAGATATCAACCATTTTGGAATCGGTCGGAGGAAGATGTAGATTATTTTGTTTTTCAGCAGGGTCAGTTGCGTAGGCTGCCTCTCTAATGTTCGATCCGACCTTATACGGACCGTCGGTGGTACCCTCACGATGGCAACTTCCTCTAATTAGTTGGCTGACTCTGACCTAATGTACTTTTAATGGAGTCATGTGATTGTTTTACTTCTCGATGATTGTTGAAGCGCAATCGTCTATAAATAGCCATATTCCTGGTAGACAAGCTTCACCCAAGAATAGGGACGCCGGCAACGCCATAATCGTGAGTGAATTTGCATAGTTTTTCACCACAAATCTTGGAACAGAGCAACAGCCAGACACAGTGCAGGCGAAAGTTAGGATCGAGACGCCGGCCGCCAGTCTCAGCGGCAACCAATGTCCGTCGGCCTCTGCTCGGTCCGTGCCACATGGACATCAGTGTATTGGTGAAAAAAAAAGAAGCAAAAGCTGGAGAAACACCAGGCCAAGTCTGGTACGTGATGCACTTAATGATCGCTCTACGCTGGGCACGAGAGAGATGAGTTTTTTCTTAGCCCGATAGACAGAAATGATTAATATGCTCTAGTGTAGTTATTACCTAAGTGAGTTGTAGAGGCGCTTCATTGGGACCATATTTTTCTCCCTCAATTTTTCTCTTTATGGCCTGTGAGCATGTTGTAGCAAACATTGCTTCGGGCACGTACGGAGGAGTGTCTCTGTCTCCGAGCTACAAATAAAGTTTAATTATGAACTAAAACATACACAATGTCCTTCTGTATTATTTTTTTGTATGCAACAGATTGCTTCGAATAGGATTTAAGCCACAAAGGGTGTGGACTGTCTGAAAAGACTTGGGTCAGTCAATTCCAGTGACAACAAGTGAAAAAACACAACTTCAATCTTGTTAATATGTGTGCCACCTAGATTTAAAAAATTATGCTGATCATCCAATTTTGATGACTTATGTGAAACCCGTTTTTGCGCAAAGTCATACTCTTTAGTTAACGGAGTCACTTCCATTGAAAATGGTTCGGCGCGGCTGTAAGAGAAATAATAACAAAACGGGCACCTACGACCATGACGTCTTTTATTTGATAGTTAATAACGTGCAACCTAAAACCCGAGGCTCATTTAGGTTATCGTAAGGAGGTTTTTTTTTTGCAATGAACACTTGAGTGGAAAAAACTTTTTGTCTTGGTTACCTTATGAGTCCCCTGTTTTCATCCGCTAATGGGAAGAGATATTGTACTTTAATATTGGGGATACCAACACCGATACTTTTTAATAAATCATCTCCCTCCTTACTCGGACCGTTGCAAACTGATAAGTTTGGATCTACTGGCTGACAGGCGTGTTAAAATGCAGCGTCTGCTGGTCTTTGACATCCTAATCGGCGTTATTGACTGCCTTGCGCTGCTTGAGCAGATTTCACTGAACGTTCCTCCTCGTCGACTTCGAAATTATCCGATGCTTGCTGTTCCTTATCACCGCACTAACTATGGATATAATAATCCGTTTGATTCGTGTCTTCGAACTTTCAATGCTGTAGGTGACGAATTCGACTTTGATATATCCAAAAATTTTAAAAACATCGAATAAGTACAATTGTTTAGACTTTAAGTTATTGTAAACTAGTATTAAGTAGTTCAGTCTGTACGATTATTTTTATCGAAGACGGTGATAATAATAAATATCGATTATTATTTGTATTGTACTTTTATAGTAGTTAAAACATGACTCAAGTTACGTGAGACACATCGTAAGATACAGGTCCAATATGTTTTTGTTTGATAGCTGCACAGTAGGATAACTAGCAGTGAAATTAACCCCTGGGGCTTAATAATAATAATAATAAAACTTAATGTTACACTACTATAAAACAAAACAACTAAGTAATTATGCTGCTAGAGCAGATTCTTACCAAAGTTCTTTTAAGGTTTGTTAAACATGCTATAAGTCTGATCGAATCATGTTATCGATGTTTATGCAACACATCTGTAGAAAAGTGTTCGACTCTGGAAGTGAACATCCAAATACCGCATCTAGCATACCAAATTATCTAGTCTTGAATGGATACTGCGGTGCGGCTGTAAATAAAATGGTCGTGAGTTCAGCCTCGTCGAAATATGTTTCGCAAAAGTCTGTTTGCGTTTATTCCTAATCAAATTTGTCGATATGTTGTTTGTAACTCACCAAGTAGATCCAATGGAAGCTGCGATTCAAACAGCTGAAAATTCTTTTTGATGGCTAATTTCAAAAACTGCTGTTGAAGAAACGTCATTCGCTGCCATCTTTCACGGACAAATAACTGTTAAAACCTCCCAGTGGTATTATAAGAACTTGTTCAGCATATTTGGTATGTATTCTATTAGAAGTAATGTTGAATCATGCTCGTTATTGTTGATCCTAATAGGCATCAGTTATAGAGCTCTCTACCAGCTTTTTGTGAAAGTTATACAACAATATGTCATATAACTATAATTAAAAACGTTGAACAAAAGCTACAAGATATATAGTTGAAGACATATGGTTTAAATGATGAATAAATGTTATAGATGCTGGCCAAAGTGTTTTTTTTTTTGTTGAACAACCGAGTTAAGATGGCTGCATAAACAAATATTTCACTATGTTTGTAAAACTAATGTTGAATAAAGGCTACACGCAAAACACGCAGTAGAAACTACCATTTCGAGGGTTAAATTAAGCGCAAACACCAACAATTTTTTGCTGACTATAATTGCTTTTGATTTGACCATGCCTGCGATTAGATCAACCATGGTGCGGTTGAAATCAATATGAGGTCTGTCAAATATACCACAAACGTTGAAGGTGATACCATAAACGTAGTAAATTTGACAGAAATTTCATGGTAGTTTTGAAAATAAGCATAGTCAGGTAAAATGGTAGTTTTTACTATAAGATTTTTTTCTGTGTAGATCATTTAGGAATTGGGAAGGGCTTCAAATGGTGAGTTGACAACCTCGAAGGAGGGTGCGACCGACCTCTCGTCCTCACAAGTTCCTACCTCACGCCTCCACGAGTCATATGATCACAAAAGACTGTCAGCTGAAACATGGAGACGCTGATTGGCGTATCCTGGGCAATGTTGTCATTTTGACAATAGCGAAGTGAGGGGGTGCGACTCAAGATCGTGTACCTATAAATCAAAATGTATATCCATATCTGTAATTCATATCATAGTATTGTCCATTGTCATTTAATTAATACACGAATAAAAAAGTATAATAGATTGACAATAAAATGTATTGTAACCATACAATAGAATCAATAGTATGTACAATTGATTGTATTGTTCGCTACAATAAGATAACATTAGGACTTACTGTTTCTACAATAGAATCTATTGTAAATTGAGACAACAACAATAGAATAAGGGGGTTGTTATGTATCTTGACAATAAAAAATATTACTTTTTTCTGAACAAATTTGGGTTAGTAACTATTTATTGTATTGTTTCACTATTGTTGAAAATTCTAGCATATGGGGTGTATAGTAGATCTACTGTAATTACAATGAGATTTTTTTATTATTCTGTTACATGAACAGTAAGATTCATGGTGGGCAATACATTATGCTGTTATTGTATATTATTTTATTGTAATTGTATCGTTATTTTTATCCGGGTAATTTCAGCAGGCTTTGGAATCATCATTGCCTTCCAAAACCATTTATAGCAAGAGCCTGGAGCATCAAAGGCTCTATTTGTTTTTCAGCATTTCAGCATAACATTTACTTTAAAATTGCACTTCTGAACTTCAACTACTATATTCATAAAATACTGACATGTGTTTATAAGCAGTATATGACTATATTTAATTATTGTGTTGAGTGATATTATGTTAAGCAAAGCCATTTATTTCAGAAATCATCAAATTCGATCACTCCAATTGATATCTTTGAAATGTAACTAAAACAGTATATAGAAAAAAATGTCAAAAAAAACAACATGTCTTATAAAATAATATCTTTCATTGAAATTTTATCATTGATATTTGAAAGGATCTATTCTGTTTCCAGCTTTTCGAGGACTAGTAGGATATTGATACTATCTAATTTTTATGTTTTTTTTCAGTACCTATCCAGTGGATGGCAGATATATTTTGTACATACGAATATTATGTTCTCGTATTGAATCAAATATCTTTTCATTGAAATTGTTGAAAGGATTGATCTACTCTGCTTTTCAGCTTTTCCAGGACTAAGAAATATTAATACATATCCAATTTTTATTTTGCAGTAACAATCCAGTGGCTGTCAGTTATATTTTGTAAATACATATATTATACTATATTATATTGCGTACATTACATACACACAATCATTAACAAAGGATAAGGGGGGAATACAGGGTGCCAGCCGAAGTGTAGGCTGGATGAGGGATTCGTGGTTATGTGGCCCAGGTCATGGATGACAATTATGCCTTCTTTGATGCATATCATCAGATCAAGATCAGCGAAGGTCTAATTATCTATCGACAGTCTACAGTGAGTTTGCTAACCCTATTTTTAACAAACCACCAGACGGAAATCCTAATGTGTATTGCTTACTGTTCATTTCCTGTAATATAACCTTTTCGTTGGAAGGAGATTCTCTATCCTTTCCGTGGGTTTCGTGTAAGTGCTTCTGCTTACGGGTCCACAACCCCGTTTTTGGCTCTTCATACAACAGAATAGTGAGCATTACAGGTATGTACAGTTTAATCTTGCCATTAGGAGGAACTGTACGTCATAGCAAGTCCTGCACTGGTGGTGGCTTCCTATCACATCACAGATCATGTAGAAACTGGGAACTTCATTCTAGGGGGGCACTTCATTCAAGTGGTCGGTATCCACACAGCGTTTTGTTCTTTGTAAACAGTTACGCTCGGTCTATTTTTTTTTCACAGTTTAAAACTAAAGCAAACGTCAACTCAAAAACTGCTGCGTCACTGGCAAAACTGATGGATTATCCTAAAAGTACAGTGGCGCATGTGATTAAAAAGTATCAGGAACCTTAGCAACTCCCCGCAATGTGCAAATCAAGCGTCGGAGTGGAACCGTTCATCGTCAACTGTGGGTGAAGTCTATTCGAAAAATCGGAGCGAACATCTCGTATAATGATTTGGCGAAAAAACTGAATGCCGACCGTTGTACTGTGCGGTGAATCCGTCACCGAAAAGGTTATAAATGTTACCGAGCAAATAAACTATCCAACCGATGCCTCCAGCAACAAACAGTGGCCAGAATCCGGGCCCGTAAGCTGTTCGACCAAGTTCTGACAAAACTCGATCGATGTCTCTTGATCGATGATGAAACATATGCTAAAGCAGATTTCAAACCAATCCCGAAGCGCAAGATCTACTAGGCTCCTGGTGGCAGGTACTTGGCAGATTCAAATTTATTTCCGCAGATAAGGATAAAACAATGAACTCGGAAGTGTACACAAGGAAGTGTCTGAACCATCGGATTTTACCCTTCGTTAAGTCCCATGATGGTCCAGTTACGTTTTGGTCAGATCTAGCCAGCTGCCATTACAGCATGGCAGTGCTACAATTGTACAACGATAATGGGGTCCAAATTCCAATCCCAAAAGAGCTGGATCCACCAAATTGTCCTCAGTTCCGTCCGATAGAGAAGTATTTAGCGATAATTAAACGGAAACTGAAGATGAAGAGAGCAGCCACCAGTGACATTGGCCAGATGAAGAATTGGTGGAATCAGCTAGCCAAAACCATGTCTGAAGAATGTGTGCGCTGGCTGATGAGCGGCACCAACATAAAAGTAAGAGAGTTTCTTCGAAATAACGATGAATGGTTTGTTTCAGTTATTTTTATTAAATAAAATAATACTACCTTTGTTTCATTCTTAGAAAGTTTTTCGATTGAAAGCAAAGTTTCAAAAATACACACATGTAAAAGTGCCTCTTTTCTTAATGATCTAGTTTTTAGATTCTCCATTTGATGGATTTATGAATACCCATTTTCTTGTGTATTCACAAATCCATCAAAACGTCTCAGATCAATACAACTACACACACGGAGATTGAAAAGTAAGCATCACTTGCTACATTTATTTTCAACTCGCAGGAAAATATCTTGTAAAAACAAGATTGTAAGAGATAATATCAGTTTGAATTTGGTATGAACTCTTGAAGAAATAACGTCTCAGGATTTTGGATATTTATTTTCTTGAAGCCACTAAGGACTGTATCGAAAATAAGTTATCCACATTTTTTTTCTTTCAAATCATGTACAAAAATTATGTTTTATTCAAACAAAATATTGATCCTTTGTTGTACAAGATTAAACTTCAACATTGATGGAATTAACATTATTCTTTCACGTATTTTCGAATTTTGGTTAGAACACTTTTCATCAAGTTCCTGTCAATAGATTTTCCAAAAATTTTAGACGGTTCAGCCCAATTTTTTTTGTGTTTTTCTTTCAGTTACTGTGTAATTTGATCTGCTCTTCCAGTTTTTTTTTCTGTTTTTAAGAGCCCTCTCTACAATCGGCCTGTAACGAAGCTGAGGGCCATTTGGTGGATTGATGTCTTTCTCCACGAAATCTATACCTTATACCGTGAACCAATTGAGAGTTGTTGAACTTGCGGAAGCTTGGGCTCTAAATCCGGCCAAAACAGTGGGAGGGAGGGAGCATATTATGCTTCTCATATAAAGGCAACAACCTCTTCAGCAGATACTCAGATGGATAAATTTCCGCATTTATAGTTACGCAGGAACATCTTGCTTGCTATACAAGCACTTTACGATCTTTCCACTTGAAGTAACCTATCCGCGTAGTTTACATCCTCCGCTAATTGATGACTCACCGGTAGACCTTCCATCAAGTGGCAGAATAATCGCATAAAAAAATGTGAATGGTGAACTTTGTCTCTTTTTTATGCATGCAAAATTCTGTAAGCATTCAATGGTAATCCTGGAATTGTCACAGCAGAGGCAGAGTAAGAATCTGACAACCACATTAGAAGCATTCCAGACAATACTAGCTGCATCCCGAAACTACGATAATTATTCTGGAAGTGTGTCAGGACTATAATGGCAAGACGAACCAACCCAGGAGGCGTCAATTATTGCGTTCTAGAACAATCTATACAGAAATCTTTGAAGCATCCAAAAGAAATCTAGAATTTTGCCAGAACATATTTTGATACATCTTAGATGAATCCTGGAAGCATTTTTCAATGATTCATTTCATTTTAGTAGCCTCATAGCATTACAATGTCATAAAATCGTCTACAACATATCGCCAATGAACTTGGCTTATGTCTGCTTCTCTCCATCCTAGTTGACGACTCACACTTGCCTGATTTTGCTGTACCTGATCCGTCCACCCTTTTTCTCCACCAAAGTTGGCCCTAAGCACTTTCTTCTACTTTCTTAGCGTTTCAAGCTTATTGCTTTCGCAATAAGCTTATTGCTTGCTCTCAACATAGTGTTCTAAATGCACTTTCACAGTTATTAATTGGGAGCTTTCGATGTCAACTACCATTTTTGCATTAGTATGACTGTGTGGCAAGTACAATCATACCCTATGCCCAGGGAGTCGAGAAATTTTCCTTAGGGACAAAAATTCTAGACCAGACCGGGAATCGAACGCAGCCAGCTCCAGCATGATGGTGCTTTGTAGCCGCGCCTCTACCGACTGAGCTAGGGGAAGACCAAGCACACAACATTAAAAAACAAGAAGTGTTTGCAGGTCCTCCTCGAGTATTGTCCACGTCTCATGACCGAATAGAACCACTGGTCTTATCAGCGGTTTGTCCAGGGTACATTTAGTGCGGAGGTGAATGTTTCTTGACCGTAAATTCTGTGTATGCGTTTTCGGATTTCACGGCTGTTGTCGTTGTCTATCGTAAGCAACCACCTCCAAGGTATCCCCGGCTATCGATACGATGCTTTCTAGGTGGGCCCTGCCGCTCTACACTCAGCAGCAAAAAAAAGCCGTGCAAAATTTTGCTTCCAAAAAAACGCCATGTTCAACCTTTTGTAACTTTGTCAATTATCAACATTTTTGACTGAAAAAACATGGCGTTTTTTGGAAGCAAAATTTTGCTCGGCTTTTTTTTGCTACTGAGTGTATGTTTCTTCTACTTGCATATAGTTTCTTCTACTAGCCTACTTTGTGTTCTACCACCAGCCCCACTTCTGTTGCTTCGCGTTTCAGACGATTGTACAGTTTTGCCACCCATCAAATGTTTTGCCGACAACATTCATAACATCCGCGAAACAAACACCTTCGTTGTTGTCTCGGCTCTTCGCATGACCCCTCCAGCGCAATCTTGAACAACAGGCATGAAAGGCCAACACCTTGTCGTAGTCCCCGACGTGATTCAAACGAGCTAGAATATTCTCCCGTAATCTTCACGTAGATTTGCTGTCTATCGTAGCATTTATTAATCTTGTGAGCTTCCCAGAAACACCGTTCCCGTCCTTAACTCTCCAAAACTCTGTGCGGTCGAAACTTTAAATCGATGAACAGGTGATGCGTTGGGACCTGGTATGCACGGCATTTTCGAAGGATTCGTTTTACAATAAAGATCTGGTCCGTTGTCGACCGTCCGTCGGTGAAACCGTCCAGATAACTTCGCACGAACTCATTCACTGTTGTTATCAGCGCGCGCCTCCATTGGACTGGCAACGCTTCCCAATACAGTCGTAGTTACTTAGCAGCCGTACCTCTATTCCCGTTTCTACAGGAAACTGATAACAATCGATGAATAGGTATGGATGATAGTAGATGGGAAAATAACAACAGCAAGAAGAGAAAATGATAAAGGAAAATATTTTGTTGTTAGTAAAAGTATCCACATTAATCCGGACACCTTCAAATCATTGTAACTTTTGAAATATTGCACGTAGGAATGAAATATTTCACTGTGGTATAGCTGAGAGTCTATGATGAAAAGACTATGATTGATGTTTACATTTCATGTTTAGTATTCAAGATGGCGACGAAAGAAAAACAAGTGCGTGAGCGAATTTTGTACGGGCGTACGGCAAATCCTGACTTGTCAATAATCGTGCAAAAACATTGGATTTGCCTAAATCCACTGTTCACGATGTGTTCAATTAATTTTCGGAACATTTGACGGTCCAAAGGAAACCGAGAAGTGACAAAAACACTGGACGCGCTGATCCTGTCATGGACCGAAAGGTGAAAAGAATATTAACGAAAAACCCAAATCTCTCCATTCGAACGGTGGCTCGTAAAATAGGGATGTCGCCTGGTTTAGTCCAAAAATCAAAACAACGTTTGGGACTTAAGTCGTATAAAGTAAAACCAGTTCCAAATCACAACGACAAACAGAACTTGGCAGCAAAATCACGGGCTCGACGTTTGTACTGCGAATATTTGACGAAGTTTTCATGCGTTGTTATGGACGATGAAACTTATGTCCTGGAGGATTTCAAGCAGCTTCCAGGGCTGGCTTTTTATTCTGCTATGGCCAGAAATGCTACAGCTGAGCATTTCAGAACGAAGAAGGCATCGAAATTTCCCAAAAAATACCTTGTGTGGCAAGCAATTTGCACGTGTGGCAAAAAGAGTAAATCTTTCATCACTACAGGCACAATCAACAAGGAGATCTATCAGAAAGAGTGTCTGCAGAACCAATTGCTACCCTTCATCAAAAGTCACAAAGAAAAACCTTTGTTCTGGCCCGATTTGGCACATGACACTATGCTAAAATTGATCGATGGAGCTAGTACCAAGCAAATCAAGTGAATTATTGTACCAAAAACCTCAAACTACCGCCAAATTGCCCAGAGCTACGACCAATCGAGAGATATTGGGCTCTGATGAAGCGGAATCTTTCTGGAAAGAAGCAAGGAATCAAAGACTTCAACCACTTGGCCAGCAAATGTTGGACAAAGACGGCTTCTGCGATTTCCATCGAAGTGCCTGGTGCAAGAATAATTTGCCGGAGAATATCCACATCATATCCACAGTCGATCGATGATATTCCAAAACCATATCCTGTATTTTCGCTATCAATTCTGGTGTTGATGCACTTTTTAGACGTGCTGAGCGTCGATCGTCTTCAACGCTTTTACGGCCACGTTTAAACTCCAAAACCTATCGGTGAACGGTTGGAAATAAAAAGAAGACTCCTTTAATACTTTCACCATCTTTGTATGGTATGGTATCTCCGTAGCTGATAAATTTTCCGATACAAAGAATTTAATCATCACACTGACACGTCAACTTCCAATGGCTTGTGAACAAAGAATTAATGGACAGATCGAAATGAAATTTTGAGTACGTTCTTGTGAAAGATGAAATATTAAAATGGCGTAGAAATTTTGATTTTTCTACTGCTCCATAGATGTCGCTTTCAAAACTTTTAGACTAACCTAGTATGGAATGAAATTCCTGAAAAAGAGATGCGTACCGCTTGTAATGCTTTCCCGAAACGACTCACGGCAATCATTAAAGCAAAAGATGACTGAATTAAACTCTAAGTCTATCCTGTTATTCTTGAATATGTTCTCTTAATAACAGACGCAAAAAGAACAAATAACAAATTTCAATTAAATCCAAAGCAATGGCATTTTATTTTACCTTCAATAAATTAGGCCAACTCTGTAAATTTTATATCGCAGAGCCCCAGTAGATTGTAGAAATATTATAAAACTCAAATTGTAATTTGGATTTGAGCAATTAGTTATGAAGTGTTTTTTTCAGAAAGTTTTAGTTAACGTCTGCAATGAGTACACTGCACACTAATTAAAAGCTACCTCTATGAATAGTTTTCGCAGGATGAATTCAAAATAAAAGTTTTTTTTTCTGGTAACCCCAGCGAATCCAATAGTCCTGCAATTGCGTTGTTTACTCATCACCTTAGCTTCTAGATGGGCTTATCGTATCTGGTGCAGAATTCATAGTGTGTACCGAGCCTGACTGCCTCGCAGCACAAATATTGAGAGTAAAAACGCGTTTCGTATTATTTCTTCCTGCTTCGATCATGAGTCGCGCCAGCATAGATCGTCGCCGGTGTCGTGTAGGACTTTGTGCAAGAACTTTACCGGAGATAAATATGCAACGCGATGGATGCAGGAAAACAGAAAAGTTAAACCAGATCATGGCACGTTTATCTGTGGTCTGAGAGAGGTTTGTTTACTCGGTCGGTTTTTTCAAAAGCTCCCTGACTCTTTGCTGCCTCCTGTTACGTGGCATTCTTAAGCGGATAAACAGAACCCACCACGCCAATATGCCGTCAGCTTGTGGTAGCATTGCCAGTGCGGTTGAGTCAAAGTATATTGCTCCATTACTCTCGGAAGTTTGATTACTGTATGTTGAGAGGATCCATACCCCATCGGAACGAACAGTTATCTTCTGAATAACGTGTCACACTTAATCCTTCTCGATGCCATGCAACGTTCTCGACGAAAGAAAAATTCCCCGTATGGGTTATAAGCCGTGTTGCCAGATTCGAACAGAGCTGTCAATATTTTGGAATGTTCAGATAATCCCCTAAGAAATTGCCATCACTGCATCCTTTGTGTCGGAAAGACAGCAAATAGTAGGCTGTGAAATAAGTCAACAAGCCCGGCACCGGCCGAGGACTGGTCTGTTTATTTTGCGCGTCTTTTCATAAAATTGCCCCTTATGGTGAAACCATACCGGATCGGTAGAACAGACAACCATCCCGGCAGCAGCGCTTAGCGAACATCCCATCGAAAACCACCGATCAGCGATGGAGCGCAATCGTTGCTGTGAGCTTACGTCGCATCTTTCCAACGTTTTCTTTGATTATGCTACAATAACCTGGACGTTATTTTGCATTAATGCGGAAAGAACGGAATCGGTAAGAGTTATAAGACGACTTTTGTGCAGCCAACATTGTATCGACGTGGTTCTACGCACCATAAGTTTTCTTCAAGGCTACAGCCGTGCTCGTAGATCTGCCATTACCAGGCTATTCAAGTGAAGAAAGCTGCTTGGCACGAGCGATTTATTTATGAGACATCGCATGCCTTAGGAAAGTTGAAAGAAGAAACGAGGTAGAGGATTTATGCATTCTGATATTGAAGCTGGAACATACAAAGTTACTAGTGGAATGCGTGGGTGACTGTTCAGTTGAATGATTCGCTGCATGATATTTTGCATGGATAGTTTAAATAGAGTTTGGAGTCGCAGATGGCAAAGTGAGTAAAGGAACAAAACTGTGAGGCCAGTGGCGGCAGGTTCGATTCCCGGTCAATTTCAGCCAGGTTTGTACAATACAACTATTTGTAATACATAACGAAATTGTACGACAGAAGCCCTTGCAATCTACCAAAATGACCAACCGAACTTGACCAACTTTAGGGCTACCTTACAATTCGAATAAAATTCCATTCGTCGCAGTCGGTCGTTCTGCAATAAGCTCCCGAATATTTAACGGTACAATCTTTGTTGGTAATCGAAAGTTCACACTGCCCTAAACAAATAAAAAAGAAAGTATGTTTATAAAACACGCTCGCCCGTCCGATCGATGTTGTTTGTCTGCAACTTTGCCGGCAGAGCACGATCCACGAACGACACTGACCTGGACCCGCCGCATCATTTGCTCTCGCTCTCTCGGGTCCACCACGGTCCGATCGACGACGATGCGATTGTACATTATTTTTGGGCGTTTCAAAGACAAAATCTTAATGAATCGACGCGACGACGACGACGACGACGACGCTTCGGTCCGTTTCACTAGGCCTACATTACTGCTGCTGGTGTGGTAAATTAAGCCACTTCGAGAGAACAAGTTTTACGTTTCTGGAACCGACTTTCACAAGTGATAAAGTTTCTGCACTCATGCACACCGAGAGGGCAAGAGGGCCTAGCGCCTAGCGCGTGTTCAATAGTGTAATTTTATCACGTTCGTTGGCCGCTCTCTTACGGATCGACTGCTGCATTCGGTGATAACGAACAAGGATCGCCAGCATATCTAAACGTCAACGGTCCAGAGTGGTGTAACGCTGATCGCCATCGTTTATGGGGTTGTTGAGATGATAAGTTGCCTCTACGCCGTTGGTTTGGTTTGTAAACTTTTCCAGGGATAATGGGGAGTAATTTTACGCCGAACCACCGAGATTTCACTTTCTATGAGCAGTCCTCAGCACGTGCGGACGTTTTAATTGGATCGCCAATTGAGCTGTAGGTACTTGGAAGGCTACAACCCGAGTCCGTTTTGAAAAGATTGCTTTTCGAAGAAAGAGTCAGCTAATTATGGGCTATCTCATATTATGCCATAAATTTCCACGATAATCGTGTAGGCGTGCATTTAATGTACTGCTCCAGATATGGTCTAGTTCGAAGTAGACAGGCAAAAGGTCCAAAGAACATAAATAACGCGAGTTCTTGTAATCTTCCACCCTCGCGAAACTGCTGGGTTCGGCTAGGGACCAGCTATGGCTGACTTTGTCGGGTCATCCTATCAATAGTAGAAGAAACCAATGGGAAGATACGAGTGTTTTTGTGCTGCTTCTTCCATGGCCGATGCAAAGCCATGGACCAGTTGTTCCTTACGGTGATGGGTTGAAAATAATTTACATATAACCTTTATCAATATAGCTTAGGCTAGATTTGAAGCCCTAGCTTTAGAGCACAGTGTTATAAAGTTGAAATGTAGAAAGAAAGATACATTTTCAGCCTACATTTAAAATTTTAGAGCAAAGTTGTCTCCCACAAAGATGTTCCCAACAATGCGTTCCTTCTTTTAGAATCAATGGAAATTATAGTGGGACTTTTATTAAAAGTTTGTTTTTCAAACAAAGTTTGGATTTTCTGTTTATAAGAGGATATAAACATTTTATATATTTATTACATTTGGCTTGAATGCCCTCAATGTGATATTTAAAAGTTAATTTTTGATCAAGTATCAGTCCAAGATTGTTTTGACCAAGAAATTGGAACTCCGTTCATAGTGACCATATGACTTTCAAAAATGCAGCTCTAGGCTTGTGTGGGAATATTATAAGTTGAGTTTTGGAAGCATCAGGAGAAATCTTCAAATATTGAATATAATCTGTAAAAATGTCCAAACTTTTTTGTAGCCTCCTGGATATAACACGAAGACTTTTCCTTTAGCGGAAATGCCTGTGTCATCAGCAAAGCAAGATTTTTAACAGCCCTGAGGTAAATCAGGGTGATCTGAAGTGAAAATGTTATATAGTATTGGCCCAAGAATGATACCCTGAGGAACACCAGCTCTAACAGGCAATTGATCAGATTTAGAATTCTGATAATTTACTTGCAAAGTTCTATCAGTTAAGTAGTTTTGAACTAATTTCATGATATAAAGCGGAAAATTTAACTTTTTCAGTTTCGCAATCAAACCTTCATGCAAAACACTGTCGAATGCTTTTTCTATGTCTAGAAGAGCAACTCCAGTGGAACAGCCTTCAGCTTTGTTTGAACGAATTAAATTTTTAACTCTCAAAAGTTGATGCGTAGTTGAATGGCCATGGTGAAATCCAAACTGTTCATCAGCAGAAATTGAGTTTGTATTGATTTGAAGCATCATTCTATTCAAAAAAAAATTTTCAAAAAGCTTATTTATTGAAAAAAGCAAACTGATTGGTCGGTAGCTAGAAGCTTCAGCCGGATTTATGTCTGGCTTCAAAATAGATACGACTTTTGGATTTTTCTTGTGACTAAGTAAAGTCTAACATCATAAAGAATTTTATTTATTTTGATATCAACATCAGATTGAAATCAAAGTTTGATTTGAAATTTAATATCATATTTGAAATTTAATATCAAATTTGGGTTTCATCTTGCTGTACGTCTTACGTACACTTTTCTTTGAGAAAAATAGTTTTGTTTTCATTGTCTTGACAAAAAATCAAGTGGAATACTCATTTTGCTATCAACAGAAAAAAATGTTCAACAAATTGGCTTTTTAATTTGCTTTCACTGATGACTGAAGTTTTAAATACATTTTTGCTATCAATCTTAATTAAGATTGGCATTTTTGCTATCAACCATTAAAGATTGGTCTGAGTTTTCATTATCAGCAACATCACAACATCATAAGGAGTGTATCGAATATAAGCTATCCACATACATTTGCGTTGTACGCATGTATTTGTGATGGTTTTTTATGCTCTGAACACTGCATGCTGTGCGTTTGACTGTCAGCTTTCTTTTGTTTACTTGTTTGTGCGGTTCAAATTCTGCGTTTTCAAAATGTCGCGTATTGAAAAGGAAGTGAAAATTAAGGTTCTGGACACATGGCTAAGTGAGAAGGGTATTACTATGCGAAAATTGGCGAAGCGGTTTGGAATTCATCATGCAAGGGTCAAAACCATCATTAATAAGTTTGGGGAACACTAGTCTTTGAATGAGCTACCAGGAAGAGGCAGAAAACCCGGTTCTTCCAACCCGAAACTGGAGCAGAAAGTGGTATCTCTAATCATGAAGAACAAACCAATGTCAATACGTGATTTGGCCAAAAAAGCAGGAACGAGTGTCGGAATGATCCAGCGTATCAAGAGGCGAAACCACCTGAAGACCTACAAGAAGCAGAAAATCTCGAAACAAAGTGCAGAACAGAAGAAGCGAGCAGCAACAAGGGCCCGGAAATTGTATTCGCGTCTTTTGCAGCGTCCGGATGCATGCGTTTTGATGGACGATGAGACCTATGTAAAGGAGGACTCAAAAACCCTTCCAGGTCCACAATACTTTACTGCCGTCGTTGGGGAGGATGTGAGCGATGCGGACAGGTCGATTCAAGTGGAGAAATTCGGTCGAAAGGTACTGGTATAGCAAGCAATATGTTCCTGTGGTTTGAAGTCAACCATTTTTTACACTACCGGAACTATAAATGCGGAAATCTATCGATCTGAGTGTCTCCAGAAGAGATTGTTGCCTTTATATAAGAAGCATAGTACACCTCTACTGTTTTGGCCGGATTTAGCGTCGGCTCACTATGCCAAAACCACTCTCAATTGGCTTGCGGAAAAGGGTATAGATTTCGTTGAGAAAAATATCAATCCACCAAATTGCCCTCCGCTTCGACCCATCGAACGTTACTGGGCAATCGTGAGAAGGGTCTTCAAGAAGACTGGTAAGGGCTCGGAACATGCAGGAGTTAAAAAAAATTGGGCTCAAGCGTCCAAAAAATGCGATGCAACACTTGTCCGGAACTTGATGAAGAGCATTCGATCCAAAGTTCGAAAATTCGTGAAGGAATAACTTAAATTTCATCCGGTCTTCATTATGTTCAAGTTTAACCTCGTACTATAAAGGATCAATTTTTTGTATGAATAAAATATCGGTTTTCAACATAATTTGAAAGAAAGTTTGTGGATAGCTTATTTTCGATACACTCCTTATTCAGTTTTTTATTTGATCTCAGACTCTACTAGGGATTTCAGAGGTACTAAAATATCGGTTTTTGACCACAATTCAAGTATTTAATCAATTTAGAACTATTTAATATTTTAATAATCAACGCGATAATTTTGAGATTTAAATTATATTCGTAGCTGGCTGCTTTGTATTGAAAGACTAATGTGTGCTCTAAGTCATTTCATTACATTAGTTCTTGTGACCTGGAAAGTTCACCGTTCCACACTAAAGCCTCCCAGATTATCTGAAACAACGGTGTTGGTGGTCAACTTATGAAATAAGTTGAAGAACTCTGCAGTTTATTCCAAAGTATTCGTGAAGGCATCATTTCAATATATTAGCACCTTTGATCTAATAAAGTGCTACTAAGTAGTTTCCCGGATGATCCGGAACGATCAGTAATACAGACTGAGCAATAGAAATCGGACCCTCAATGATGACGAACATGGTTGCTCCAGTTTTTGGATCAGGACTCAAAATCGCTTAATAAGGACGATCGCAGCAAGCCGTGCTTTGAAACTGACGTGTTTTGTTTTTGCTGCGTCGTTTTCGCATAAAAAAAAATTAAACAATAATTCGTAATTTAACTTAAACTAACAGTGAAATCATAAAATCTCCACGTGCTTACGTGCTTTATGTAAGACGTAGTGAACACAATCAATTCCTTTCCGAAATGGGTGAGTGTCGGTAGTATTTCCCCGTTTTTTGTTGTTTTGTGCTTCGCCCCCGCACCCGGAAGAAGAGTAACATCAGCTTAGTTTTGGTTATTAGTGGTAGTATTGTGACACTTGGGCACAAATTATTAAATCAGAGTGTTTTTCCGCTATGTCGCGAGTGAATCGATGTTTATTAGCAGTTTTGAAGCTCGATATAGAGTCGCCTCATAGTGGGGATTTTGATTGTTGGCAGAGTGTGGAGTGAAAAAATATATAATAATCGATGTTTTAAAGCCAATCATCATTAGAGATTATATTTTCATTGCGTCCAATGAAGGTCATGCTAACCGAATGATAATCAAAACAACAGTGACAGCTAATTTTTGACACGCACTTAGAGTCGACTTCATTCATTGCAGAAAGCAAAGTTCATTTGTCAAAGAAGTGACAGAGGTATATCATTTGTTATGTTCATTAATTACACTGTAACCATGAATACTAAAAGGTAAACATCAGCATTACACTCGGTCAAAATGATTTTCACTGCTCATGAATATTTTATGAAAATCCAAGGCACTGGTGAATGTGCATGAGAATCTCAAGCATGATATTTGATTGCATTATTCACAGATGGGTTTATTCGCGCAAGAAGTCTCAATTAATTAGATTTGAGCATGATCTCCCTAATAGTCATCATACGAAATTCATGGATATATTTAAAGTTTATGCATATGTTTTTTTATAAGACGATTTAAATAATGTGATCCGTAATGCTGACGCACACAAAGCGGCTCACAAACTCAAAACATAAAAGCAAGAATATGATTTATTTTGCATACACGGAACCATCAAAATAAAAGGCCTATGAGTCTGATTCAGAATCAGAATCAGAAGTGCCTAAGCGAAGCGTTAACAATAATTTTGATCACTGACTGATTAAAACGGAAACATTTTTTATTAATATATTCGCTTATAATTCCTTACTTATTTTTGGTTCACTTCCACATTTAAATACAGATGATCATACTTGTACCTTTTCCGTTCAAATTTCTACAACTCTTTGCATTATAACAGGCCAACATTTAGTAAAGATTGTACTCTCAAAAAAATGCAACACTTTCTTTTACGTATAATATTTTATTGCATGGGTAAAAATTGATGAAATTTTCATTAAAACTATTTTAGAGTGTAATGTTTACGTTCCTTTCGTACCCCGAAACGTCAGTTTTTATAGTGAAATGTTTTCACCGTGTCAATGATTGCTGCGATTGCAATAGTGCTGTGCCCACACAGCAGGAGTACTAACACCGCAGCAATTCCAACTTTGACAAGACAACAAAATTGGTTTCGTTTGCCGCCGATTCAAGGAGTCGTTCTTTTTATTTTATTCGTGTTTGAGCCTTTGAAAGACGAAGACATGTAAAGTTAAATCGTTGAAAATAAATTTTCAGTTAAAGTTAAAAACTAGTTAGTGTTTTTCTTCCCACTGAAAATCCGAATCGGAAATACAGTCCGCCGATTAACCGTCCAACCCGGAAAAAAATATGTTGGCCTTAGCATCCGCCTGGAGGAGCAACAGTTTACATATTTACATCGTCAAAATTTGTCAAGTGGTTATCGAGATGGCTTCCATGGAAGAAGTGCTTCGACAAAAAATTATGGACGCGGTCGTGGAAAATCCAGAACAGTCCCACAGGTGGATCGCGTATTAACTCGACCGTGTCCCGTTTGGTTAAATCGTTCAAGACGACTCAAACGACCCAGCGTCGAGCTGGCAGCGGAATAAAAGCGAAGACGACCAACCACGTGAACGAAAAGAAGGTGAGGGATAACTTCAAGCGCAATCCGAACCATTCGATTCGGGACGTGGCCAAGAAACTGAATTCTTCCGTCTGGTTCGTCCAGCAGACAATGAAGCGGGCCGGATTTCATGTCTTCAAAGTAAGGAAGGCGCCTAACCGAACAGATAAACAGAATACGGTGGCTAAATACCGCGCCAGGGAGCTGTACCGCGAGTGGTTGGTGCATCAGCCGAAAAGCATCGTAATGGACAACGCGACGTACATTAAAGCACACGCCAAGGAGATCACTGGCCTAGTTTTTTTGTCGACAAGTCCCGCCTGGATGTTCCGGAGATGTTTCGGAAGAAGAAGATCGACAAATTTGCCAAGAAGTATTTTGTGTGGCAGGCGATCTGTGGGTGCGGCAAATTCAACAAGCCGTATATAACGACCGGCACAATCAACGGCCAAATATGTAAAGAAGAATGCCTCCAGAAGCACCTGCTGCCCTTCCTCCGGTCCCACGAAAGTGGCACTCTGTTTTTGGCCGGATCTGACATCGTGCCATTACACGAAACCGGTGACGGAGTGGTAGAAGCCAACGATGTTGTTTTTGTGCCGAAAGAGGCAACTCCGCTAAACTCGCCAGAACTTCGCCCTATAGAAAAAATCTGGGCGATTATAAAGGAAAACAAAAAAGGTCTTCAAAAACCTTAAAAGGTTTACTTTAGACTTAAGTTGTACCATGTTTGGGTAGTTTTGGAATGGCGTGTGATCAATTTTTCGAAATCTCGATTCAACATTGTCCAGTGTCATGAAAACTGAATTGACGGATGCAAAAGTCATCACGAGTCGTCACTGCTATTAAGGGTCACCCAGAGATAACGTAGTTGGGTCCAAATTGGCATTCCATAAAATATTGGATAAGTTAAGTGTTGATTGCTTGTTTCGTATTGATTGTTGGCAACTCAATCTGGGCCAGAAGGCGAATTTAGACAGAGTGCTTGACAAGTCTGTAAGTCACAGACAAAATAGGCCTACCTGTCAAAAAATAAGCTTTTCCTAGTGGAGTTTAAATGAATTTGCACGCATTGACCAATCACTAGTGTTTGAAAAAATGTTTCAGTTTTCAATTTTGGGTTTTATTAAAAGTGATCAAGTGGAGTGTTAGTTATTTTTTTTTTCTTAGTTTCATAATTACAATTGTTCTACTAATATGCTCGAAAAGTGGTTTGGAGCAAAGTTGTTTCTAAAAGTTGGGACATTTTTTTTGTATCAATAAAAACTAGGGCGATCCAAATTTGCATATCAATAAAATATCTTAGTTTTTTAGTTGCAGTAATATAAGTCTATACTCTTCAGAGAAGTTGTATTTTAGCAAATTTAATGCTAGTTTCTTACGATGTTATCTGAGCATTCACTGGAAATATGTTGCCATAATTAATGGCTGAACGCATTATTCAATTTAAAATACCGTAAACAACAAGAAGCGTTGCTTTCATTGAAAGTTATATCTTCCGGCTTGAATTCAAATTTGCAATCGATAACATATAGTTATACAACACGTACTTATTTTTTTATCTTAAACGCTTAAAATTAACATGATCTCGATACAATTCAGTACCACCGATTAGCTTGTCAAGTTAGAATCACCGTTGTGAGCGCCATATTGTGTACATGCTCGTTCGGGAGTGAATCGTGGAGAATATTGAAGAACGTTTTAAAAGTGTACGAAAAAATGTGTGAGAGTGTGGAAAAAGTATCAAAAGTATGTGGGATCTTATGAACTACATCTGAATTCAACAAATCCTGCATGTTTTCATGTGTGCAGCCGACAAATGTGTCGGCAAAGCTTTGCAAATCACAGAGCTAAACATCCCTAATTGGAATAATTTGATAAAGATACTTAGACTCCAATGGAATTAGCTTGAAGAATTGTTTTAAAAAGTCAAGAATAAAAATTCTTGAAATAAATTACCAACTTTTTTATTTTGGAAAGAAAAAAACAAGTCAATCTGTTTCAATTCTAACCTTAAGAAATCTGAATCCGAAGATTACAGCAGGTTTTGAATTTACAGTTCCTATAAAGATTGCAGGAGTAATTTTACAGCGATCGATCTTCAGTACGGTGAATTTAATATCATTAGTAAATTTTTAATCAGTATAATGGAGGTAAATTTGCAGCTTCAAAAATGATTGAATTAGAGTAATTTTTCTTTATTTGAATCAGGGTGTCGCTTTAAAAATCAGTTATCTTGCACTAGCTGCTTTGTTTTTAATTTATTGACTGTTACTTTTAGAACATCTGAAGACACAACTTTTCATGTAATGAACTTATCGCTATCATTTGCCAAACAAAGGTGACTATAGTTTTTTTTACAAATAATGGTTCTTTTTGTAAACGCTAAATAACATACTTTCCAAAAATGATCTTTCTCCAGTTAATGAAATGAAATAGTGCATCGCCAACAAACCAGTTTTGACATCCGATGGTGCCAAATATTAGAAATCTGGCGACCTTAAGGACCGCAAAAATAACCAATCATATCAACACCACCACGTGCGATAAGTCCTAGTGTCCAAGGTATAACCATCACCCCGGTTGGCAAAACTCTCTCCCATGTTTGCTAATCCTACATATTTGTACTGCGCTCACAGTATCGATGTCACTGCAAACCGTGCCCAATTCGACAAACTTATGCACGTTTTCACCTATGGGTTCACGCGATGTGATCTACATAGCCTCGCCAGCGCGCCACCTCAGCCTACCTCCACCCGACAGCACTCATCCGTGTAGAGTATAGGTTCCCTGATACAATCATGGAACAGGGATTGGCCGCAGTCCCGCACCGGCACCAAAAACTCTGCAGGGGGTGTGTTGTGCTGGGCTCTGTTGCGCTACGTTGTTGATTGGATTTTGTGCCTAACACAAACTGACAGACGACAAGAGAGACCAACGCGCGTGACGAAAACGTATCAAGTGTCAAAATCTATAAAGCGATCACACAGCTTCACATGTCCCCCGGATACGGTCATTCCATAGGGGTAGAGCAAAAACCGTAGCATAATGCGGATTGTCACATTCCATTAGATCGAATTAAGATCACTGCAGATTGTGCGACGTGACGCGTTCGTTCAATCGCGATCGCTTACCAGCGGTGTGTGGGTGGCAACAGTGATCAATTTATCTCGCATGGTCCTCATTTGGGAAAATAGGTTTTGATTCGAGGTGCTTATGATCTTGGAAGACCAAAATGCATAAAGAACACATTTGATGGAACAGCTAAGACACGAAATTCCCAGCCTACTTCTCATTTTGAACATCATATTAGGCAAAAGTCACTAGAGAAATCTCCAATCAAAACAACCAAGTAGCTTGTTTCAGCAGGCACTTAAGGCGGTATCACTCCCACGTAATCCAATTAATTTCGTTCATTTGCTTGTGCCAGCAGCGACTACATGCTAAGCCGCAGCTATGAAGACTGCATGCTCTTGGTGGCACCATACCATGACCGCCCGATAGGCACTCAATTCGCAACCACCCTTTGATCTTTCTAGATCGATTCCAGAGAGGACAAAATGAGTTGCTCCACGCAACTATAGTCAGTAACACCAGTAGCACCGGCAGTGTGGTCGATGACTTTTAATAACTTCATCTAGCATCGTAACAACTAAAAGCCCAACCAACCCTGATTAGCATTGAATTAAGGCAACGAGCCATTAGCTTATCAAATGCTGTCGTAGTCGGCTGCTGAATTGTATTGTTGAAACATGGCTTCTGAGTTAGGCCCTTCGCCACCCATCATCCACCATCATAAGCCATCAGCTGAAATGGAATTATGAGTGATTCCAAGGTTACTTGTTGATGGTCTTCGAAAGCCTCAAGGCACCAGTGGAGCCGTCACTCAACCCCCCAACCAATGCTTCCATGTAGCGGCTCGTTGTAGGTGATAGTGTCGAAATAGCGAAATAGTAGTTGTTGAACGATGATCAAAATTAAAGTTGCTACCGGATGCGCAATAGTGGCCACTGCTGGCTGAGATGGTGTTGAACGAAGCGTGACATGATGCGGATGAGGGGGTGGAATGTTAATCGTGGGAATACCCCTAAATTATAAAAAATATATGCTGTGGTGTTTGATGTACTGGTTGGATGGGTTCCGAAAATTGCCAAGTTTTAACAGGAAAAATAACGCATTTGGAGGAGATGCTTTGGAGCACTGGTCCCAAATAAAAGGCTTCATTCAAACATATGGTATGCCAAGTCTAGAAAGCAGCAAATTGACATCTTCTGCATTAAATCATATTTGGAGGAGATGTTGTTTAAAGTTTAAATTTTAAAACAAAACACTCAACTTGAGTACGTTTGCTGATATAACTTCTGTTCAATGTAAATTTGTAAAATTTACCTATCAAAAATATAGACATATTATTTTCGAAGTGATTTTTCACGAAATATTCAAATGTTTAATTTGACCACATCTTTGTTGATATGTACGTTAATTTTCTGACTCGGTTATGAGCCTATTAAACACAACTAGCATTTTGCCACGTTGGCTCGAAAAAAAATTTAACTGGTTAAAATGGGTTCCAAATTTTGCGCCATTAGACTTCACGTGCACTTTGATTTTCTTAAGGTTTGTTGTTTCTGCTGATGAAATTAGTAAAGTATACATAAGCTGGAGTGAATACAGTACATTCAAACGTTACACCAGAGAATGAAACAGTTTCAATTACTAATTACCTTTAACAAATTTATAGTAACGATATATTCTGCATAATCGTGAAACAAACCTGCAATGAAACAAATGAATAAATATTAATTCAGGGCATTTATTATAAAAATCGTCTTGTTATTTGGCATTATATGTTTATTGTTTATAAAAATCAGCCAATTTCCGACTACTAATACAGTGGAATGTTTACTGCTGAAAACCTGATTTAAAATATAGATCGAATCAAAAGTAGCAGAAAATATCTGCAACGTTGTCAACCCCAACCCCAAATAACAACGGATGACCCCGGAGTCTTCGAACTGTATCAACAGCAACGAAATTGGGCATTGGAGAAAGACTAGAGATCAACACAGATTGAACAAGGTTCGCCGAACTACAAAGTTGAACATCTACAAGACATTACTTAGACCGGTAGTCCTCTACGGCCACGAAACATGGACATTACTTGTGCAGGACCAACGCGAACTTGGTGACTATGAACGGAAGGTATTGCGTACGATCTACGGTGGAGTGCAGATGGAAGACGGAACGTGGAGGAGGCGAATGAACCACGAATTGCATCAGTTGCTGGAAGAACCTCCCATCAAACACACCTCAAAACGCGGTTAACTACGGTGGGCTGGGCTTATCGTAAGAATGTCGGACAACAGTCCAGGTAAAATGATTGCCGAAAACGAGCCAACAGGCGCAAGAAGAAGAGGTGCGCTACGAGCAAGGTGGATCGATCTGGTAGAAGGCGACCTGCGGACGCTTTGTAGACTGCGAGGCTGGCGAAATGCAGCCATGGATCATGGAGACATCTTCTGTATGCAGCAGAGGCTACCCCGGCCATGGTCTGGTAGATAAGTAAAAAGAGATCAACAAACAGTGGTTACTATACTCAATACGGAAACGGCTATTCATGGCTCAACATGCTTCTACCTAGAGCAAACAGCCAAGTAGAAATCTTTAATAAAAATTAAATTCTCTCTTAAGACGAACACGAAAATTAAATTCTAGATTTTAGTTTACCTAGCATTGTCATATTGTAGACGGAACACCGTTTCTGTCAAAGATAATAAAAAAAAGTAGTGGATTTAAATGGAATCTATTACTCCTGCCCTACCTACTCAAACTAATAGACGACAACACCGTCTTCAACTCGAAGTCTTCAACTACAGACTGAACAGGACCAGTGGGCCAGTGCCAAGTGCTTCGACAAAAAAATATGGACGCGGTCGTGGAAAATCCAGGACAGTCCCACAGGTGGATCGCGTAACAGTTGGGAATCAACCATTCGACCGTGTTCCGTTTGGTTAAATCGTTCAAGACGACCCAGACGACCCAGCGGCGCGCTGGCAGTGGAATAAAAGGAAGGCGAGGAATTACTTCAAGCGCAATCCGAACCATTCGATTCGGGACGTGGCCAAGAAGGTGAATTCTTCCGTCTGGTTCGTCCAGCAGACAATGAAGCGGGCCGGATTTCATGTCTTCAAGGTAAGGAAGGCGCCCAACCGAACAGATAAACAGAATACGGTGGCCAAACTCCGCGCCAGGGAGCTGTACCGAGAGTGGTTGGTGCAGCAGCCGAAATGCATCCTAATGGACAACGAGACGTACATTAAAGCAGACGCCAAGCAGATCCCCAGCCTAGTTTTGCGTTGACAAGTCCCGCCTGAATGTTCCGGAGATGTTTCGGAAAAAGAAGGTCGATAAATTTGTTTCGGAAAAAGAAGGTCGATAAATTTGCCAAGAAGCCATCAACGGCCAAATATGTAAAGAGGAATTCCTCCAGAAGAACCTGCTGCCCTTCCTCCGGTCCCAGGAAAGTGAGCCTCTGTTATGGCTGGATCTGGCATCATGCCATTACGCGAAACCGGTGACGGAGTGGTACGAAGTTGTTTTTGTGTCGAAGTAGGCAAATTCGCCAAACTCGCCAGAACTTCGCCCAATAGAAAAAAATCTGGGCGATTATGAAGGGCAAGCTCAGGAAAACAAGGAAGGTCTTCAAAACCGACAAAGATATGAAGAAAGGTTCGATGAAAGTGTGTAAGAAAGACGGCGCCAATGTTGCACAGGATTTGATGGGTAGCATTAAGGACATACTGGATCAAGTCCTTATCACTTCGAAGTATTCTGAGCACAAACCTCAAATACTATTAGGACTTCAGGCGTGAAATTTTCAAGGATCGTTTGCCCCACTAGAGCATCCATTGGCTAGCAATTTCAACGTTGTTTGTTTTGTTTTGCTTGTGATTTTTAGTCAACACAATCGTGAAATGATAATTAACGTAACCTATAAATCATATGGAAAAAGGACTCCCTCCAGTTTAACCTTAAGTCCAAAGTGCGAACATTTAGCCTAGAAAAGACCAACCAACATTGCAAAAACATAGCTAATATGGGTTTATTTAATCCCTAAAAGATTCAAAAATATCCGACTTTAAAATGAATTTTTGGTGATCATTTTTGCCTGTTGCATTTTTTGCGAGTGCAGTCTTTTGCAAGACCCTGAACAAACTCCTCGGCTATAAGCATGATAATCAAGCTATAATACATTTTTTAGTAAACATTACATGATTTTTATTTAAGAAATCGATGCCATTTGATTGAAACAAATGATTTGTTTGAAATAAAGTAGTGTAATTTAATGGAATCTATTACTCCTGCCTGATTTATTCAAACTAATAGACAACTACACCGTCTTCAACTCGAAGTCTTCAACTACAGACTGAACAGTACCAGTGGACAAGTCCGGATATATTCTGTTTGCGAAAAGTTCCTAGGGGGGGGGGGGGAAATCAAATTTTCATTTGTGCGGAATTCCCTTAAGGGTGGGGGGTCTCCCCTCCTCCCTACAAAACACACAACAGGAGGGGGTCGTGAGTGAGGTTGTATGCGGCGAGCAAGTGGTGTATTATTTTTATTTTTTATTATATTAGTATGGGTTGCGCTTAAGGTGAATTGCTGCTCCATGATTTTTTTCCTATCTTTTATCTCTCTCTCGCAAACTTACCTTGCTATTTCAAATTGATAAATCTCGATTGTTAGTGAATGAACATTGAATCGAACTCCATCAGATTGCTCACAGCAAGGAAGCATACAAACTGGTGTGATTAAATATCCAATATCTAGTACAGATTCTGAGTTATATAAATTCTAAATTTTGAGGTAATGGCTGCCGTCGAGAATGCTTCAGCGTGTGCCCTTAAAGGTTTTTTTTAGAGAAAGGGGCCTTTGAGGGGGGGGGAAAAAAATTTTTTTGGTGGTTTTGGTGTTGGGTAAAATTTTTTTTTGTTTTTTTTTTTTTTTTTTTTTTTGCAGTTAAAGACCCAAGTAGCACACGAAACATCTTTTATATTTATCGCTTAGTTTTAATGTTTCATTTAAGTAATTTTCACGTATACGAGATACAAGATATTTCATTGATGTTGCTCAAATGGTTTGCTAAGACCATTCAAAACAAACATTGGAGTTAGTCGAGACCTGTTTGTCTTTGTAAACTTGCAGCTAAGTAAATTTAATCATGACGTTGCATACTTAATATTTTCCAGTGTATGTGATGTCTATTATGAAGTAATTTTGACCTCCAGTGCAACATAACACATAAGGTACACTCTTGTTCCAATGATGCGTTCTGATACTTCAGGTTTTCAAAATGCGTTTTTTGAGCCACATGCGCAACGTAATGAGAACGCAACATAAAGTCAATAAATAATGTTACGTTCTGTCAACGTTCAATTGCACATTACCGCAACAGTGATGACGATTGAAATATATCCAAATGAAATGCACACTACCGACCACATGTGTTTTGATATGAATGAAAAATTAATCAATAATTAATCTGATCAGATTGATGGTTGGTAAAGGTAAAGGTTGATTTCTAGAGGATGTTGTTATTGTATAGGCCTAACAAAGAAAATGGCTTAAAGTGCTCATTATGCAACCTCTATAAGCTATGATTTTTATGGTAGTGGCTATTACTATTTAACTTTTAAACAAGTATCACTCAAAGAGTGAGAGCATAATATTTTCATTTTCGGCTATCCTTACTAATTAATATAAATTTAATAGCTACCTACGTAAAGCTGAAATAAATTATCTTCCCAAATAAAATGAACAGTTGTGAGATTACAAGTTGTGCGTAATGAACATAAGCTGTTAAGTTTTTGAACTGTTTACATAGAAACAAAATCAATGATTTCACAAGAAACCCGTGAACCCAATTATAAGGACATAATGTTGAGATGAACCAGCCCGAGGCTGAAAATCTCGATAATCAAGAATTAAACAAAGGACATAATGTTCCCAACTATACCTTAATGTATTCATCACATAGTAACATTTTAATATTGGTAAAACTTTCAATGTATCAGTACTTGATTGTATATTTTTCAAATAACTTATTTAAATTAAAACCCAAGCAACAATATCTGAATTGTAATGTTTTGAGTATGGAATAATCAATTGATCATATGTGAAAATAATCATAAAAAGTTGTTTTAAAGTTGTTTAATATCAATATGTTACATGAAATTTGTGTTGAGTTAAACGAATATAGCTTCAAATGAAATGCCTTAAGTAACAATAAAAATAAACTTTATCAAGATTGGTTTTAACGACCAACTTAAATGATGAGACGAAGTTTTCGTCTTTTAAAAGCAAGTTATTTAACTTCTCGTGGTTCAGAACAGGAAACGACTTATTAAGCTCCTTTAAGCAATTGTATTTTTTTGGCTAGTGGTTTTTCGTCATAAACAATGCAACTAAGTAATAGCAATTAATTGTACTATAAGTTTTACAAAAATACTTGTTTGGAATGGTTTCATATTTTCCACCTACATGCTAAGATAACTTCTCTTAGAAACAGTTGTGTCTAAAGTTACTGAAATAACACATTTCACAATTGGAGATTTTTTGTGTGATCTAGACCAAAATTACGGATATTCAAATTGCGAGCAATCCAGGCTTAGAATACATGGAAGAGTTAGTAATACTAGGATTTTATTTTACTATTCCGTTTGAATATCTTAACGGAATCCTCACTCAATTGTTCTCCAGTTTTTTAAAGATAAAAAAATATGGGTTTGGTTTTTAATTTTTTTTATTTTTTTTTCCAATGGGTTGGAGATTTTTGTGGGAGGGGATTTAAAATTGCTGTTTTACTTGTAATGCTAATCAAACATTCTCTTTTCAGGACGTTATGTCCTTGAACAAATAAGCAGCTATTAGTTTAAATTGATATTAAATTTATTAATATTTAATTGTGTGGAATTCAGTAGTTTTAAATTCTAAGTAAATCAGGTATATGTTAACAAAGAACGTGGCTGGGTAGCTCAGTGGTAACCCGTTCTGCTTACTGAGCAGATGGTCGGGAGTTCAATCCGAGGCCTGTCTCCTTCCTTGCCATTTGTCACTTGCCTCTTTCTATCACCACTAGATTTAAAAATTAAAAAAAAAAACAGTCTACTACGCTTTCATTGATCGCATCACTTACCATAGTGATTTCATGATCTAAAAATAACCTGCCTCACTAACACAAAACTATCCTTCGCTTGACAATCATGGAGACGCAGAGGTAAACACGGTCTCTAACCAATGATTGCCAAACTTATCATCCTTCCCCTCCTGCCGAAGACCGTGAGGACGTGGCCGGCGCCGGTACTGATCTATAAATAGAATGAACTAGTGAACTTTTACATTGAAGATGTAAAGCTACTCTCAAGCTCCATATTATGTGGTTCTCTGTGCAACCACGAACCAGAACCTGTGTAGTTCTGATCAGTAACGGAGTAGCAACTACGAAACTCACGGTCTATTTTTAGCATAAAAAAACAATAAAAAAATATAAGTTAACAAAGAAATCCACTTTCAAACTACTCCTGTTGCTATTGTCCATATATCTTTAACTAAAAGATGTCTTCATAGATAAATATTATAGAAGCGCTTCACGTGTGAAGAATGGTTTCTTCATTTTTTTTAAGCCGGTAGTGTATTTGGTTTGTTCGTAGGCGCCATATGTCATCGTTTTGCAATACAAAATGAGATTTCAAAATTTCACTCTTTCCTTCAAATTTTGAACCTAACATAAACCTGTAACGATTTATTATTCTTCAAATGAATCAGACATTTGATTCTTCCAAATGTTAACATAAGGTTACACAAATTTTTCTGTTTCAATTTCTGAATCAATGTTCTATTCTCAAGGATTTATTCAAAATAAGCTTATTCCAACACGATTTTCAGATCATTACTTTTCTCAATATTTAGATAAGGAATGTTTGGTTGATAACGATATCCATTAAAAATGTTATCCTCGCATTCTTTTAAACATCGGTATCATTTCACTTGGTTGCAACGCGATTTACAATTGTACAAAATGCTATTGCAACTCTGTTGAAACAATGTCAAATTGCAAATTGGCTCCGCCCTTGCGCTTTTTGCGTTGCTGTCGTGTATGATTTTGAGGTACATAGCCAAACAAAACTATCCCTGGATTGTTTCAAGAGAGATTTTTATGCTCTATTGAAACAAGTTGTGCTACTTGGGAACTAACGTGGTTCCATAATAATAATCATGTAGGAAGATAAAAGAAAAATAATTGTGCACAGTTTCCTGCACAATCCACCTGTGTCAACTCGGGAGCAAAACTATTGGATTATCCTAAAAGAACTGTGGTACTAAAAGAACTGTAAAAAGTACAAGAAAACTTTCACAACGGCCAGCAAAGTTCAAATCAAGCGTCGAAATGAAATCATTGATCGTCAACTGCGGATGAAGGTCACTTGGGAAATCAAGACTGATCCCAACATCTATGATTTGTCGAAAAAACTGAATGCCGACCATTGTACTGTGCGGCGAATCAGTCTCCGAGAAGGTTATAAATGTTACAGAGGAAGCAAACAACCCAACCAAACCTCAAACAACAAACAGTGGCCAGAAGTCGAGCCCGTAAGTTGTTCGACCAAGTTCTGACGAAACTCGATGGATGTCTCTTGATCGAGGATGAAACATATGCTAAAGCAGATTTCAAACAAATCCCGGGGCTCAAGTTCTACGAGGCTCCTGCTCGCGGCAAGTTTCCTGGCTGCCTCAAGTTAATTTTCGTGGTTAAGGATAAAACATTGAACTCGGAAGTGTACAAAAGGGAATGCCTCAACCTTCGGATTTTACCCTTCGTTAAATCCCACGATGCTCCAATTACGTTTTGGCTAGATCTAGCCAGCTGCTATCGGCTGCTTCAATGGTACAACGATAATGGGGTCCAGTTCATCCCGAAAGAGCTGAATCCACCAAATTGTCCTCAGTTCAGTCCAATAGAGAAGTATTGGGCGATAATTAAGCGGAAACTGACGATGAATGAAGCAGCCACCAGTGACATTGGCAAGGTGAAGAATTGGTGGAATCAACTAGCCAAAACCATGACTGAAGAAGGTGTGCGCCGGCTAATGAGCGGCTTTAACAGAAGAGTGCATTTTTTTTTCGAAATAACGATGAATGATTTGTTTCAGTTATTTTTTTAAAATAGAACAATATTACCTTTGTTTCATTCGCTGAAAGTTTTTCGATTGAAAGAAAAGTTTAAGAAATACACGCATTTGAAAGTGCCCCATTTCTAAATGATTTAGCCAATATGCTGAAAAAATCATCCAAAGACATTTTTTTTAATGTTATAGAAACAACGTTACCAGAAATTAATGGAGATCTTTAGGTAACTCCGTCGAGCTATTGCTAACGAATGCGTTGAAAAAAATGAACTGATTTGAGAGATTTTTCGCGATTACCTTTTTACCGCCTGTTGAAGCACCACCAATCGTAACAACCCTGTTGTGCACAGAAAAAATTAACAGCATTATCAGTTGATTTGCAGAAGCCATGGCGAAAATAGTCAAGCAACTAAGCTCGATGGTTTGTTCGTACTGCCAGCTCCACCTCGAAGCGAAGACGCTTGGCATCCAGCATTTACAACATTTGGTTTCTCGAGAAATTCGAGAGCGTCGAACGGAAGCCTGAATCCTTAAAGTGCAGCAGAAGATGAAGAGGAAGACCGAGAGGCTTCATAGTTCCGCGCCTTTGGCCTAGAGGTTGATAGAAACAGTCAAACGGTAAAGAAGTACCTGCACAAAGTGGACATTATTATGCGGAAGCGAAAGTCGAGGCCAGCCGTGTCTGAGCAGCAGGCAATCACCAAGTAAGAACGGCTGAAGGTGCTGGTGAAACATATCTTTTTCGATTTGGGGAGAAATTTGTGGCGGGGGGCGACAACGTGGGGGGGGGCGGGGTATTTTTTGCCTCCCGCAGGGGGGGGGTGAGTGTGGGTTAAAAATTTTTTTTTCCCCCAGTGCCGGGACGGCTTGGGGGGGGGGGGGGGGGGGGAAAGGGGTCGGGGTGGTGTTTTTGGGGGGGGGGGGGGAAGGGGGGAAAAGGAAAGGGGGGGGCCCTGTAGGAGCGGGGGGGGGGGGTTTGGCGGCGGTGGGTGGTGGGGGGGACCCGAGCAGGAACGAATAACTTGATAGCTGGCCCTGGTATTTAAGAGCTCAGATTAAGAAGTAAAATACCTGAGGATAATACCACAAAATTGTTCCCACAATGCTATGCGAATACCAAATTGAGGTAAGACAATACCAAAATAGTACCTCTCAGGTATTTCCAGGTATCCCAAATAACAAGTTTTGTTATTCGAGAGATATTTTGCTTACAATTCTTAGGTATTTTGCTTAGGTATTTTACCTCTTATGCTGTGCTCTTAATACTAAGGCCTGTTATCAAGATCAAAATTAGGTATTCATATGTTGTTTTCTCCTGCTCAGGATGATATAGGGGATTTTTTTTTTTTTTTTTTTTTTTTTTTTTTTTTTTTTTTTTTTTTTTTTTTTTTTCAATTATAAAAATTTATAATATATATTTGTATGTTCGCGTTGGGGGGGGGTGGGGGGTGTGTTTTGTATTTTTTAAAAAAATAAAATAAATTATTTTTTTTTTTTTTTTTTTTTTTTTTTTTTTTTTTTTTTTTTTTTTTTTTTTTTTTTTTTTTTTTTTTTATTATTTTTTTTTATTATTATTTATCAATAAAAAAAAAAAAAAAAAAAAAAAAAAAAAAAAACTCATAAGGAAATATAATAGAAAAAAAAAAAAAATATTTTTGCGATACCCCCCCCCCTCTTCGCTAACATCAAATCCGCTCCGGTTCGACTAACAATAGCTAAGTTTAATTGCGGCTGTCCTACATTTGCCATCTTCATTCGAATGACCGTTTAATCTGGGGTCTAATTTTCATAGAAATACATGATGGGAATTAAGAGCGAGAAAGAGAGAGAGATTGGAACAAACGAGTAGAACAGCAGACGCTCACGTAATCTAGTCATTAGGCTCCAACCAACAGCTCCCCGTCGCACACACCCAACCTGGAGGACAAGTGTTTCGGATGGGGCAATGGCACTCGCGGTAGCGTTAGAATTCAAACAATCCCAACTAATTAAAATTGTAGAGAGGAAAAAAACCAAGTCGTTTTCCCATTCGCTCGAAGTTCGAAGCGTCTTGGAATGGGAGGCCTTTCACTGACTGGTTTCAAATTTACCAAGCTCCCGCAGGGTGTTTGTCTGCAGGAGAGGTTTCTACATACCTAAGCTGAACTAAAAGTGGCAGAGAAAACGACCACGACGACGGCGATGATGACGATGATGAAGATGATGGCTTTCTGGGATCACCGTGTTTATGGGTTCTGCGGGTTTGTGGGATTTGGCACACTTTTCTCACATAGCAAAATCTACGAAGAAAGCAACACGATGGAAGTGTGCTTTTCTAAGGAAAGCATTTGAGAGGGAAGAAAAACGGCCAAGAATGAGGAATCCGGACAATTAGGAATTTGCATAATTGTAAATTATGTAACAATTAACATAGCGTTTCAGCTCACTCGTTGAGGCTCGTTTGACTGGATCTTGTGGTCGCTTGCTTGGTTTTCCGTGAAAGCTCATCTTCATTATAACTGCGCCAAGAGCGGGTGTGCAGGCCGTCTGAAAACCAGTATTATTGGGACCCAGCTGATGGAAAAACGAGAAGCGAACTGCAGTAGCAATAAACGACATTTCTTCCCATCGTATCGTTGATCAGTCAGTGGTCAATTTGTGATCTGGTTTTGATTCCCCTACCCACACGTAAATAGTAGGTATCTGATTGTCAGGAAGATGGCCGTAACAGTCGGTCCGGGTTGAGGTAATAATAAGTTTTGGTTTACGAGGGACGGGAATTTCTAGTTAAGTGATTTGTTTATCTAGATCTATCTATCAACAGTGGCTTTCTGTGGTGAAGTCAATTTCTCCTAAAAACCTTCCTCGTATATACAAGAAGGTAGGGACGGAAGAAGTTTGAACTAACCATTAACATAACCTACTAAGCTCCAATTCCTCAATAAAAGCGAAAACACAATAGATTCTTCGGTGGGTCGGATTTCCCTCCATCGAACAGGTGCCAATATATTTCGCCATCATTTACAGCCCAAACCGACTCACCCCGTTTTCGGCTTTAATTGGTCAGCAACATAAATCTCCCTTTTGAAACACATTCAGTTTCGCACATTTCATCTTTCTCGCTCTGGCCGGCTTTGAAAACGCTTCAGCGGAACAAGTTTATCGCATGAGATAAAAGCTGCCAATAATTCTACGGGCTAATATATTACTATAATGCAACAATGTTGCCCACCACTGGAACCCGGGTTGACGTCAATGTGGAGACGGTGACTTGGCAGCATTCCTCTTCTTTGGGAGCACAAAAGGCAAAGACTACGACAAAAAAAACCTGCAATGTCAGGAAGAGCCCTTGTGAATACCTGAGGCGACAATCGGATCTGACGGTTTGCCGTGGATAAGGCACGACGGTATGTCGGCATCTTGGAATCTTGATCGAACCGGACAGAAACGTTTGCAGTGGAAGGGATCAGTATTATCGATCGCAGGGCCATGGAAATATGGTGACTAGCGACGGGAGTGTGTCAACTTGTCAATTTTCATTACGGTAGACTTCGTTAGGATGCGGACGTATTATGGTGAAGTGCATTACGTTGTAAGAAGTATTCTGAGTTTGCGTATGTGAAATGGATGTTGAAATTGTGTAAAAAAATTATATATTATTGTGGCTATAACGACTCTATGACAATTTCCCTGAATTTCATCACCTCGATAGACCACTACTCCGAATGACCATTTCCCCGAATGACTATTTTCCCGAATGATCACAATTCCGAATCCAATTTTTTGGCTCCAACTGAAATAGGTCATCAAGTTACAGAATAAATTGGACGGTATGAAGCAAACGTAACATCTGTAAAAGAGCAAGTAGAACATGAACTTTTTTCAATCATTATTATTTTTAGTACATATCTTGATTTCGACCAGTACTGCATATATAACGGGCGGTTTAGCAACGTAGAATTAAAGTTTGCATTGATTTCGTCGCGAACGAAAGCAATTAATTATGAATCAGCATGGAGAATTTTCATTTTTCCGGCTGAACAAGTGTGTTTTCCGAAGGCACCCTTGGGGAGATCTAACTGATAATAAATAAATTACAAAAACTAATTTTCAAATAATCCAAATGATATCGGTAACGTTTACATGCGCAGCTTATTGTAGGTTAAAGTTATCTCGAAATGGGCGTGACTCTTCAGATGTTCTAATGGTCTCTTAAATGATTGTTGCAAACAGATTTCTTCCATAATACCATTGCCATTAACAATGAGTGTTAGATTGAATACACACATACACACAAATATATCTTGAAATCGACCAGTGCATAATCAATGTAGACGTAATTTATAGTATGAAATAGTAATTAATTAGGGTAAAATATCTATGAACGTTTATTAACAATTAGGAGCAGTTTTATATGTGAAAAGGATAAATTATACAACAAGTAATCAGAGATATAACCTAGGTCAAAAAACTGCACATACCCTAACCCAAAAGAACAGCTCTTGTAAAAAAAATTGTAAATAAAAATAATCTTAACGAAAAACATATACTTAGGCGCCTGTAAACATTACAATAATATATCTTGAAGGGATAAAATAATTAGTATAAGCAATAATTTGAAATGAACATAATACGGGCCATTCACTTATTATGTAATGCTGAAACAGTGGCGGGGAGTGGCTTTGAAAAACTTTCTTACTTTCTCAAAACGGTTTTCATTTTAAATTTAATTCGGGGTAATGGGTCATTCGGGGTAACAAGTTGAAAGTACTGTTAAATGACAAATACAGGTAATCAATATATGCGTTTTATACTTTATTTCATACTTTAATATTAGTAAAAAGCCAAAAAACTTACTAAAGCATACAATGAAAAAAAAAAATATGATTGTTGAAAAGTCATCTCAGTGTTACTATGATATGGCTCCAGTTGATTTATCCACAATGTTGTACAACAGAATCTTTATGAGATTCAAACATATTTTGTACAACATGGTTGGTGTAATGTTACCTCAAGAGATCGAACCACAAGCTTCTCCTTTTGATGTTTTATAAATGTATGGAACAATGTTTTTGATCAATAGAAGGCATTCCTCGGATATTGTCGATTCAGACCCACATATGGTAATGGTCAAAGTGTATCAAAGCCAAAATATTCGTTGTGAATAAGTTGCGTGTCGCAAACATCGATTCAGACCACTATACTGTAGTGGTCAAAATGCGCTAAAGACTTTCCGTTCTAAATAAAATTCAGTACCGACGCCTGCCACGGTATAATCTGGAACACCGAAAGCTATCCGAAGCCGCAACTGAGTACGCAGCCTAGAAGCCGGATGAAGGAACCCATATTGAGTCCTATTGCGTTGATCCAACGAGATATGCTAGAAAAGAACGCAGCGCCAGCAATGATGCTGTAGCAAGGAACCCGTTAAAATGTGAGCAATTCATCCAGAAGTGCCACCTGGAGGAATTGGATTGTGAAGAAGTGGAGCAGTTGTGTCATTCTCAAGAAACCCGAAAACTTTACAAGAAACCCAAGAAACAAGAAACAAGATATTAAAATCAAGAAACGAATACCACAATGGCTTCGTGCCGCCATCCGAAATGTGCCGCGATTTGAAAGATGAACGAATGATGATTGCAAGGTGGAGGCAGTAAAGGGTGTGCGGAGTCAAATTGCATCATTTTCAAATGACCGTAACTTTTTACCAATTGCGTATTTGCTAATAAAATTTTGGCTGAAATTCATTTTATGTGTATTTTTTACACTGTATTAGTAATATTAGTAAATGTGCAATAGTTGCAAAGAAACACAGAAAAAATAATGAGTTTTAACAAACCCGTAATTTTCCCTCGTTTAATTGCAAGCCAAAGCAGACGTAAACAACGAATTTTTTCGCAATCTTCCCTACAACAGACCTGATTTCAGCGATATCTGGCTTGAATTTACATGAAATATCCCATGAATTTATGCCAAATCTGGCATTCTTTTTATGTGCATTAGATGCCGCAGAAAATTCAATGTTTCTTCCAAATTGTGTGAGAACAATGTGCGCACGAACCTCGAAAATCCGGATCTCTCAGATCGTGCCATCAGCAGAAAGCTTAGTATGGTACAATCAACGAAAACTGGTGATTTAAATCTTTACAACGAACGTTCGACCATCGATCGGAAGAAGTGTGGCCAAAATGGATCTCCTTGTAGTGTAAAGGATCACAAGCGGGTAGCGAAAGCTTTCAAGCGGAATCCAAACAGTTCAGTTCGAGATGAGGCAAAATACTTCCGTGCATGATGAAAAAACGTGAAGGACTACAAACAAACAAAGTCCAAAAGGTGCCGAATCGCGACGAACGGCAGAATAAGGCGGGAAAATCCTGTACACGGAAGCTCTACACCCAGCTGTTGACCAAACCGCATTGTCTCATTATGGATGACGAGATCTAGGTAAAAGTAGACTTCCGCCAGCTTCCGGGGCTCCTGTTCTTTACTGCTCAACATAAGTTCGATGTTCCTGAGGACGTTAGAAAGCAGAAGATGTCAAAGTTTGCCAAAAAAAAAAATACATGCAAATACAAAAAAAAAAAACAATTGGTCCAAACGTTGTACAAAGTCTTATGAGTAGTGGAGGTTCGTGCATTTGGGTATGGTAACGTAATTGAATAAAATGAACAAAGGGTATAGTTAAATAATATGTTTTGTTTTATTCTCTGAAAAGTTTTGGATTGAATCGGCTGAATGGGTGAGTTTTGCCGAATCTACTCTTGAGATGCAATTAGATTACGTACACCCTTTACTTCGATGAACACCCAAATTGCGCAGAGATGAAACACCGGAGACGTACCAACTCCCTCGATAAGTGAAGTTAAGGATGCTAGCGTAAGAACAACAACCTAGCTGGAAAGAATGGTATTGGAGCGAAACTTATAAAAATTGGCCCGGATAAGCTGGCTGATTGGCAGGATCTGTTATACTGAACAGCTAATGGATTGGGGGGAGGGCCCTGAAGTGGGAGTTATATGCCCAACCTACAAAAAAGGTGGCAAGATGGAATGTGAGGAAAATCTCTGACCACGTCTTCCTTCGGCAGGGAAGTAGAGCCGTTGGTCCCGGCCCATCTGTTGATGGGTGCAACAACTGCAACAACAACAATGAAATTTGAAACAACAACAACAACAATGAAATGTGAAAACTCCCGAGCGATCACTGTTCTAAATTGCTTTCTAGAAAGTGCCCAGTAGTCCCAGATCACCTTCCTCCGTTTATCGCTGCTAGCAATCACATTTTTAGGAAGTTATCAAGTCGGTTTTGTGAATCGACAACAGACCAAATGTTTACGTTGAGGCAAGTCCTTCGATAGTCCGGCGAATCAAGTCATCGGTTTCTAGGCCGCATACTATACTATTGATCGTGAAAAGCTATGGAGGATTATGGACGAGAACGGTTTTCTCGAGAAACTGACCCGGGAAAGATAGATAAAAGCTACGATGTGAGAATAAAATTTTCATATGAGAATAAAGGACTAGTTTCAAACACGGTATTATGGAACGAGCGGACTTCAACATGCGCGGGACGATTTTCAATGAATTCAGCCAGTTCATCCGTTTCACTGACGACGTGTTCATTGCCAGAAGAATGGTTCAAGTGGTTAGTGATCAGTACAATAAGCTGAAAACAACTGAGGCTAAAAAGGTTGAATGAAAGGTAAATACGCCGAAAACTAAGCATCTGAAGGCATGAGGAACCGAGTGCGATAGAGCTCGGATTGGCCGAACTGCGAGAATCGACGAAGATGAGTTCGAGATGATGGATGAATGTGTGTACCTAGGGTCACTGCCCAAGTAACAATCTTCTGCCTTTTAGCTTTTGTTTTCATTTATAAAGGCTTTATTACTGCAATATACATGCTTTTTTGTTTAAAAGCGGCTTTCAATGATGCGAAAGATGTATAATTAATTATTTTAATTTTGGCTGTTTTTATAACCTTTTCTAGCAGAAAGGTGAAGTCAAAAACAGTCTAGCTTTTAAAAATAATTGACGAGGAAATCTATTCCCTCATAAAACCGTTCAGTAAGTCAATAATAAAGCTCGTTCATATTTGTTTAACAGAGTTATAATAAAATATTTCATAAGCACGCTTTATCATTAAACCATTAAATAAAAACCATCATTAAGCCATTTGGCTTCTGACGAGATGCTCTACCATTGTTGTCATAATAAAATAAAACAAAGCTGGATTAGCAACAAACTTAAAAAGTGAAAACAAGCGGCACGGTTAAGCGAAAAACTAAGCAAAACTTCTTGAGCGTTCTGAAAAATAATTTGCCAACTACCCATCAACTAAGTTCAATGAAAAAACCACAACATCAGTCAGTTGACAATCAAGATTCTCGTACTCATTACATAACGGAGATCCTCGCACTCGCACCATCGCTGAAGAACAATTCTGGCATCATGGTCTCAAATCCAATATTGAAAGATTTTGTTCAGATGATCCAGTTGGAATAATCGTGAGGCATGTTTCGCCTCGTTCAATTGTCTGCACTATTTTGTACGGCATTCCCCGTTCTCTTTCGAATAAATTTCCTTCCTGCGGACTAAGTTTTGATGTAGCTTGAACTGTCAAAACTCTTTTCTAGCAGCAGCTTGGTTACCATATAAGCTGTTTGACAGCTAAACGGTCTTGCATGTATCAAAATAGCTTTGCAAAATAACAGTTAAGCCTCAAAATTATTTTCATAAATGCCAGTTCAAAACATGATTTATTTATAGATGTTTTCATGAAAACAAAACAGCATTTTCAATAATGGCTCATTAAAAATCAATATTAATGTCGCTGCCATTTTTATTCCAATCTTCATGGCAGGTTTATTAATTCCATACATCATGATATATTTCGATTGACACGGTTTATTGTTATACAGCAGTTTATGTTGGATAGAAAAAAGTATTAAATAAGAGTGATTGAGCAAAAATTTTAACTTCAATGAAGAATTAAACCTTTTGTAAACATAAAATAAATAGAAAGTACAACGTATTTCGATGGCGCACTTAGTTTTTCAGCTCTTTTCAAGCACTTTACACAGTGAATGTTGTTTGGCACTTAAAATTTGAGGTTAGTGATAAATTATGATAAATCAAGCTGAGATAAATATTTTTTGGGTAAATTTTGTCCTCAATCGGATTTTTTTTGGTCGGAATGAATTTATTGAGACTAAATAAAATTTATGAATACGATTATCTATAGGCAAAGGGTAAATGCACCCTTCTTTTTGGGGAAATGCTCCTTAAAACTTTTGACTGTACACGCCAGGGAGGTTTCAGTTTGGGTGATTGCCGGTGGAGGAACATAATTGCTTGTGTTTTAGAGGTATTGATTTTAATTTTCCACTTCGAGGATCGCAGCAAGCCGTGCTTTGAAAATGACGTGTTTTGCTTTTGCTGCGTTGTTTTCGCGGAAATAAAATTAAAAAATATTCCTTCGTTCAACTAAAATAAATGGTGAAATTATAGTTTTTCCGAGTGCTTTGCGTAGGACGTTGTGAATGGAATCCCTCTAATAGTATATTATGGTCGTGTTTCTTAAGATGGGTTGTTTTTTCCCATTTTTTGTGTTTTTAGTGACCCGCTCCCGCATCCGGACGATCTTTCCAGCATCAGATAAGGAACATTGGTGAGGTCGTTTCATATCATCAAAAATATACCTTAACTATATACACGCCAGGATCAAGAATTTCCATTTTTGTTCTGGAAGTGTGACAACTCTTCACATATCCATTTGATTTGTGAAGATTTTCATGCGGGGCTTATTGTATATGAAGATGACCTCAGAATGTACGTGTATGAACAGGCATTCTTGAAATGGGTCGTTGGATTTTCAATAGAGCTGTCACCTTCAATCTCCAGGGCTAAAATTGTTTGCACGTAGTGATCACATATGAATTACTGAAGAAATGCAGACAAGTTTCTTCCATTAAAGCACTGCCGGTCAGTGGGAGATTGATTGTAAAGACACACACACAGAGACATAAATGCTCCTTAAACTTTGGAAAAATGCTCCTTAGATGCGTTTGCCCGGTATAATGCAATCGGAGGTATTAACCTTCTGGTTAGCGCTTGCCGGGTGTTTTGACGGGTCTTCAGTTTCTTCAAGATTGTATAGTTTTAACGGGTTTTAAGTTTCTGAATTTAAGACCCGTCAAAACGAAATTAAGACTCTTCAAAATGAAATTAAGATTCGTCAAAATGAAATTTAGACCCGTCAAAACTACCTCGAAAATTGCGAAGCGAAGCTCCGCTATAAAATCTTGAAGAAACTTAAGACCCGTCAAAACAACCGGCAAGCGCTAACCAGAAGGTAAATACCTCCGATTACATTATACCGGGCAAACGCAACTAAGGAGCATTTTTCCAAAGTTTAAGGAGCATTTCCCCAAAAAGAAGTGTGCATTTACCCTGCTGCCGAGACTACTGAACCGATCGGCGAGAAAATTTGTATGCAGGGTTTTTGGGGCCGAGGAAGTTTCTTATGATGGTTTTAGACCCCTCCCATCTCTAGAAAGGGGGGCTCGCATACAAATGAAGCACAAATTTCTGCATAACTCGAGAACTGATCAAGCAAATGTAACCAAATTTGGCATGTGGAGGTTTTTGAAGGAAATCAATGTTTCTAATGTGGTTTGAGACCTCTCCGCCTTCTGGAAGGGGAGACTTCCATAAAAATAATTTTATAATAAACAATAATAATAAACATAATTTTTAACATAACTCGAGAGGCAATGAAGCAAATGAAACCAAATTTGGCATAATGAGGTTTTTGGAGGCAAGAAATGTTTCTATGGCAGTTCAATACCCCTCTCCATGTTGAAGGGGGGGGGGGGGGCTCCCATATAAATAAAAAGCAAATTTCTGCATAACTCGAGAACTAATCAAGTAAATGAAACCACTTTTACCAAATGGGGGTTTTTGAAGGCTAGATTTTTATATACATAAAAATGAATTTCTATCTGTCTGTCTGTCTGTCTGTCTGTCAGACCCTTATAGACTCGGACAGTTCTGAACCGACCAACGTGAAAATTTATATGAAGGGGTTTTTGGGGCTGGGGAAGGTTTTTATGACTGTTTGAGACCCCTACTCTCTCAGGAAGGGGGGCTCACATACAGATGAGACACACATTTCTTCATAACTCGAGAACTAATCAAGCAAATCGAATCAAATTTGGCATGTGGGGGGTTTTGAAGGCAAGAATGTTCCTATGGTGGTTCAAGAACCCTCCCCTTTCTGAAAGGGGGGGGGGGTGTCAAACAAATGAAACTCAAATTTTTATTATAATCGAAGAGCCCAGTTCGAGAACTAATCAAGCAAATGGAACCAAATTTGGCATGTGGGGGGTTTTGAAGGCAATGATTGTATGGTGGTTTGAGAAACCACCCCCCTCTGGAAGGGAGGTCTCCCATACAAATGAAACACAAATTTCAACCAAAAATGAAAATTATCCAGGTTACTTAAACACAAAACATGTATACCTCGGATAAGAAGCAAATTTTGATAGAAGTTTGAACCCCTGCTTATTCAAGAAAAAAAAACTCATTCCGAAAAAAAACCATAAACGTGCCAGTTATATTGAATTTTCCTTCATTTAGTTGCAAGCGTAGCAGCGCACGCACCGGGTTCAGCTAGTAATATGAATAAAACTGTTTTGAATTGTTTTGGCATGGTTCTGGAGGAAGTGGCACGAAACAGGTTTTTATATATGTCAAATGGCTTTGATTGTAGTTTACATTTAGTTTTCAAACGGTTATAATTCGGTCATAATAAAATCTTTTTATTTTAATCCAATCTAGAACTGCCTCTAAAATATACCCTTCAGGACCTCTGCCAGGGTGGGCCAACTAGCCAAATTTTAGTCTTTATGAGGTTTTGCTTGATGAAATCAAGACAAATATGCTTTGACCAGGGTTTTATGGATGTCGTTTTAAAACACCCTTGTAGGCATTCATAAAACTTAAAATGTTACTTGGGTGGTAACGTCAGAAAACAACTGTAGGAGAAAAAAATGGGTACACATTAGTGCCGTAGGTCGTGTTTATGGACTATGGACTCCATAAGACTTTGAGGTCTGGTAAACTTCACCTCGTACTAAGTGCACCATGTACAAGACGCTGGAAACACCGGTAGTTCTAATGGACATGGCACATGGAATGTGACGGCTGTTTGCACCTTAAGGTAACAATTTCGAGACATGAAAAATGGGAGGAGTTGTGCACAAGGCACGACCATTTGATTGACATTGGATAAAATTTTGAACAATTATAAGATATTACTCTACCTGTAACAAATTTCACAAAGATTGTTGCTAGATTTTAAGAGTGTCTATATTGCAACCAAGATATAGATATTTTCAATCAATTGATGCAACATGAGAATGTAAATATGAGAAATGTAAAACGTTCAAAGGCTATCCACCTCTTGAGTCGCTGCCAATTCTAAATTTTCCAATTTGCAGCCCCATATATTACCGAAGGATGTAATCAACTTCAAGAATAATGTAGCTGGATGTACGCCTATATTCTTTACCCAATACATCTTTTATATAGTACACAGTTTGGAAAAAACATTTAATTTTCTGCGTTATCTAATGCACATAAAGGTAATGTTCGATTTGGCATAAATTCATGGGATATTTCGTTGTTTACGCTTGCTTTGGCTTGCAATTGAACGACGAGAAACTAACGCGTCTGTTAAAATTCATTAAAGCATTGAGTTTTAGTTCATTGTGTAAATCCCCACAGCACCGATCATACTCACATTAAATTGATTAGCACATTAATTATCCCAAACAGGTCCAAGATCATTTTCCAAAGAGATTCAATTTACCAATCAAATCCATTTATCTACAGTTGCCACTTTACAGTTGTCTTGCAGAGTGACAAAACAAAAACTGGTAGTCCCGATTCGATTCCACGCCCGAACGATCAAAAACGTAACCACTTTTATGGTTGCCCACGACACTTTCCCAACTGTGCAAATGTGGCAATCGTTTATGACCTGTGAGCTGTGACTATGGGAAAAATAAACTGATTCCAGCCAAAGAGTCCATAATGCAGTCCCATTATTTCGTTATTAAACTCGATTAGATATTCCCACTTGCCATCTACCTCGCCGCGGTATAGAATGTCTCTTAATAATCTGCAGTGAAAACCCATAAACGGGCTATGTAAATACTGCCGCCACACGATTCTAACACTAAATTATGTAATGTTATTATATGAAGATAACTGTGAGTGTATTTTTTTCTCGTCTTTCCCCGGTCGTCACAAATCCATTCAAGCTCGTCGCAAATGGTGGGTAAATATATCTGAGACAATCTTTCCGACTGAATGAATCGCCACAGGTGAGGCGGCTTGTCGGCTGTATGTTGTGTGTGCTGAAGACACATGAATATCTTCATGTTTACCAACATGCAGCGCGGCAGTCAAGGAAATTAATTCCGAAGAGGAAGTTGTAGGTACTCTGCCACAACCTCTCCGGGGCCAACCGGGGCTGATGAGAGAACCCATTTCTAGCGGCTGCTCTCGGCCAGTCAGTCAGTGTGCTTGGTATGCGACTAGGCGTGGCACTAAATTAGTGTTGTTTAAGCGAATAACACGTTATGTGCCACAAGATGCGATGCCTATTTTGCACGTAGATGTTATTACGGTAGATTCATTTGAAAACTTAAATTAATTTCTTAATTTAGGTAAGTGCGTTTGTGATTCTTGGAAGTTCCAAGCGTGGTTCAACAATAGCATTTCTAATTGTAATCTGGTCGACGGCTGCATAGATTTAAGTTTGCATCAGCAATCAACATGCATAACCTACAATCCTCTTTGCACGCGAGCGAATGGCAGTGCACTAAGCCGCATTAAAGTCCACTTAGGCTGCAACCGCGGTCGACGAGATGACAATGAAAAGATGTGCCCTGTCCAGTCCTACAAGACATTCTTGACAGTGAAAAATGCCCACCGTAAAAGCCTGTTTTTGTTCCCTCCGTCCAGGTCGTCGTCGTCGTCGTCGTTGTCAGCATGCATGACTAACCCATTCATAGAGCGAGACAGAGACCGCACCGTGTGTATATACACGGTGTTCAATAAGTTCGAATACAAGTTTTCATCATTGCGTAGGTATGCGCCATGTACATATTCTGAATTGGTATTGGTGTCAGCTTTAGCTTCATTCATACGCTACCGAATGTGCGCGGTGTTGACATTCTGTTAGTTGTTGTTTGTTTGTTACGCGCGATGAAAGAGTATCGGGACTTCGTAATTAAGCGTTTTTTGAACGGTGAGCGACCCGGCGATATATTCCGGCTGCTGAAATCGCATGGGGTCAAGCGGAACTTTGTCTACACGACCATCAGGCGATACCGGGAGACGTCCTCGACCAATGACCGTGCAAGATCCGGTCGGCCGCGTTCAGCGAGGACGCCACGGGTCATCAAGATTGTGAGGGAGCGAATTCGGCGCAAAAAGAACCGCTCAATCCGGAAAACGGCTGCAGATCTCAACGTTTCCATTGGAACCGCTCACACCATACTCACCAAGGACCTTGGTTTCAGGCCTTACAAAAAACGTAAGGTCCATGGCGTTTCGGAGGCTACCAGCAAAAAGCGGTTGGATCGAGCTAAGAGGATCCTCTCTCGGCACGCTGGTCAGGAGTTTGTTTTTTCGGACGAGAAACTGTTCGTGCTGCAGCAGCCGCACAATGTGCAAAATGACCGGGTGTGGGCGCCATCGAGGGACAGCATTCCTGAATCCAATATAAACATCCCTCGGTTCCAAAGTGCCGCGTCGGTGATGGTTTGGGGGGCAGTATGCAAACGTGGTAAGCTACCCTTGGTGTTTATTGAAAAAAACGTCAAAATCAACGCGGCGTACTACAAAACTGAGGTTTTGGAAAAGGTTGTTGCCCCCAGTCTCCGAAGCCTCTACGGCGATGAACACTACGTGTTCCAGCAGGACGGTGCACCAGCCCATACGGCAAATGTGGTTCAAGCCTGGTGTCGGGACAATTTAACCGACTTTCTGGACAAAACTTTGTGGCCTCCCAGCTCCCCGGACTTGAATCCTCTCGACTTTTTTGTTTGGTCCTATATGATGGCGAAGCTGAACGAATACAAGGTCAGCACTTTGGATCATTTCAAGACGGTAATTCTCAAAATCTGGGACGAAATGCCCATGCAGTCCGTGCGTGCCGCCTGCGACGCGTTCGAGAAACGTTTGAAGCTCGTTAAGGAGTACAAAGGGGGGTCATTCCAAGAGAAATGTTGTAAACGTTCCTTGTAAACATAGCTTTCAATAAAAAAACAAAAAAAAAAAAAAGTTTTTTTTTTTTTTTAAAAATTTTTACTTAACTGCCCATCGAGTGGGGTGTTGTACCCGACCCATTCTCCAGCATCGAACTCCACCTCAGGAACATGTTTGTATGCAAATTTTACGCCATAAAAACTTCTTTCCTCAACACGAGCTTCGCGGTGTGTTTGTTACCATATACCTTCCATCGCAGTTTATCTATCGTGTTATAATCAGTGCATTATTTGGTTGTGAATCGATTTACCCACTCGCTGGTCTTTTTGTTCCTGATTGTTCCCGCAGAGAGTACGCATAACGGACCGTCCACAGCTGGATTTGAAGTTGAAAGGGGGGAAAGGGATCTTGACCGAAATGATCGGCACGTGAATTGCACTTAAAATGGGCATTGATGAGGGGGGTATTGTATATTTTATTTATATTCTTCTATGCTCTTACGATAGAGCATCCTCTGAGCTTTCGGGTGGTGTAGTGATTTTTTTTTAAACAAGTGAGTGGCACAAAACAAAAGTGAGGGACAAAGCAAAACTTTTAATCCAGTTTCCAGTTAGCTGAATTTTGACTATAATCTAGAAATAACTTTAATGTTGGTTTCCATTTGATTTCCAATTTTTCGTCTCCAACTTTGAAAATTACAGACACAGCTTACCACAAAATAATCGGATCTCTTTTCAATTTTCAAGACTAATATCCTGGTTTTTGGATTTTAATTTTGATACATAATTTACTCACCAATGGTAGTCAATCATCCACAATTTATGAATCAACTGTCTTTGCAAGATAGAATTAGAAAGAAAATCATCACCAAACATTAATATAAAAGTATTCCATCTAGTTTAATTACACTAGTCGGCAGCATTCCACTTCCTTCGAGTATAAATTTTATAGATTTTGCCTAGCTGAATCAAAATATGGGCTCAGTATTACTGTTACAGGTCCAGTTTTTGAGAAAAATGAGATTTGAAATCACAAAAGTATGTGATTCACGTGTAACACGTGAATTTCCGTCGAAATATGATTTACCTGTTTATCAACTAGAATATTGGCTCGGCCCTTTGATTGTTGGGCTTGGATTTTATGGAATGGTTCCCTTAATCCATTTATAAACACAAAGTTTTCCTTATATGTAAGATTGATGAAAAAACCGGTTTTATCCACAAAATTACGAATTTTCATGAAAATGCAAATTTAAATCTTGAATTTCGGCTCCGCCATTCAAATGTTGGGCTTTAATTTTTCTTATTAGGTTTTTCTTAACACGTAAGATTGATGAGAAAAACGATATTACGAATTTTCATATTTTTTTAATTTGGAAAACTTGAACTTTGGCTCCGCCCTATATACTCTATATATAGTATGTAGGACATGGATTGAAGGGAATCGACCTTTCTGAATCGATTAGTGCTCACAGATTTTTTCTTACACGTATGATTGATAAGTACTACCGGTTTTTAATCACAGAGCTACGAATATTCATGAAAATCCGAATTCCTGTTTTGATCGAAAAAAAAACTGAATTTGCATTTATTAAAAATGATGATAATTAGTTGTTTTTTAAAGGAACAACCAAGCTTACCCCTGCACTATTGGCGCCGTCCGTGAATGTGTAATATTTTAGCGGTGCCGTGTTTTCATGTGTGGAATTAAGCAGGACAGCACCAATAATAGGTCAAAACTACAATCGGACAGACAAAGACAAAAGGCAGTGTGCACAGTCACTTGCGATGAACCGCTGGCTGACGAATTTCACGCCAACTCATCCAGTGTTTGGCAGCACCCTCTCAGAATTCAATGAAACTCTGTGGGTGTGTAGACTATGTCCTTTCAAGCAACTTTGCATACTTTGTTTTTTTCAAAATTTATCTAGACTGCCATTTGAAAAGGGCTTCAGTTTTTTGATCGTTATTTTTTAAATCATCATAACTTAAAAAGGACAAGATTACAAAAAAGTGAGGTATGGGTGACTTTTAGAAAATCATTTTATCTTTTATGAAAAAAATTGTACAAATTGTAAAATCGATTCTTACACGCAAAAAAAAATATTTTAAAATTTAAAGTCAATGTGCAAAAAAAGTCTATCTTAGAATTGGACAATTTTTTTTCTTATTAAAGACAATATAACTGTCTAAAAGTTCGTGATACATCGCAACATGGGCACTTTTAAGGAAAAAAAGTTTTTCAAACAACAAATTTTTCATGTCAACATAACTTAAAAAGGACAAGACTAACAAAAAAGTGATGTATGGGTGACTTTTAGAAAATTGTTCTAACTTTTATGACAAAAATTGTACAAATTGTAAAATCGATTCTTACACGCAAAAAGAAATATTTCAAAATTTAAAGTCAATTTGCAAAAAAGTCTACCTTAGAATTGGACGAATTTTTTTTATTAAAGGCAATTTAACTGAGTAAAAGTACGTCATACATCGCGAGATGGGCACTTTTAAGGAAAAAACGTTTTTCTAACAATAAATTTTTCATGTCCTATTTTTACAGTGTATCACGCCAACTCATCTTATAATTTGGTCCTATAACCTCTTAAAAGCCAACTAAATTTAATTATAATGCAAATTTGGATTTTTTAAGGGTCTTTGAATGTTTTAAAAATCAAGGTTACCATTTGGAAAGGGCTTATTATCAAATTATGATTTGTTTTAAACTTTTAGTGATAATAAAATTAGATCAGGTGGTTGATCCTGTTCATTTGCAAAACTATGAAGTACATTACAAGCAGGACAATAAATTGGAAAACAAAAGCTTTATCATAATATCTGAAGTATTGACCCATGACTCAATACCAGTTCAGTTGCTAATATCAAAATTGCTAGATTTCATTAAAATAAATTCGATCGACTTATTGCTCAAAAATTATTTTCATGTCAGATGGAGCAGCGGACCCATTATAAAAACAAAAAAAAAACTTTGCCAGTTTGTGCAATTTCAAGTCCAAGTATGGATTGGAAGCAGAATGGCACTTGTTGGTACTTTCAGGCGAATGGCAAAGAGAGCCAGCCTTGCTCAAGATTATGGAAACACAATATAAACCCCTCGGGAACTATATGACTGGGCAGTTGAACAGTCAAATGAAAGTATTTTAAAACTGAATTTCTGCTTCATATCAGCTTAACAGCATGCTAAAATGTCAGAAGAACTTGAGGATTTATATAGCCACGTAAAGACAATACCTGGGGCACAGGTACATTGTTTTGTACCTATTTCAGAAAATAAAATGATTCATGTATAAATTTTCTGATGCAATGGATAATACAAAAAAATTACTTTATATGTGAAAGATTTATAAATTAAATATATAAGGCTGTGTCAATTACTAATACGTGAAAATGTACATATAAAAAATAAATAAAATAAAACCCTTGCCAAGCAAAAACCTATCAGTTTTCATTGACATCAACAGTATTCCGAAAATTCATATAACCTCACAATTGAATAGTCTTTTAACGGATTTGAATCAAGTTTTATTAAATTGAATTTTTTAATTTGATCAGAGTTGATGCATATCCGTTTAAAAGGGGTTTAAATTTTTTTGGTTTTTTTTGGGTTTTCCCCCCCTTTTTTTTTTTTTTTCCATTTTTTATAAAAAATAAATAAAAAAATCCCCGAACAAAAGAAACCAAAAAGTTGGGTGGGGGGGGGGGGGAAAGAGGGGGGGGGGGGGGGGGGGGGAAGTTTTGGGGGGTGTGTGGGGATTTTGGGGGGGAAAAAAGGCAGGGGTGGGGGGGGGGTGGGGGGGGGGTTGGAGGGGGGAAAAAACAAAAAAAAAAAAAAACTATAAAGGACAGCCTAATGGGGTTGTACGCAAAGTTGACGTAGGACTACGTAGCAATGTGTAATGAATTTTATTATTATTACTTTTAATTGCCTGTATTAGAATAAAGGCTGCATTGATCGATTGGATCAAGAAGTCTTGCAAAACATCAGTGAAATTGTGTATAACACACGACTGGTTGATGTAGACAAAGTTAAACCGTTTGATGCATTGTCTGGTTCAACATGGTAGATTAGTTTCGTTCGTTTCGTAGAGCAACATTGAAACGTAGGTGCTGTTCTAATGGGACGTTGGATCGGCATAGATAAGTAAGTATGTTAGAAAGTTCTATGATTTGCTCTTTACAAATCTTTTGGCGGTGCTAGACTGCATTTAAATGTTGGTATGATAAAAGGGCAACGGCTGTGCTGGCAGTGGTGATTGTGTTGATATGATCAACTAGCTGGAGACCTTTATCCTTATCGCGTTATAGATTGTTGAAAGTCTGTTTGGGAATCAAAGTCAATTATTCATGATATTTTGGAGCATTGACTTGACAGTTCCAACTGAAGCAAAAATCTCAAAAATCTATCGAGAAATGATAAAGTTATAAGCGTTCAAAATAGTTCAAAATATTCGTGATGGTCACTGTTTTTCAAATTTTCATTTTACCTCTACCCTAGCCGATGGAAGTAGTCTAGGTCAAAATAGCGTGGGTGTTCGTAGACCAGCATTAGAAAGTAAGTATGTGAGAAAATTCTATTGTACACTCTTTATTAGAAAGCATTTGGTGGCTCTGAAAAGGGCCGTGTGGTTTGAATGATGATACGGACACGGTCGTATTTGCTACGATGGTTGAGAGGGTCCTGGTCTTTATGGCATGAAAGATAGTTGAGGACCTGTTCAAAATATGAATTTTATATACAAGTACATACAAGGTTTCTTTAAAGAATATGTAACTGTATAAAAATCATTATGTGAATCACTGTATAAAAATCATCATGCCATCAATTTAATTTAATTTTTTGCAGAAATTCAATAAACTCTTAATAACTTCTTCAAATGTTTGAAAGTCGACTTTAAACTCATGCTAATATTTAAAATAGCTTAAAGATTTATTCGCTCCAATTGCTGCTCTGATACTTTGCAGCCATATTCTGCGACATTTCACTTTCTCTTTCAAACACTTTCTCAAAAATATTTGATTCCTATTGCAAGGTAGGGACTCTCTCCACCGCACTTAAACGAACAGAAATACTTTCAAGCACTGATTGGATTTTGAAGAGAACATTACCAACATTGAACAACTTGTTATAATAAAATTATGTCTTTAATAGGGAAAACATAACATGCCAGCAACAGCCGGCTGCGATTGCAAAAGGCAAATAAAAAGGCGATTGCAAAAGGCAAACTTTGAACAACCCTGAGTTATTTTCTATACCGAAACATGGTTTTACGAAATACTTGGTATTTATCGAACAAAAATTGCGGGAAATTCAGGATCGGCCAGGATTTACGAATTAGGTAGGTGTCATGCGGATACAATGAGCAAACTCTTATAATAATTCAGTATAACACTCTTTCAAAATCAGAATAGTAGCCCTGAAGAGATCTCTTTGTGTGAAATACATCATATAATAGTTATTGACATTCTATCGAAATTTGGGAACCAGGGCGTTAAACACAGATAGTTCTACCCCGAAAAATGCCGTTCTGCCGGTATAGACATAGTGATTGCGGATTTTGAACACTCAACGTTGCGTCTTATCTACATCATCTACATATATATCGATATCATCTTTAAACATATCAATATCATTATCAAATACATTTACATCATCTACATAATATATATCAATATAGTCTACAAATATATCAATATCATGACCATATGCATCTATATATTTATCTTAACCATCTTCATATATTTCGAAATCATCTACATATATATCTATATAAATACATGTACATCATATCGTGATATGGCTACCAACTGCTCTAAATTTGCCACGAGCTTGGCATAGCACACGACTGCATTAAAAATTGCTGTCCAGGTAGCCACTCGAAAGCGACAGCTGCTGAGCCACCATTCTGGCTGGTTGCTCGCCCGCGTACCCTTCTGCAGGGTACTTGCAACCGCCAGCTGTCAGACCAGTAGTGGCCCATTGCCGCTCTGCACCGCTCCATGGCTGCCGAGCGAATGAAGAAAATTTGAAGATGTCCCTGTTTTATATCGTGCACTGCTGCATGTGAGACGTTCCTTACTTAAATTTTAAGTCTGTGATAGGAAAGTACTCTGCATTTAGTAAATTTACTCTGAAAAATCGGCATTATAAGACATCACCTTATATTTGCGTTAATTTCAATAGTTGAATGTTGAAAATCAATAGTTTTAAATATTGAAATCAAAGCGTAGAAAATGTCCCGATCGATTGGTGCAAAGATTCTGAAAATCGGTCATAAAATGAATTAGGTATTAACGTTCAAAACCTATATATTTTTCGTGACGCTCCAAATTTTCGCAATTCGAACGTGTACCCCAGTATTGAAAACACAGACGTAGTCCTACGTCAAAAGTTGTATATACTTTTCAATAATTATTATTACTTATATATCCAATTATCATTTTGATCCTGTCTTCTCCACTTATGATTTAAAAGGATCTAATGCCTTGAATACAAGAAGCTGCAACGGAATCTGTGGAAGGCTTTTGCACTTATTACTGAATGTTTTTTTTTTCATTTCCGATTTGCAAATGTCTGATTTTACAGTCCAATCTTTGTCATTACTCTATTATAACTCACAATATCATTATATTTGATAATATTGTTTTATTGATTTTACTTCAGAGATGATTAAACATTACTTATTGTTTTTTTATGTCCATTTGCCTTTAACTCCTTTTCAGTTATATCTTCCCTGCTTTCCGAACTCACGGATTTCGCGGCATTGAACCCACGCCTCATTAATCCTCCACGCTAATTTTGAAGACGAAGAATTCGAAGAAAGCTTAAGAAAGCTTAAGACGAAGAGTTCTCCGATAGAATTGGTTGTTTACACCGGTAGACTTTGTATCACGAGAAATTTGCAGAAGAAGCCATTGTTTACGTTTGTCAGTTAGACCCTAATGAAAAATCATTGTCAATACACTGATAGGCAAAATAAAGTGCCCACCTCATCGTTTTTTCAATTTCTCTCATTTACTTGGTTCAAATTAGAGTAAACACACTGTATTTTTTTTTATTATCTTATTTTTTATATTCTTTTTAAGTTTCACTTATGGAATACTGAAAAAAAGGAGTTTTACTGAAAGAAGAAAAAAATCAATTTGTGTTGAAAAAAAAACAGTGACAAAATAAAGTGCCCACTTCAAAAATCGATATGTTTTCGATAAGTTTCCATTGGAAGACCCCTCGATTGTTTATGTTTTGATATTTTGACATGGTTTGAAGCAAACGGCTCAACCTGGTGCATTTGTATACGTGATCGCATTTGATTCAATTGAAAAAAATGGAGAACGCAGTGCTTTCGAAAGCAATTCCCTTGTGTATCCGAAAATTGGTCGTTCGTGATGTGCAAAACGGTGAATCGCACCGGGCTGTCGCTAAGAAGTACAGTATCAGTAAGGCAGCGGTTGGCAAAATTCTTCTGAAGCTTAAAACGTTTGGATCAGTGGTGGATCGCCATAGCAGAGGCAGGAAGCGGAAAACGGATGCGAGAACGGACACCAAGATCATGCGCGAAGTCAAGAAGAACCCGAAGGTAACTGTCCGCGAGATCCAGGAAACTCTTCAGTTATCAGTTTCCGGTCGAACTGTTCGTCGCCGTCCCGTAGCACAGGGGTTGAATAGCAAACTTGTCCGGAAGCGCCCATTTATCAGCAAGGCAAACAAAGCCAAACGGCTTAAGTTTGCTAAGGAGCATGCTGATAAGCCCCTAGAGTTCTGGAAAACGGTTCTCTGGACGGACGAATCAAAATTCGAGCTGTTTAACTGAAAGCGGCGGGTTCGTGTTTGGTGCAGATCGGGAGAGGAGCTTCAGGAGCGCCACATCCAAGGCACGATGAAGCATGGAGGAGGAAATGTGATGGTCTGGGGGTGTTTTTCGTGGGGTGGATTGGGAAGCATTGTGAAAATCGACGGGATAATGACGGCAGATTCTTACATCAACATCCTGCCATCACATCTGGAGGTTTCGCTGATCCAGACGGGCCTTGAAGAGAAGTTCGTATTCCAGCAGGACAACGACCCGAAGCATACTGCCAAGAAGACCAAGTCTTTCTTCCGGTCTTGTCGGATCAAACCGCTGGAATGGCCTCCACAAAGCCCGGACCTCAATCCCATCGAGAATTTGTGGGCGATTCTCGATGCCAGGGTTGACAAAACTGATGTTACCAATAAAAATAACTATTTTGAAGCCCTGGAGCGGGCCTGGGAAGAGCTAGATCCACAGCACCTAAAGAACCTGGTCGAGAGCATGTCGAAGCGCCTGCAGGAGGTCCTGAAGACCAAAAGAGGACGCATCAATTATTGAAATGCTTTTATTTTACTTTAATTTATGTTTTCTGTAGCCTAAATGAAGTGGGCACTTTATTTTGTCACTGTTTTTTTTTTCAACACAAATTGATTTTTTTTTCTTTAAGTAAATCTCCTTTTTTTTCAGTATTCCATAAGTGAAATTTAAAAAGAATATAAAAAATAAGATAATAAAAAAAATACAGTGTGTTTACTTTAATTTGAACCAAGTAAATGAGAGAAATTGAAAAAACGATTAGGTGGGCACTTTATTTTGCCTAACAGTGTATGTTTGTGGGCAATGATAAGTGCTATAGACGGGGAAAGGGTGTTTAATTGAACACAAAGAAGTACATTTTGTAACATTTAGTAATGGTTTATTCGTATACAATTTGATGGAAATTGCTACAATTTATACACTAGTGCAGCGAGAGTGATGGTTTTAGGGTTCAACTGTCCAGGAGAGCCTGCAAACTCAGAACCAAATTGGTCGCTTTGTTCTACATCTGAATGAAAGCGAAAGATTAAAAACTTATCACCGCCCTCATCTCTCTTCCAACCGGTTTTTTATGTGCGCAGCTGAATCGTTAAAAAAAATCAAGTTAAAAATGAACAATTGTTTTATAGAACCCTAAAAGTTATACATAAATAATCGTCTGCAAACATATTTTATCATTTTCCACAAAAGAAAACATTTTATTCAAAAACATGACCAGATTGATTCACACTTGTGCCCAGATGCTCTTCTGATTCAAAAATTGTGAGTATACCTTGAATACTTCGAAACAATTACTTTTAAAATTACATATAATTAACAAAGCATGTACATAATTTCAAAGAACAAACCTTAAGATACCTCTTGGTTTCAATTACACTATATTATGTGATTTACTTTTTTTTATTGTTGTGTTGATCGATGCCTATTTCACAATTGTAGAGTGAGTATATACAAATCATATAATCATGGATGTAAATTCATTAGAGATTCATATACTTCACTTTTGAACTAATTTTAAATTTTTTAAGAATTATTGACGTACTCCTTCGGTTTTCCAATGGGTATTTTTGAGGCCTCAGATAACTCAGATGATGAGATCACGTATTGACAATCCGAAGGCGGCGGGTTTGACTGATTGAAATTTTTCGATTTATAATTTTGCTCGATTTCTACGGGCATAGAATATGTGCTTGCCACAAAATATTTAAAAAAACCTGCATCGGTATTTGGCATTGAAAACTCCCAATTAATAACTGTGGAAGTATTTCTAAAATACTAAATTGAGTGCAGGCGAAAGTTTATTGAAAAAAGCGTCAAATCCAGTCAGAAGAAGAACAAGGATAGGATAGGAGGTGATAGTGGTTAACATCCATACCTCTCACTCCAAAGTCACGAGTTCGAATCTCACCCCCGGACAAGTTACGAAAATACCCAAAAAGGTATTTGAGTGACTACGACGGGAGATGAACCAGCTCAGGGCTGAAAATCTCGATAACCAAGAAAAAAAAAGAACAAGGATAGTTTAATGATACTCATTTCGTCAATAGAAAATTTGAAAAGGTTGATTGTTTTCGTTTATATTCGTTGTGATTGCTTATCCTTTGAACAATAGGCATATTTCGTCTACCACCTGTTGACTTTGCCAGTGCATCGTACTCAGTCATTGCTTTTGAAAAAGCTTAAAAAATAGCCAAAACTGTCACACACTGAACATTGCAGTTTTTGTAACCTTTTTTAGTAAAAAACACATGATTCAGAGAAGTAATGTAGCCTTGATTTTGATCAACTAAACTTTTTACAAAACATTCAAATCCATAAGACCAGACATGTGTGCGCGACCATCGCTGAGCCGTATAATGGTTTGCAAACGAAGCCTCGCTAGAGTCTATATTCAATCATTCTCAACATGTTAATATGGCTGAAATATTACCACAGAGATCCGCTACGCTGTCGGAAAGGGTTAGAATCTGGATGGTGGAACTTGCTTGTTTTGTTGTTTCATACATGAGCTATCGTCGGACTCCACATCGTTCACATACGTATCTACTAATACACTGCACTATCTCATACACACATTTAATTTTTCCGAACATAAGGAATGCATCGAAAATAGCTATCGACGTACATTTGCGTTGTACTCGTTTATTTGTAATTGTTTAATGTATTCATCATAGCATGCTGTGCGTTTGACTGTCACCTCTCGTTTGTTTACTTGTTTGCACGGTTTAAATTCTTCGTTTTCATAAATGTCACACAATAAAATAAAAGACGTGAAAATTAAGGATTTGGACACATGGCTACGTGAAAAGGGTGAAACTATGCGACATTAAGGTTTTGGACACATGGTTACGTGAAATGGGTGTAACTATGCGACAATTGGCGAAGCGCTTTAGAATTCATCATGCGAGTGTGAAATCCATCATAACCAAGTTTGGGGAACACTTATCTTTGGATGTACTTCCAGGAAGAGACAGAAAACCCGGATCTTCTAACCCTAAACTGGATAGGAATGTGGTATCTCTAATTCGGAAGACCAAATGTCGACACAAGATTTGGCCGATAAAGTGGGAACCAGCGTCGGAATGATTCAACGTATCAAGAAACGGAACAACCTGAAGGCAAACAGCAGAAAATCACCAAAAAAAGTGCATAGCAGAAGCAGCGCGCAGCAACAAGGGCCCGGGAATTGTATTTGCCAGTTTTGCATCGACCAGATGCATGTATTTTGATGGACGACAAGACCTATGCCAAAGAGGACTCAAAAACCCTTCCAGGTTCACAATATTACACTGCCGTCGTAAAGAAGGGTGTAAGCAATGCAGACAGGTCGATTCATGTGGATAAGTTTGGTCGAAAACTGCTGGTATGGCAAGCAATACTTTCCAGCGGTATAAAGTCCACAATTTTTCACACTACCGGGAATCTTTCGATCTGATTGTCTGCAGAATAGGTTGCTGCTTGTATCAGAAGCATAGTATCCACTGTTTTGGCCAGATTTAGCATCGGCGCATTACAACTCTCAATTGGCTCACGGAAAAGGGTTTAGATTTCGTTGAGAAAGACATCAATTCGCCAAATTGACCTCAACTTCAGCCCATCCAACGCTTTTGAGCGATTGTGAAGAGGGTTTTCAAAAAGACTGGTAAAGCAGCTGAAAATATACAGGAGCTCAAAAAAATTAGGGCTAAGGCGTTCAAAAAATGTGATGAAACACTAGTTCGGAACTTGACGAAAAGTGTTCGATCAAAAATTCTCAAATTCGTGAAAGAATAATATTAATTTCATCCGGTCTTCAATCCCGTATTTACAGCTTGTCTAGCGTTACGAAACATAATGAGACGTGAAGCAAAGTTTGGACAAGACAATCTTGCGTTTTAAGTTTTTAGGCGTAGGTAAAGTCTGGTGTGTGTGTGTGTGTGTGTGTGTGTGTGTGTGTGTGTGTGTGTGTGTGTGTGTGTGTTGTGTGTGTGTGTGGTGGGGGTGGGGTGATAGCTCTGTTGAGATCCAGTGACCCATTTCAGAATGTCTGGTCACTCACGTCCATTCCGAGGTCACTTTCACTTACAACAAGCCCCGCATAAACACAATACTTATATCAATTGGATATTTGTACTATATTTACACTTCCATTATCGCAACATGTTCTGTTACGATCATGGCACGTATTTAGTAGTATGTATTTTGTATTTGTTTATAATTGCTTCGATCTCTCCAGTAATGTTTGATGTTTCCTTGCTGATCCTGCTCCTTTTGTTCCACTTTTCGTATTTTTTTTTTCGTATCTTCCGCTGTAATGAAAATATTTGTATTTAGTTCGATCCTGCATCAACTTCTTAGTAGTTTTTTTTTCACTTCTTTTTTTATCAAGTATGTCAAAACAGGATATTAGATATTGTTTTCAAAATTGGGTAGAAGTAAATTATATGTTGCTTTGCAAACCAGCTCTCCTCGATGTCCTAGATCTCGGCCAAGTTCTGCTGGACCCGCAGCTGCTGCAGTCGGCACTCGTCCACATCAAGCCGGCCGTCGCCGACGTGTCGGATATCTGCGTCTAATACACTCTTCTTACACCGATTCATTTACAAACTAAGCCTGCACACCGAATCAAAATTCACTTTGGCAAGGTTTTGGTATTTTGTTCTAAAATCTAGTTCTAGATATTGGCACTTTATTTCTGCTCAGATTTTCCGTCGTCAATATTCTTCCTCAAACGTAGCAATTGCCAGCTCAGGTTCGATGCAAGCAGCAGCAGCTATCACGCCGTTCATTTTGAACGACCAGACAGCAGACCCCATAAAAAATTAAAGTATCATAGAAGACAAAAATGCTATTAATACAAATTTCCAACTTGAATGCTGTACATGGCATTTTAAGAGACAATTAAATTACTTGACCATGTAAAAAGCGGCTACAGTAAGTCAATACGAGTACATAATATGCGTATGTACAAAACATTTCTGACATCCACTGGATTGTTACTGAAAAAATATAATTAGATATGTATTAATATCCTACTAGTCCTGGAAATGCTGAAAACAGAAAATATCATTCCAAGTATCAAAACTATAATTTCAATGAGAGATATTATTTTATAATACATGTTGATAAAACATGTCTTTATATTGTTCTAGTTACATTTCTATGATAGCAATTGGAGCGATCGAAGAGCCCAGTGTGATGCTTTCTGAATAAATGGCTTATCTAATCCTAATACCCCTAAACACAATAATAAAATATAATCCTATACTGCCCATAAGCGCATGCCAGTAATATAGTAGTTAATGTTCAGAAGTGAAAATTCCATGTAAATGTTATGCTGAAATGCTGAAAAACAAATTCAGCTTTTTATCCATGTCATGTTGCTCCAGGCTCCTGAGATAAATGGTTTTGGAATGCACGATGATTCCAAAGCCTGCTTAAATCATTAATTGATATGAGAATGGAAAATTATATGATATGATTTACAGGTCGCACCCCCTCACTTCGCTATTGTCAGATTGACAACATTGCCCAGGATACGCCAACCAGCGTCTCCATGTTTCAGCTGGCAGTCTTTTGTGATCATATGACTCGTGGAGGCGTGAGGTAGGAACTTGTGAGGACGACAAGACAATCTTGCGTTTTAAGTTTTTAGGCGTAGGTAAAGTCTGGTCCGCTAAAAATCCGAACACTTAAAACCAGCTATTTCTCGGATTAGATTTGGCACTAGAAAAATGTAGTTTATTCTTCTTCGTAAAAAAAAGTTGCACAGTTAAACCGATGGGTTGGATTAACTCACGGACTTTCTTTGGAATTCAAACCATCATCTGCCGCGGACTGGACTGGTCAACCTCAGCGACTATGTTTTTCCAACATTGATCTCCCTTGATCTCAATAGAAGGTAGTATACATTTCTCCAGGCATTCTTGCTTAACCAATGTCTAGTCCATCATTATGATGGCGATGGAAAGCTTAACTATGAGTCATCACACTCCAGCGAGTATAGATATATCGTCGAAAATAAACTTGGGTGTGCTGGGGAATCTCACCTTGACAAAGTTTTGTCGTTCATCTCCGACATTCATTGTACTTCGTCAGAACCCGGTCATAAAAGTTCTGGGCGCGTATTCTGGACCCTTGATTCTGCTTCATTGTCCTGTTAGGCTCCTTGAAGGTATGTAATCAACGGTAACCTGCTCGCTGACCTAACATCTGGCCAGTAGTACGGATGGCAAATTTTTTTTTACGATATCAGAATCCTGAAGTCCTGGGTTCCCTTGGTCGACCTTTTCTCCAGTTCAGCCGATTCAAAGTTCCAGCCTGACGTTGGTTTTGAACCTTTCTGAACTCACTCTAGCGAGTCACTTCACTCTAGCGATCACGGAACTAACACGAAATTTTTTGTGGAAACGGGACTCTCCCAATATACGATTTTATCTGAAAATTTTGAACTGCTAGTCCCCATTCAAAAGGTCTGACCAGTTGGTCAACATTGTCGAAGACATAAACTTTATATCTGGTCACTTTACCAAGATATAGCATATTCCTGAAAATAATTAGCACACTAGCGCCGCGTAGTATGAGGATCCGTTCGCCGATGAAAAGGCCTTGATCTACTGGATAAGTTTGCTGAAGACAGTAACATTCTATGTGATCCGTATCACGAGATATTCCGGGTAGGAATGTGTTGTACAAAGTACAACGCGCGAGTGGTCATGTTACAAAAGTTGGCGTGAGTGCCGAAAGGTTAAATGGAAGAGTCAGCATCCTATGCACAGAAACAAAAGCATTCCCGAAAATGAAAACGGACCGTGAACTAGTTCACGTTTCCAAGATTTTTACCTAAAAACGTGATCTAGTTCATGATTACGTGATTCAGTTTACGGTGTATTTTTGCTTGTTCTCGAATTCATGCGTATAGGATCTGGGCACGGATTTTTTCGTGTTAACCATGTGATGGAAGGGAGCCATTTTGTGCTGATGGGAGTTATTTGAAGAGTATCAATGATGCAAGGGTTCATATACAAGCAGCTGCTATGAATTTAAACAAGTTAGTTGCGTGTGAATTTTCACTTCATTAGTAATTTGTTATAAAAAAGGTTTCCATAATAAGTTAATGATTAGATGATTTTGAATCAAACAATTAAACGCTAATAACTCTCAAATGACTTTATTCATTCCAGTCTGAAACTCTTTAAAGGTTAAAGGGCGATTCGGTCAAAATTTGGAATCAATATCAACTTGACGTATTTCTTTCAATTTTGCATTAAAAAAAACCTGAACACCCCTCATTTTGAAGGTGTGTGTGTGTAGAATGTTGCTCCTATTTTGATTTTGGAATTCACTCTTCAGTTGTCAAAATGCCGTCCAAGCAAGAAGAGCAGCGTATCAAAATTTTGCTCGCGCATCGTGAAAATCCGAGCTCCTCGCACGCAAAGTTGGCAAAATCGCTAAAAGTTGCCAAATCAACCGTTACAAATGTAATTAAAGTGTTTGGGGAACGTTTGTCGACAGCCAGGAAGTCTGGATCGGGGGAAATCGAAAACCGGAAGCCGCTGAGACGACAAAGAGAGTTGCCGGTAGTTTCAAGCGAAACCCTAACCTATCTCTCCGAGATGCCGCAAATAAGCTGGGTGTATCGTCTACAACCGTGCATCGAGCCAAAAAACGAGCCGGACTATCGACTTACAAGAAGGTAGTGACTCCAAATCGCGATGATAAACAAAATACGACGGCCAAAGCGCGATCCCGGAGGCTGTACACGACGATGCTGACGAAGTTTGACTGCGTGGTAATGAACGACGAAACCTACGTCAAAGCCGACTACAAGCAGCTTCCGGGACAGGAGTTTTATACGGCAAAAGGAAGGGGAAAGGTAGCAGATATTTTCAAGCACACGAAACTGTCAAAGTTCGCAAAGAAATATCTGGTTTGGCAAGCCATCTGTACCTGTGGCTTGAAAAGCAGCATTTTCATAGCTTCCGGGACTGTCAACCAAAAAATTTACGTGAAAGAGTGTTTGAATAAACGTCTGCTGCCTTTTCTGAAGAAACACGGTTGTTCCGTACTGTTTTGGCCGGATTTGGCATCTTGCCATTACGGTAAAAAGGCCATGGAGTGGTACGCCGCCAACAACGTGCAGGTGGTTCCCAAGGACAAGAACCCTCCCAACACGCCAGAGCTCCGCCCAATTGAGAAATACTGGGCTATTGTCAAGCGGAACCTAAAGAAGACCAAAAAAACTGCTAAGGACGAGCAGCAGTTCAAGGCAAACTGGCTTTCTGCGGCGAAGAAGGTGGACAAGGTGGCTGTACAAAATCTGATGGCAGGGGTCAAGCGTAAGGCCCGGCAATTCGGATTTGGAAAAGCGGAAGCCCAACTGAATATTTTTCCTGAATTTTATACTAATTGAACTTGAAAAAGAAATTTAATTTGATTTTTTAAATAAACGATTTCACCGATTTACACGCGTTTTCCCTTGACCAAATTTTGACCGTATCACCCTTTAGTTCGAATAGTTCAATTATGTGCTTAATGCAAAAATTCAGTGAGCCAGAGATTGAAACTTAGCTTTTTCCTTTCACGGACCTAAAAAACGGTCTTCTCCATTTCATTTCATTTAATTTTATTATTTCATATATTTAATATTATATCATTCTTTCTTTCATCGACCAGCATTCAAGGTGTATCAAATTCAGTCAATGGGGAACTGTTTCAGCTTCACACAACAGCGGTAGGAACCAGGGTATCTCCAGTAAGCTTTTGTTGGCCCAAACAACGATGAACCGTTACGAAAAGTGGTCAGATTTTGATCTTTAATAACTAAAACGTTTCTCCATAGATTTTCAAATATAATACAGCATTCGATCGCAAAATATTTCTACCAATCGATCGAAATCGGACCTTGTTAATTTCAGGTCACATTCTATTTAAAAAATCATATACGTTATGTTTTGTCTTAAAAAGTATTCAGTGTAGCTATGCAGTCAAACAAATTTAAGGACTTTTAAATGAACATTTTAGCAATATCCCAAAAGTCACTCTTTGGTCACATCTTTGTAGATCATATCGTTTCCACGTTGCCTAGAATCAAAATAAAAGACTATAAAAAAAAACTTCAGCCCTTCTTTAATGTTAGTCTAGATCAATTTTCTAAAATCAAAGCGTACAAAGTTATTAAGTTTAACAAAGTCTTGAAGTACGAACAATTGGAGCAGAATTCCTGTTCCTGTATTTTATACGAATTGAGCTTCAAAAAGAAAAGAAAAATGGTGGTGAATTTGTTGTTGAACATCCTTTATAAGATTTCTTTCTATTAAGTGTTTAACGGCCTTTGTAAGGCATCACAAGTTTCTTAAGTATTTTAATGTCAGAGTATTTAAGGAAGTGCTTAAAACTCTATAACAAGATGATAAATAAAAATTCGAAAAGATTCTAGATTTATTTATTCTAATAAATACGAAACTGTACCGGTGGTAATTGTACGTAAATCTGCACATTTATCACGGCTTTTCCCTAGAAAAAAAAAAAAATATTGCACATATCGCAATAGTATCGTTTCCCATACAGTTTTCTTGCATTCATCAGCAAAGTCATCCACTTGCGTTGAGCCTTCCCCAACATCGATATAAAAAAACACAGGCATGTGCGATGTTCCTGCGCAGCACTGAGTGAGCATTCTTTTCCTCTTAAGATGTTTTTTCCTACAATCCTAGCCGCGAGCAGTTCGTGTTGAGCTCTCGGTCAAGACGCGCACGCTGCCATTCAATAACAACAAAAACAACAACAACAACAACGAAAACAACTTATGACCGGCAAAGGAGGCTGTGCGCGAATGTCTGGAATTCTTGGCCTTCGATGGCTCTCGCCGTCCCCAAGCCCACTTGGATGCTTGAACTATCGTAGTAGAGTAGCGTGATATTTCAATTTGAGGTAGTCATAAGGAATGGCATTTGAGTTTTTTTTTCACGATGACTATTCGTCTCCATTGAGTGAAATTCTATAAATGTCCCGATCGAACAATTATAAGTGCTGGCCTATCATCCTGTTACCCCATTTGCTGATTGGACAGTTGTGGAATTATCCTATTAGGCTCAATCGAACGTACATAATTAGTATTTCAATCAAGTGAAAGACGAACTACACGACATGCCCACGTCAGTTGTTTGATGTCCATCTCTGCTCGGTTGATTGATCTAGTCTTTTTGAAAGCAGTTAGTCGATGGTTGTTAGTCGCAACTGACCGCTCTTAGACTCGGTGATCCCAGATGTCCAATTGGCTGGGTGACGTTAATTTTTATGGACGATCTATTTAAGGTGCAACTAGCTACATCGTCCTACAGGTGGCAGGGATCAAACAATCCCACCAAGAACAGGTTCAATTACCCTACCTATAGCTCAAACGATCCCGGGGCCCTCTTTTTTCTCGCTGCGCGGTGCACAGAAGTTCCATTCCGTTTAGCCCGGCTGAGTAGCTGGCCATCAACTTGGCAGCATTGGAGAAGTGGCACCAGAAGCAATAAGACCAAAACAGGAGATGGAACCTGGCTGACGGTCGGAAACTGAAGAAGAAGCAAAAAATAGCCAAGACACACTCACACGCACCCGTCCCCGGTAAGAATCCATCGACAGCAGCGCGCGGATGAAAGACAATCGGATTAGAACTAGTTTACATATAATACGATCTGATTTGCGTGATTTTAACAGGGCAATTTTAATTCGTCCGATGGCATGTATCATGGGGATCGAAATGTGTTATGGCCGTATATGGTTCCCGCTCGGATTGGAAGCGAAGCAAATTGAAGCGCAGCCACATACGGTGGTTGGACTGGACTGGGCTGGATGGACATGCGGACAGCTTTCAGAACGATTAGCCGTTAGGAGTGTGTGTGTGAGTGGCAGGGTTTGACGGGTTTGGACGATATCAAGAGGAAATCTTCCAGTTGACCAAAAATGTGTGGGATTAAAGCTGTTGTTAGGCTACCGAATTGGAAAGATTAAATAACTGTTGTTTGATTGGGCTTTGTTGAGCGACTTTGTGTTGGTGGTTACGATTGGTTATTGTTGGATTTTTTTTACTGTCGAACGAACAATATTAAAATTTGAATACACGCTGCATGATTTGAAATGCGGTAGAATTAAGTTATTCAAACCGTGGTTTCGTTTTTGGCCCAGACAATATATACAGATACAGTAGGTGAAAAGAAGTATATTCGTCCCATATAATCGCATTTTAGCATATTGTTTTTCGTACCTGCTTATTTTAGCTTAATTAATTTTTTTTTATTTAAGTTGATTACTTCTGTTATATAAAGAATAGGGTTATGAATGAAAATTTTAATAACAACCGACGAAAAATTGAGACACTTTAAACGGTAATAACACAATTATTTTGCGATAGATTTTCATCATATGCACATCAATCAGTTTTAAATTTAATTCAATTATCATAGATTATCATTCAACAGTTGTAAACTATTGAAATAACACAAATGAAAGGTGATATCTTATAACTAACTAAAGCATACTAAATTCGCTAAGTACACAATAAATATTCTACTAACGCAAATTTCAAAAATGACTTACTAAAGTAATGATGCCACATTTACTGATATCCTTGTAATTATACTTTTTTTTTCCACAAATAGTTACGCAGATATATGTACATAAAACTACAGTTTAAAAAAAAAACAATGCATATTTTTACAGATTTATTGAGAGCCCTTATTATAAACATCATTTCTCAACATTTAGACAAATATTTAATAAAATCTCTCGTTCACAGGAAAAATATCATACATTTTTAGTTTCAACAGGTAATGAACATCTACAAAATTATTTCGATTTCAACGAATGCATTTTTCTTTCAGTGCTGATGGTTTGGTTTTACTTCGCGTCAAAATATCGTTTTATTTCTCATCAAGGGAAAGACATGTGATTTGCTTCCGACCAAGAGGATTTAAACAAGATGTATACAGTCTTAGAAAATATCATGTAAATTTAAATCTTCTTAGATGCACATAAAAGGAATGGCCCGTAGGACAGAAATTTGGGTCTGTTCTTAAATTTTCATGACCGCAAAAACTCAAAATGATAGCTTACATCACATGACGTGAATGTAAGTTGAGGAACACAAAATTAAATTTTCCAAATGCGGCTTCTAAGAATGGATTTGTTTTTGAATTATTAGAAGAAACATTTGGAAAATATAATGCCCGTTTTGGATCTAAAGGATCTAGTTCTAGTTACCATCAGAAAAAATCAAGATTCGGTAATCAAACTTAATAAAGCAAAAGATTCTTCAAGGCCAGGCATTGTTGTGGTGAAAAAAAGCACAATCTTGTCTTGTAACATTAATTTGCTCCACCATCTAAAAATGCTTGAGAACATTTAAATTAAATTTAAGTAAAACGATCAACGATCGGGCCTCGTCAAATCATATTGTAAAGATGCTAGCAGTTGTCTCCGCTGCGTTACGCTGCGTTTTTATTTTGCAAGTCTGCAACTTTAATTTGCAAGCATTTCAATAAAGGGCAATGAAATTCAATTACGTAAGAGACCAAATGCTAACCAAAGGTTTTTTAAAAGGGTTTTTTTTTTAAGTGAAACTTAAGAAAGTCTATTCCAACAAAACCGACCGTTTATTTCAGTATAATATAGTCATACAGCAATTCCATAGAAAAAAGGTAACAATCTCTCAGAATTTCATAATAACTGGTAGTTTTGTTCTTTATCGACAAATATAAAAACCGCATTTTTTTTTATTTTGCCATTAGGGTGACCATTTCTGCGTTAGAGTGGTCCGAAAAATTGACTTTCTTTTTTAAATACATTTCAAATAATAATAAAAATGAATAATGAAAGATAATTACATACACTTTTTAAAAAATTTATAAAAAATATCTTTATTGCGATATTTATTATGAAAAGATAGATTTTTTTCTATGGTTTACATGGTCTTGAGACCAGAGAGTTCCCGTTTTTATATTATTTCTTGAAAGTTTAGATCTTTGTACATACATTTTTAAAAATAATGAATCTTACACGTGAGGTAATCCTTAAATCGCGAAAGCATTTGAAGACTTAATGTTAAATATGACTCAATGTTATGTCAATTCTGATTAAATCGGAGCAATTAATTAGCAACATTCAAGGGGAGACGACTCCGGCGTAGTGGTTAGCATCCATACCTGTCATGCCAAAGTCACGAGTTCGAATCTTACCCCCGGACGAGTAACGCAAATGCCCAAAAGCGGTGTTTGAGTGACTACGATGGGAGATGAACCAGCCCGAGGCTGAAAATCTCGATAATCAACAAACAAAAAAGAGCAACATTCAATCATGCAAATCATCAATCGTTTGCTTCTGCTTCAGCGCCATAAAAAGCATTTAACCTTATTTTCAACATTGTCGGTTTCACACGAGAATATCCACAAAGATATCGAGCAAAATGTGGATTGGCAGAAAAGGAAGCATGCGTGCAAAATAAGTCATGGATTACTAATGTTGATCTGGATAACTGAAGATAATAATTGTGAGCGCTGCATAAGAGGTAAAATTCCTGAAAAAAATCCCAAAGAATCATAAACAAAATATCTTTGAAATAACAAAACTTGTTATTTGAGATACTTGGAAATAACTGAGAGGTACTAGTTAAGTATTGTTTTACCTAAATTTGGTATTGGCATGATATTGTGGGAACATTTTTCTGGTTATCATTAGGTATTTTGAGTATTCCTAATTAAATGAAAGAACGAAACAAAATCATTTGATGTTCTGATTAATTTATAACGATTGTTTAAAAAAATTGAATCAATGCTGCAATTCTTAGTAACCAATATACACAATATTTGTTCACAATAAGAATTTTGACTGAAACATAATTTGTTTAATTAAATTTGAGGGATATTTTTTGAATACTGTTAATAATAGGCCTAGACGTAGAGTTCGAGAGATACAATTGTAGCATCAATGAAGACTTAACATTATGTTAATAATACAAGGAACTGAATTTTTTTTTTCTTGGTTATCGAGATTTTCAGCCTTGGGCTGGTTCATCTCCCGTCGTAGTCACTCAAACACCGCTTTTGGGCATTTTCGTAACTTGTCCGGGGGTAAGATTCGAACTCGTGCACAGATAAAAAGGAACATTGAATTTTCTGCGTTATCTAATGCACATAAAGGGAATGCTAGATTTGGCAGAAAATAATGGGATATTTCATGTAAAGTTAAGCCAGATAACGCCTGAATCTAGCATATTGTATGAAAGATTGCAAACATTGTTGTATGGCGCATGAAAGATTGCAAACAATTTCGTTGTGTACGCCTCCTTTGGCTTAGAATTAAACGAGGGGAAAATTTACGCGCTTGTTAATATTAATTTTTTTTTTCTGTGTGACTTAGGCGTGAGAGGTATGGATGTTAACCACTACGCCGAAGTCGCCCCCTCTCTGAAATTAATTTAATGTTTCATAACCTTACTTTTACGTCTTCTTCTTCTTTAGCATTTCAAGCTTACTGCTTTCACAATTAGCTTATTTCTTGCTTTCAATTTAGTGTTCTAAATGCACTAAGACGGTTATTAATTAAGAGCTTTCGACGCCAAGTACCATTTTTACATGACTATGATTGTTTGGCAAGTACAATCATACGCTATATAACACACGTACAGACAGGTTCATTTTGCCGAAGAAGATTGAGGATGTTCCAGAGAACGTGAAATTCAAGTTTACAACCAAACATCCGGCCGGAGTCATGGTTTTCGGGACAGTTGCGTCCAATGGCTTGAAAATGCCTCCAGTATTTATCAAAGCTGGATTAAAAGTTAATTCCGAGGTTTACATGAACATTTTGAAGGACCACGTTCTGCCATGGATGAAAGCCAACTTTGGAGCACACCAACACGTCATTTTCCAACAGGATGGAGCACCGTGTCATACCCAAAAAGGACTCAAGCGTGGCTGAAGAAAACCATGGAATTTTGGCCTCCTAGCAGCCCGGATTTGAATCCTTTGGATTACTCAATATGGGCATATGTTCAGGCTAAGGCCTGAGAACGTTCTCACCCCAGTGTTGGCGCCCTGAAATCTTCTATTACCAAGGCATGAAACTCGATGACTGACTCATATATTGAGAAGGTATGCTCTCGATTCCGTCCCCGTTTGGAGAAGGTGATCGAGAAAAATGGTGGACATATTGAGTAATGTAATCATGAAAGGCTTAATAAACGATTCCCTAAATAAAATTATGATTTTTTTTATCATTTTTGTGAAAAAAAAACTTATTTGTAACTGAGGTATGGATTTTCGCATTTTTTTTATGGGACAAACTGTACTTTTTGGTTTGTTCCGCTTCCAACCTTTTGAATCACAGTCAAGTGGTGGTCAAACGATTTGCGTACACTAGACACGGTACTTTTTGGTAATTTTTTGTTTCTTGGCAAGATCGCGTACCGAAAATATCGGATTTTGCTGCCGTTCGTACAAAAGGCGTTCGCGCACTTCTACTTGATTTGACGCCATTTTCCAAATGCTACAAGAATGTAATCATGTTGTATACCACGAAATAAAGTGAAGAGTTTCAGCTGTCATATAATTGAGACGTTTCAGCGATCCGTGATATAATTCAAAACATCACTGAAAAAAAGTGTCCGAAATTTTACGAAAACAGGCTTTCATGATAAAAATACATTTAACTAATCTTGTTTTTTGTTGTTGCATGAAGCACGTAATCAATTATTTTGTTTGACATGGAAATATCCTTCTTATACCACATCTTTGGTTCTAGAAGAAATTGCTGTTCACTATCATTCATATAATATTAGGTGCGCAACTAAGTTCCCGCTGTTTAGCAATAGATGGCGCCAGTAGTAAGTGCTAGTCGAATGTTGTACATCTCAAGCGTCATAAACCAAGCTCAGACATATGGTAAACAAACCGTTTTGCCAAATCAGTTATTTTGGTTTAGTGTTATATATTTTGGTTGTTTGAAGATGTCTGATTTCGTGCCAAATAATCGTCATTTGCGGGAAGTGTTGATTTTCTTCTTTCATTCGAAGAAAACGGCGGCTGAAGCACATCGAGAGCTCCAAAAAGTTTACGGTGATGCTGCTCTAAGTGAAACAACGTGTTGTGATTGGTTTCGTCGCTTCAAAAACGGTGATTTCAGTGTTGATGATCGTCCGCGTGAATGAAGGCCAAAAAACTTCGAAGACTCTGAATTGGAGGCATTGCTCGATGAGGATCCGTGTCAAACGCAAGAAGAGCTTGGTTCAGGATTAGGAGTTTCCCGCCAAGCCGTTTCTAAGCGATTGCATGCGGTGGGAATGATTCAAAAGCAACGAACTTGGGTTCCTTACGATTTGAAGCCAAGAGATGTTGAGCGTGGTTTTTTCGTCTGTGAACAACTGCTCCAGCGGCAAAAAAGGAAGAGTTTTCTACATCGCATTGTGACGGGTGACGAAAAATGGATTCATTACAGTAACCCAAAACGGAAACATTCATGGGGACTGCCCGGGCATGCTTCAACATCGTCGCCTAGGCCGAATATTCACGCTGCGAAGGTTATGCTGTGTATTTGGTGGGACCAAGTTGGTGTTATTTATTATGAGCTGTTGAAACCAAACGAAACCATTACCGGGGAACGGTATCGAACTCAATTGATGCGATTGAGCCGAGCACTGCACGAAAAACGGATACAATACGAGCACAGACACGAAAAAGTGATTCTTCAGCATGACAACGCTCGACCTCACGTTGCGAAACCCGTGAAAACCTACTTGGAAACGTTCAAATGGGAAGTCCTACCCCGCCCGCCATATTCTCCTGATATTGCACCGTCCGATTATTACTTGTTCCGTTCGATGGCACATGGTCTCACTGGTCAGCAATTCCACTCATATGATGACATCTCAAAATGGCTTGATTCTTGGATAGCATCAAAAGACGAACAGTTCTATCGAAATGGTATTCACGTTCTACCAGAAAGATGGGAAAAAGTCGTAGCTAGTGATGGGCAATACTTTGAATAATTCGTTTGTAACCTTTGTTTTCAAAATAAAGTTCCTTTTTCACCAAAAAATAGCGAGAACTTAGTTGCGCACCTAATACATCTAATAAGGTTATTATTATTTTTAATAACTTACTCAAATAATTTTCTATGAACCATGAGCATGTTATTAGACTGCTATTAAGACGAACTTAAGAGTCAATTTCAACTTTCCGCCATTAGTGTGGAATAATTCACAGTGCCGTTTTAGGTGGTAATTTAGATACACATTTTTTTATTAGTAAGAAAGAAAGTTGAATCATGACAATTTTTTATGTTTTCAAAACAGTGTATACCTAATCCACCATGTGGGTTTATGATAATTCCGTCAGTGATGTTACTACATAATTTAAGAGAATTCTCTGTTACATTTTTGTGTACTTAGAATGGCACATAACTTAAGCTAAAGTAAAACAGAAATTTGCACCATAACGCCTGCCTTGTATATGATGATAATTATAGAATAATCGATTGTTTCAATTAACAATCAATTTTAATCAGAGCTGTGTATAAATGGAGTTCATAAACAAACCTCATTTATCGAACAAACCTTATAGAGAATCGAACAAAGCAGAACGACAGCTGTGGCTATTTGGGCGTATGCTGGTTGTCATGGCAGCCAATAGGTTTTATGAAGGTTCTCAAGTAGTCATATAACGTCTTTCACTAGAACATTTTCAAAATCTTTATGGCCTTATAAAGGTTTTATCAACTTGTTTGCACAACCGTCTATAAGGTGGGCCACTTTGTACAAATTTCGGCTTTAAAGAAGCATAGAGGAGGTGTTGGTAGACAAAACAGTTTTGAATGTAGTATCATCAACAAAACCGGGAGGAGTGCTATACGGCTGGAATAAAACTAAAATTGTTACTTGGGATGTACATACAAATTTTGTGACAATGGATGGAAGGGAGATTAAAAATCGATATTTTTTTATGTCGAACGAGAACGAGTTTAAGATCTCCAGTTTCCAGAGATATTCTTCATGGACAGATAGTTTTTAAGGTAGTTGAATTATAATCAAATATTTCTGACATCTATGCACCTTTACCCGAAATAAAAATCAAAATAAGCTATTTGGCATCTATAGAACTCTTCACTATGTTATCAATTTTGAATTGGTAAACCAGAAATAGAGTACAACTTGCAACGTCATAATGAACATGTGTTCTGTTGGTAAAATTCTTAATTATCTATTGAATCAAAAAACGTTCTTAACAACATCAACACTATGTGTGATTTTTTGCAATTCTTCAGCATGTATTTTTTTCCAAATCCATCGATAATTTCCTAAACGAAAAAAAAAAAATCATTCACTCAACTTCAAATAATTCTACATTGTCATTCAATTAATAATTCCCATACACATTTGAATATATTTTCCTCGTAATTTTGTAAAGTTAGAACTCAAATAAAAAAATTAATTTTCTAAATCCCAGCAATGAATTCAACTTTATATCAATAGCATAAATCTGCCATAACAAACCACCGGTATCATTAATAAAAAGAATAAATCTAACCCACCCTATCGCTTGACATCACTCGCACAAAGCGATAAAAAAAATGAAATAAAACCCTTCATTTTCTAGTCATTAGGAGGTGAAATAATGACCCAAATGATCCCGCCAGGCAACCCGTCAAACTTGAAACGAATCCTTTCTCGAATGGTAAACGCAAAACGAGGAAAAAAATGACACACCAAAAACATCCCAAACAAAACATCCAAAAACGAACAGCACAGAAGTCATCCAACCATCAGCGAGACTTCAACGACCGACCGACCGGGTTGACGACGAACCTCAACCCAACCACAGCACACCGATCCAGCGGAGAGCAGAATAGAAGAACAAAACGAAGAAGAAACCCCCGAAGAAGGGCACTTACCTCGGCTCGCGCGTACACTCTCCAAGCGAAGCAAAAATCAGGTTTCCCGCTGCGTTACAACCGAATTCCTTTCACCTCCCCGCGATTGCGTCTCGATGGTCCGATCTGTCCGAGTGTCGTCGTTCCCGTTCCTTTGCTTCGACCAGCGTTCAACGTCCAGATCGCACGGGATCCAGTGTTTTTATTTTGTCGATTTTCTTCCACGTCTTCCCAGTTTAGAAGAGCCTTTGAGTACACACCAACAACTGCCAGCACTGATTTCTTCTTTTCTGATGTGAGAGGTTCACAAACACCAACACGAAGTGGGTTCGAATCGGAAAAATAACACCACCAACAAACGGCGCACAAACAACAGAAGATATAAAAAAAAGCTAATCGAAATGCTTGGTATGGGACCTAACGCTCTCTAGGAGAATGGTTGGCTCCTTTTGGCTCGAGGGTTCGATTCGGATGTCTTCCACTGAAGCTTCAGGGTTGTAAATTGTTTTCAATATTCTCCCTCCAGCGGTGGCACTGCTCGATTCAACTTGTGCCTCTATTTTACGTAATCGCACTCGCTGTTTGTAAAACTTTACCGATTCTTTCTGCTCTTTAGTTTAGATCTTCGGGGGACCGTTTGTTGTAACGCGGCACGGATTTTCGAAGCCTCCAGTTCTGTGCCAGCTGCAGTTATGGGATGCTGCTGCGTGTTGAATTACGACTCACATGGGCCTCCTCCCGGTGCCACTTGCTGAGAATCTCGAAAAGAGATTGTGTCTTTCGACGATATTTGCTTGTTTTGATTGGTGGGAAACCGCTAGCACCGTTCCACTCTATGAAAGTACACCACAATTGGCACACAATCGCTTCCTAAGTTTTCTGGAGATACATTGAAGCTCGAAAAATACACACAATGTTTTCGCGCAAGCACTCTGCGGGATCACGGGCTTCGGAGCGGCTTGGTTACAATGAGTCTAGCTCGACACAACTTATAGGGAGGCTTACACATTAGATGCTTCTATTTCTGGTAGGGCGTCTATTGTTCCAGTCGTCATTTATATATTCTTCATTGTTCAAATAAAATTCTTAAAATAACGAGTTTCGTTTCACTTTGAACCAGCTGCTTTAATCGATGATTAATTCGCACAATTTGTGCATTTATCACTTGTTCCACTACTTTTCCAAGTTTTCAGATTCTGTTTTGCCTTCTCGCTAACTATAAGCATTCGTTATCAACTCACTGCCAGGAATTACTCTCATTCTTCACTCGTCTTATCTCTCCCCGAAGTAACTTCACGATTTTAAGGACGGTTAAAATTCCTGTTCCATTTCAAGCAGCCTTCGCGGTTCGAAAAAAAATCTCTCTCGCGACTCCGTGCGTGGTATTTCTTCTTGGCTTTATCTCAACGAAAATAAATTTTATTGTTATTTTCTTTTGTCACCATTATCGTTATCATCATCAAGCATCACTGAAGAATTTCTTCGACCCGAAAACATGCAACCCGCGATCTCTCACTCTCTTTCTCTCTCTTTCGCCGGTTTATGAACTCATTTTTCACCATTCAAAACATTCTTCCCTTCCACTTGTACGGTGCACTCGAAAAAAAAACATGCATCATTACCCGCGCCAGAAACAAAATTATTCATTAAAAAAATAAGAAAAGGACACACTTCATCCCCTGGACGGCAGCCGAAATTCCAACTTTGAATTGCACAAAAATTATCGTCATTTGAGAGCCCGAAACACACTCACTTTTGTAACACTCCTTCCGAGCGACAACACACCATCATTAAAAGACAGAAAGAACAGTTTTCCTGCCATGCACCAATCTCTGGAGGGGGCTGGTGAATCCATCAACACCCCTCGCGGAAAGAATTCTTATGGCTGACCGACACTCCTTCTGTGTCCCCCTTCTCAAAGGACCAGCATCCGAACGTAAACCAAGACACTACCTGACACCACTCGCATACGCGACTCGTCAAAACAGACTGCGCCCGAGCGATGGTCGTGGCTCGCATGCAGGGTCCATTCCAAAATCCGAGGCAATCTGACCGGAGACTTGGATGAGAGCGAGAGTACGAAACTCTGACCAGTTTCCTTCCTTCGATGGGATTCGGGTACGATTGCGCTCTGTTTGTCTCCAGTGTGCCGTGCATGCGCGCGCGTTCTCTCTCTCTCTCTCTCTCACTCTCTTTGGATGCCACAGGTTATTCCGCCAGCTTTCCGCAAACAATTGAATGCGCTTTTTGGTTTGAGAGCTCGTTTGGAAATATTTTGGATGAGGACTTATTCTCAGTTTGAATGAAGCGCACAAGGTGAACCCGCAGAGATGTCGCTGGTATGTGGAAGATATTGATGAAATTAGTTTGTTCCAATTACTTTCTGATTAGAATAATGGAAAAATATCAACTTTGTAGTTTTGAATAGGGCCAGATTTAACAGCTTTTTATTTTATTTAAAAAAAAAACATAGAAAAAAAAATTCTGCATTTTCGATGTGATCCAAACATTAGAGCTAGTAAAACTGCATTTCTTTCCATCGCAAGCAGCAACTTGCGAGAAATAGTTTTTACGGAGTCTAGCTTTTGCAAACAATACTATCCACAATGTATGGAATATCTCAGAACTTTATACGATTTACAATGTAAATTTGTGACGCTCCATTTATCTGCATCATATTGAACAGAAATTTACACTAAATTTTCGAGCTGTGTATAGTACACAGTATAAATTTATTAAATTTAAAGCCAACGTATTTGAAAAAGTAACTAATTTTTGTTTTAATGAAGGTTTACTGGCGGGACTCTGAATAGAGTAGAAACCTCTACACCAGGCCTTTGAAGATATCGTTACGTGAATCCTTTCGAATCATTTTGTCAGCCGTCGTCCAAAAAGACGCTGTCGCAAATGACTCGAAAGGAGCCACGTTTGAGAATTTTGAGTCCTTTCGTCTGTTATTTTTTTTTTCATTTGTCTTTTTATTTTTTTGTTAGTCAGTGCTACGTTTGCCAGTTTAATACGGCATTTCGTAATTTCTTCATTCTTTTGTATTTTAGTCCGTGAAGTGTGTCATTGATGTGCTATGAGAGTCTCGAACTAAAAATAAGAAGTTATTGTAGTGTTGCTTGTTAGTTTAGTTCGTCATTTATGAGCTGAGAAAATCTTTTTGAGCAGTTTTCTCGATTCAATAATAAGTTGTCATTATGTCGTCGAGTTATTTGAATTCTACCAGTTTCAATAATGGCTGATGTAACAAGTCTCAGTAGTCCCAACCGTATAATGTTTATGGTTTACTGATGGGACTCATGAGAGAGAAAGTTTTCTTTAAAAGAGTTTGGGAGGTCATTGCGTCTCTTTATGTTATGTTATTTAGTCAGTCAGTGTTATGTTTACAAGTTCATGAGGGCATTTCGTAACTTCTTCAGTCGTTTATAATTTAGTCAATTCATGAGTAGATATTATGTTCTCTGAAAATCATCGATGCATATCCCGTCTTGCCTTGTTTAATTTACCTATCACTATGTCCGCCTTAGTCAGTTCTTGTCTTCTGCGATATTGAGTTAAATTCTATAGTCATTATAGAACAGCCTACATTGTCAGCCTAACTTGTCAGTTCATTGCCTCCTTTTTATGTCTAATACTAATCTCTAAGTCGTTTAATCGCTTCAAAGTCTTACATACATGTGCAGCCTAACAATAATTACGTGTAATTATTATAAAAATGGATTTCTGTATGTCTGTCTGTCCGTCTGAACCTCATAGGCTCGAAATCTACTGAACCAATCAGCGTGAAATTTTGCATGGAGAAGTTTTTGAGGCCGGGGAAGGTTCTTATGATAGTTTGAGACCCCTCCCTTCTCTGGAAAGGAGGGCTCCCATACAAATGAAGCACAAATTTCTGCATAACTCGAGAACTGATCAAGCAAAGGAACCCAAATTTAGCATGCAGAAGTTTTTGGAGGCAAAAAATGTTTCTATGGTAGTTTGAGACCCCTCCCTCTCTAGAAAGGGAGGCTCCCATACAAATGAAACAGAAGTTTCTGCATATCTCAAGAACTAATCAAGCAAATAGAACCAAATTTGGCATGTGGGGTTTTCTGGAGGCGAAAAATGTTTCTATGGTGGTTTGAGACCCCTCCCCTCTCCTAGAAGGGTGCTATCATACAAATGAAACTGAAATTTCTTCATAACTCTAGATCTAATAAAGCAAATGGAACCAAATTTGGCATGCGGGGATTTTAAAGGCAATACATGTTTCTACGGTAGTTCGAGACCCCTCCTCTCTCTGGTTGGGGGAGGCGGGGCTCCCATACCAATGAAACACAAGTTTCTGCATAACTCGAGAACTAATCAAGTAAATGGAACCAAATTTGGCAGGTGGAGGTTTTTGAAGGCAAGAAATGTTTCTATTGTGGTTTGAGACTCCTCCGCTCACTGAAAGAGGGGTCTCTCATACAAATGAAACACGAATTTCTGCATAACTCGAGAACAAATCAAGCAAATGTAACCAAATTTGGCATGTGGAGGTTTTTGAAGGAAATAAATGTTTCTAAGGTGGTTTGAGACCCCTCCGCCTTCTGGAAGGGGAGACTCCCATAAAAATGAAACATAATTTTTAGCATAACTCGAGAGCCAATGAAGCAAATGAAACCAAATTTGGCATGTTGAGGTTTTTGGAGGCAAGAAATGTTTCTATGGCAGTTCAATACCCCTCCCCATTTTGAAAGGGGGGGGGCTCCCATACAAATAAAAAGCAAATTTCTGCATAACTCGAGAACTAATCAAGTAAATGAAACCACTTTGGGGGTTTTTGGAGGCTAGATTTCTTTATACATAAAAATGAATTATTGTCTGTCTGTCTGTCTGTCAGACCCTTATAGACTCGGACAGTTCTGAACCGACCAACGTGATAATTTATATGAAGGGGTTTTTGGGGCTGGGAAAAGTTCTTATGATTGTTTGAGACCCCTACTCTCTCAGGAAGGTTTGCTCACCTGAGACACAAATTTCTTCATAACTCGAGAACTAATCAAGCAAATCGAATCAAATTTGGCATGTGGGGGGTTTTGAAGGCAAGAATGTTTCTATGGTGGTTCAAGACCCCTCCCCTTTCTGAAGGGGGGGGTTCAAACAAATGAAACTCAAATTTTTATTATAATCGAAGAGCCCAGTGTGATGGTTCGAGAACTAATCAAGCAAATGGAACCAAATTTGGCAGGTGGGGGGTTTTGAAGGCAATGATTGTACCCCCTTCTGGAAGGGAGGGCTCCCATACAAATGGAACACAAATTTCTACCAAAAATGAGAATTATCCAGGTTACTTAAACACAAAACGTGTATTTCTCGGGTAAGAAGCATATTTTGATAGAAGTTTGAACCCCTGCTTATTCAAGAAAAAAAAACTCATTCCGAAAAAAAAACCATAAACGTGCCAGTTATATTAAATTTTCCTTCATTTTGTTGCAAGCGTTGCAGCGCATGCACCGGGTTCATCAAAAGTTATGAATTTTTGAAAAAGTGCATTTTTCGTCAAACGTCAATTTTTCGAACCACCCTAACGACGAAATAAACGGGTCTCATCTTTTTCAATAAGGAACGACACTACTAATTATTTTGAAATTCTGGGGCATTGTATTCTTTTTTTTTTTATGGAATATTTTGTATATTTTTTTTTTTCTTGACCAAAAGCTCGGAATGTCACCGAAACAAAAGTTCTTTTTCTTTTTCCAAAAATGCTGAAAGTTATCTCCATTAATTGAGAAAAATAGTCCCCATTTTAGACTCGAAAAACCACAAAACGTACGATAAATCCTGTTGGGAATGTATTCAATTGTTCGTTGTCGACTTTACACAACAGAATAAATTCAATAAATGAGGAGAATGGTGCTAAATTTAAATCTTTTCAGAGAAAGTGCGAAATATAAAGCTGATGTACATTACTCAAAATTGAGTCGTTTTCGATTCAATCTCGTGAAAAATAAATATACCCAAATTTAATTAAATTTGGTTGGAATTAACAACTGAACAAAACATCCATCTGGTGCAACTATTGTGGGTTTTTCAAAAAAATTTTCGGGAATTTGAGTGACTCCACCACTGGCGTAAATTTACATAAAATATCCCCTGAATTTGCCAATAGGGTATGTGTCCCTTGACTCAGCCTAATATGCAACGATTGATTACACTTTTAATTATAACTCATAAAATATTTGAGCTAGAAGTGATATTTAACTTATTATACATTTGTTTAGATAAGTTTAATAAGCCATTTGGTATTATGCATCATGAAAAGTTACATAACTCATTTTATAAAGTCAGAAACTTTCGAGGGATATGGATGTAATGTCGGTCTATATGCACCAAATTGGGCTTATTTGTGGATGCAAGTTCGTCCCATTCAATGCATTTATTATTAAACGCAGTCTTGGAACGAATTTTTCTTCTGATTTTCTGATTTAAGGCATTGCCAGCTGTATTCGCCTTACCTAACACGAAATTTTACAAAACAAAATTAAATATATCTGCTTTGAAACACCTGAGTGATGTTCACACATGATATATGGGTGATTTGGTAATGAAAACATTATAATTCACTCTACACAGAATTTTTCCCCTTCGGTTTGTGTTTAATGAGCCATTTGAAAAAAATATACAATCGAAACTCAGACATATTTATTGAAAATTTTACCAATAAAAACATGTTTACTACGTTATGAATACAACAGGCCATAGCTGGGGACATTGAAAAAAATATGTCCCTTTCATTGGGCGTACGGTTTTCTAATTAAATTATTGTCATTTTATTTATGTGAATAGTTTATAACGTGTGAGTGTTTTTTGTATATCTAGGCTGCATTACTTGATTTGTCGATTCAGTTAAAAGCCAAATTTAGATCATTCGAAGATCGTGAAGACAATCTGTTCAGCTTAACTAATGAAGTCATGGTGTCTAAAGAGTCAAGAAAATCGACAATTAAACGGAAGTGAACAACTATAAATTGATTAAAATAGTCTCAATTGCTTCGAAATAAATCGGTCATTCCGGAAGCAACATGATTTTGTTGATTATCACTGAATTAATGGCATATTTTATACATAGGCCGAATGAACGAGCTAGGCTAACATTACATCTCCTTACCCTATATGGAATGATCAAAATAATCATACAAATAATTAGGTACAATTGTGTTTTGCTGGCTTTAGATTACTGCGAAGATTTCTGCATCAGCGTTAGTGAAAAAAGGCTTGTTCTTTTGTGAGTACCAAAAAAAGGGAAGACACAGTTCTTGAGCCCATTCATATAAAAGATAGTGGTAAGCTTGATTTTTTTCAAAAAATTAAATTGTTCTTGACGTGACGGAACTTTCAATATATGTAGACTATATATGCTCAACTATCATGAACTTCAAAAACAACATCCGGAGGATATTCTTCATTTCAACATTGTTGTTCTTCATCATACAATAGTTGAATGCTCCCGAACAGTATGTATACTGTATACTGTCATCATTTTGTCCTTTCTACATTTTGTCATTCGACCTTTTCTCAAACAATCCGAATATGGTAACAAATAGATTAGATTAGATATCTTTATAAAAGAGACATGCCAACAAATGTTTAATGCATTCTAACCAATTTTTGCCGGAATGTCAATGTTTGTATCAGCGGAATATCGTTTGTTACAAAACTGACTGTGTTCTGCTTATTTGTTTGGACTTGTCAAGTAGTGAAAATTAGAGAAGGAGAGACTCTAACAAGATTGTGCGGCTCATCTACAACGTTGCCACATGTAAGCTACATGTCATCGATGTGGGCCTCAAAATATGCACCACATCAACACTACGGTTATGCCTTATCGTTTTAGATCTAAACTGTCCAGTAGTTCGATACATCCCAAGGAGCATTTCAGGTTTGATTGTAATTTAGAGCACAGTTCAATTCTAAATCATGGTCTTCAGAACTCTCACAAAACCAAAATAGTTACATGGGATAAGCTCTGTTTTGTAAAAACGTATAAATTTGCACTCGTCTGGATATGTTTTTTTTCCAATTGACCTTATTTTGCAACCAGTTTCCCACAGCAAGGCGTGCTGCATCCTTTTGGTAAGTTGACCTAGGGCTTACACAATGATCAAAAGTCGAGGAATTTGAAATTAAAATGAATCACTCTCGACCTTTTTTTTCTTAAGTTGGTATGTTTTGAACCTGTTTTTTCTTAAGTTGGTATGTTTTTAACCTGTCAGAAATTTAAGTGTGATCGAAGCATTAGAGCTTGTTTGGCAGTTATTTACATTGGACAAGATTTTGTGTTTTGCCGAATTTTACCATGAATAATTTTGTTGAACAAAGAGTTTTTTTCTGTGTTTCCAGAAACCCTTCAGGAAATCTGCTCTATCGAAAAATAGGGCACATATTATAAATACTTCAAAAGTGGTCGTGAAGTGGTCGAGGACTTGCCTCGTTCTGGACACGATTCAACATCGAATACCGACAAACCATGTCAATTATCGAGAGAAAACTATACTTGCAAATCGTCATGTGAGCCTTAGAGAGATGGCTAGTGATCTCAACATCTCATATGGGATTGTTTAGAACATTGTTGTTGATATTTTGGGCATGCAACGCGTTACCGAAAGAGCTGCAAAAAGACCATGGAAAGAAGTTTACTGAAAAAATTATTCCCAAGGTCCAAAAGGATTCATGAAATGCATCATAACGACCCCGTGAAACGTTTTCCTTTTCTCCAAACTTAAAATGCCACTTCGGGGAAAGAGATTCAAGTCCACTGAGGCTCTAAAGGAGAATGCGATGAAGGAGCTGAAGGCCCTCCCTTGGGCGGCCTGTGGAAAGTGCATGAATGACTGGGTCAAGTGTTGGCACAAGTGCGTCGCTAGAAATGGGTGTAATTTTTAAGGAGACAAAATTAATTTACGAGAAACTTCAAAAAAAATTGTTTTATTTTCAATTTCCCGGTACTCCTTGATCATAAAAGGTGTCCCACATCAAATTGCATCACGGAAAAAACGCTGTAGAAAATTACCCATTAGGTATTTTCTCTTCAAACTTGGGTAGAAGTAGTTTAGAGTGTATTTTTTTTTGTATTTTTATCCCGGTCAGCTTTTAGAAAATTGGAAAAAATGGCGTCACCCGAATAGCAACATCGCGAATTGATTTTGCGTAAGCACCTGGAAAATCCTCAACTCTCTCATCGGTACATCGAAAAACAACTCGGAATCGTGCAGTCAACGGTGAGTCGTGTGATTAAACCACGCAAATCTGAGCATCGAACGGAAGGAGAAATGCGGTCAGAATGGATATTCTATTAGTGATCAGGATCACAAGCGTGTCGTGAAAGCGTTTAAGCGGAATCCAAATGCTTCGGTTAGGGATGTGGCCAAAAAGTTGAATCTGTCCAAGTCTTTCGTTCAGAGAGCCAAGGACCGGAAGGGACTGCATACGTACAAAGTGCAGAAGGCTCCAAATCGTGACGAACGGCAAAATACGGTGGGAAAGTCACGGGTCCGGAAACAGTACACCCAGATGCTGACGAAGCCTCATTGTCCCATCATGGATGATGAGACTTACGTCAAGGTGGACTTCCGGCAGCTTCCGGGGCTACTGTTCTTCACCGCCCAGCACAAGTTTGATGTTCCGGAGGAAGTAAGAAAGAAGAAACTTTCAAAGTTTGCCAAGAAATACAAAATGGCAAATAATCTGCTTATGTGGCAAACGGAGTGCGCCGTTCGTGACTACTGGGACTGTACCTCAAAGAGTGTCTACAGAAGCGTCTGCTTCCTCTGTTGGAGCAACACGAGGGCCCTCACAATCTTCTGGCCGGATCTAGCTTCGTGCCACTATTCAAATGATGTCCTGGAGTGGTACGAAGCCAACGGGGTCACTTTCGTACCCAAGGAGATGCCCCCCCCCCCCCCCGCCAACGCACCGGAACTAAGGCCCATCGAAAAATACTGGGTTATTATGAAGCAGACACTACGGAAGCATCCCAAGGAGGTCGAATCTGACAAGACATGAAGAAAAAGTAGGTTTTTGTACAGAAGGAGCTGCAGCCAGATGATGTACAGAACCTAATGATTGGAGTTAAGCGTAAGGTGCGAGCGTACGGTTATGGTATTGAAGATGAATGAAATGAATATGCGAAAAGCTTACTAATTGGTTATATTTTATTGTCTGAAAGGTTGAAAAGGATCGGTCAACTAGGTAATTTTCCACAGCGTTTTTGTGTGATGCGATTTGATTTGGGACACCATTTAGTGTATGAACATTTCCTAAGAAAATTTTAACCGTAACGAAACGAGTTTTCAATATTTGGTAAAGATATTTCCTAAAATACACTACGCAAAAATAGAAGGCTTGTTATCTGAAGCGAGTTATTCGAAGAATACTTGAAGATGACCACTTCACTTAAGCTAACAGATGCCATTTACAACTACATTGATAATATAAGTAGTAACTACTTCAAGGAAATTGTATCATTTTTGTGGCAAACAAATCAATTTTTTTTTTCATTTGAATCTCGAAACTTTTACTGAAACTACATTAGGCCATTTACATCAAAATCTACAAGCATAGAGATAAATTACACCCAACCAATAACAAAGGACACATCCCTTATATTCATATTTCATCATTGGGTTTGCTGAGTTTGTTCTGGTTGGAAAACATTGGGGAAATGGAGACTGATCTTACAGTGAAGGTACGTGAGTGCGTCTCAGGGACCAGTTTTTGAGAATCATTGGCTGATATCAACAGCAGTAACACCGGATCAGTACTTCATCTTCACGGATAGTCTCAGTTCTATAGAGGCTATTCGCTCCTTGAGGCCGGTAAAGCACTCCTCGTATTTTCTCATGAAAATACAGGAGCTTCTAAGTGCTTTATCTTCGCGTTATTTTATCATCACCTTTGTATGGGTCCCTTCTCATTGTTCAATTCTAGGCAATGAGAAAGCGGACTCGCTTGCAAAGGTGGCCGCTATAAAAGGCGATATTTATGACCGACAAATCGCCTTCAATGATTTTTTTCCCTATGTTTCGTCAACAGTCACTCGTCAGCTGGCAATATAAATGGAGTAAAGGAGATTTGGGGCGATGGCAACATTCAATCATCCCAAAGGTGTCGAAGAAATCTTGGTTTAGGGTGATGGATGTGGGTCGAGACTTCATTCGTGTGATGTCTCGCCTCATGTCCAATCATTATTCTTTGAACGCTCATTTATACCGGGTTGGGCTGAGTGACAGCAATCTATGTGAATGTGGACAAGGTTATCAGGACGCAGATCACATTATTTGGTCATGTGCTGAGCATCGTGGAGTCAGATCTGAGCTTTATGATTCCCTTCGGGCTCGAGGTAGACAACCCAATGTACCAGTTCGAGATATTTTGGCTTTACGTGACCTGGAGTTTATGAAACTCATTTATGTGTTTTTGACTAACATTAGCCTTAGATTGTAGTTAGTTTAACCTGTATGTTTACTTTAAGTTTTTTTTTATCTGTGTTTGTGTTTTTTTTCTTTCTCAAAAATGTTCAAGTCAAAGTCAGAAGAAGCCAAAAGTTTTATAGTTTTAAGTTTTTTGACAATTTAGAATTTAAAATAAATGTGTTATGTAAACCATACTTCAAATTCCCGCCCATCTTCCTATCCTTTCAATTGTCCCCTTAACGTTAGTTTTAAGATAATTGATGTATATAAATATGAAATCTTGGCTCTGTAAAGTTAATTCGATTGAGCCACTTAAATAAATGATCTTAAAAAAAAATCAACAGCAGTAATTAATTTGTTTGTTCAGATAGAGATAGGTCGTGCAGTGTGGCAGATGCACGAGACGTCACTGGATCGTATCGTAAAAATAGGATTATTAAACTATCCGGTTGAAGATTCGAAAGGAAATTCTACTCAGATTGTGACAGTTTATAAGTTCTAATTTTGGCGCTCTGATCAAAATTTGCTCAACATTCTGAGTTATTTTGCAGTACCCATCATTGTTAAACATGCACTGCTTGAGAAAACAAGTTTAGTGGTATCTACTAACAAGAGTAGTGATTGTTCGTTAGGAACTGATTTCAGAATAGGTCGTGCAGTGCACCAGGTGCACAAATTGACGAGCCGCCACTGGTTTATATGGAATGCAGAATTTGTCCGATGATTTCAGGCTTCCTGGAATTTTCCAGCTCTCCAGCCATTTCCGGTGGGTGGTATTAGCTGACTCGCAAATCAATTAGTTGCTACTGCGTAATTGATGAAAGTTAGTGAATGCAGTCAAATTTGCGTCTTGTTTAGTGCTGTAAAAAGTCATACCGACGAAATGCGATTCACTTGCCGATAACTCGTTCCACAAGCTCATTTTCAAAATAAGGAGTGTATCGAAAAGTAGTTATAAACTTCCAAATAATAAAATAGGCATGAAAACATGGTTAAAATTAACATACTATTTCAGTTTATTATAGCTTAACATGTTTACAAAAGATCCAAACGGAAAAACTAGTCATCATGTTCATTTCTGTAGAATGCCCGTACCTTTGATTTGACACCTGCCATCGAATTCTGCACAGTGACCTTTGTGCACTTCCTGGATGCCGCTGCCCAATTTTTCTTAAAATCGGTCATGTTTTGGGACACTGTACCATCCTTCTTAAATATACGCTTGACTATTGCCCAATAGCGTTCGATCGGTCGCAACTGGGGACAGTTTGGTGGGTTGATGTCATTTTCTACGAACTTGATGTTATTCTCCGTCAGCCACTGTAGAGTGGATTTGGCGTAATGTGCCGATGCCAAATCTGGCCAGAAGAGAGGAGGGGACTGGTGCTTTCTATACAATGGTAGCAACCTGTTCTTCAAACATTCCTTTTGATAAATCTCAGCATTTATAGTTCCTTTTGTATAGAAAATTGAAGAACGCAAGCCACATGTGCAAATAGCTTGCCAAATGAGCACCTTCTGACCGAATTTCTCCATCGCAACAGTCGTATCTGCGGTTGGCACACGTTCCCCAACAGATTTAGTATAAAACTGCGGCCCCGGTAGCGTTCTTGAATCTTCTTTAACGTATGTTTCGTCATCCATCAAAATGCACTGGTCGACATTGTCCAAAATGCAGCTGTACAGCTTTCAAGCCCTGGTTTTGGCACGAGACTTTTGTTCCGGAGTTTGTTTGGGCACTTTCTGCTTTTTGTACGTCTTCAAGTCATTCCTGCGCTTGATTCGTTGAATCATTCCGATGCTGGTCCTGAACTTCTTGGCTAGATCGCGAGTAGAGGCAGATTTGTTCCGTTGAATATAATCCACAACTTTTTGGTCCAAATCGGGGTTGCTGGAGCCGGGTTTCCGGCCACTTCTTGGTAAATCCTTGAGGGAGCACTCCTTACCAAACTTTTCGATGATGCGTTTTACACTTGCCGGGTGAACATTTACTCTTTTCGCAATCTGGTTGTAAGTAACACCCTTTTCGGTGCACCAAGTGTGCAGAATTTTCTTTTTAGTCTCAAATTCAATTCGCGACATTTTGAATACAACTTTATCAACGGAAATGAATGAACCGAATAATCATTTTTGACATGTAAACAAAGCCAATGGCGCTTACACGCTAAAAATATATACAGTAGTTTATGCGTAATAACGCATCGAATGTTTATAACTACTTTTCGATACACTCCTTATTATGTATGGTAACATTATTTAACTTGATTGATTTCATAAATTTATTTCACAATGTATTGCTCTAACTTCAACATCTAAGGCGTTAGAGCGGAATAACCCAATATTCAAATGATAAAGGGTGTCCGGAAATGCCATATGTAGTAATGGGTCCGCACGTCCCCCCCGCCGGTGCCGCCGCACCCCCACCCCCACCCCGCGGCGCCCCGCGCGGGGGGGCAGAAGGTCAAAACTAAGGCTGGGCTTCGAACGTTCAAGGTACAAAAGGCCCCTAATCGCGACGAGAAGCAGAACAAGTCCGCCAAAACCCGTGCCAGGAAGTTGTACCTCAACATGCTGACGAAAGTTGAATGCTGCATCATGGAAGACGAAACATATGTGAAGGCCGACTTCAAACAGATCCCCGGCAACCTGTTTTTCACGGCCAAGGATAAGTTCAGCGTTCCGGAGCATGTCCGCACTCAGAAGATGTCCAAATTTGCGAAGAAATTCCTGGTTTGGCAAGCCATCTGCACGTGCGGGAAGTGGAGTGCACCTTCGTGACCCAGGACACGATGAACGGACAGGTGTACATAAAAGAGTGCCTCCAGAAGCGGCTGCTTCCTCTCCTGAAGGCCCACAACGTCCCAACAATCTTCTGGCCGGATTTGGCCTCATGCCACTACTCCAAGGACGTGCTGAAGTGGTATGCGGACAATAAGGTCAATTTCGTGCCGAAAATGTTCAACCCTCCCAACACCCCGAGCTCCGCCCCATCGAGAAGTACTGGGCAATTATGAAGCAGCACCTTCTTAAACGACCTAAGGTAGTGAAGACAGTCGAGGAACTGAAGAAAGTATGGGTTTACATGCAAAAAACGGTTGATTCACAGGTTGTGCAGAATCTTATGGCGGGGTAAGGCCAGGTGCGGGCTTTGCGTATGGACTGTAAATAAAATACGAGTAAAATGGTAAAATGATGTTTTATTGTTTTTCTCTTGGAATTTTGGGGAAAACTGTTTTTGTGTTTTTTTGTGTGTGTTTTTGTATTCACCATTGAATATAACGCTTTCGGTATTAAAGTTACGGCAATGTACTGTTAGAAATAGTTGTATAGTTAGCCAAATGCTACAAATTTATCGTACACATTCAGAAATTTCGCTTCCGAAATAAGCAATTCGGAATGACTATTTACAGCACTGGTCTTCTCACCTTATTTTAAAAGAGGGGAAGCCAAGGAAGAGAAATCGATTATTCCTGCTCTATCTCAATTCATCCACGTGTAATTCTGAACCCTTATTATATTGCAAAATTATGTTTTGCAAATATTGAGAATAAAACTCGGGAGTCATTGGGAAGTAAATTTTGATAGTTTTCATGAAGTGTTATCAACATGGTTGGGTTGCTAACTTGACTCATTTAAAATTCTTTGAGTAACTAGTTTTGCAAATCTGATCCCAAAATCAACAAATCACTGAGCACTCCTCTAGCAATCCGATATTTTGGATAATTAACAAATCCCATCCAAGAAACTCATCACTAATAAGGTAACCTACCAAGGACCATGAATTGTCCGGAACGTTCAATCAGGAACCAATTTCGATGCTTCCGATGCGCACCTCCAAGGGATCAAACTTCCGACCACTTAACCACCATTCGCAGGAGAAAACTTTCGCTAATCATAGCCGAAAAGTTTCGCTGCCTTACATTTTGCCAGCAACCTATTGATCTCAAGGAAGACAACAACCACTCAAAGTATATTATCAAAAAAGAAACATTCTCATTTTGTTAAGACTCTCCAGATTCAATGGCATCATCGACCACATCCCAACCCATGCCGGAAGACTGTAGCCATTTCTTCCTTGTTCCGTGCTTCGACTTTGGGAGCCAGAGGTGGGTACTGGAAAGTTTGCCAGGTGAAATTAATTACTTTGCTAATTAGATTTCAGGATATTCCGCTTAATTTCGCCACTCACATTCCTCACGCCTACGCATGCCACTTGTATCGATTTGACACTGAAGATTTCTAGGATGTGAGAAGAATGGAAAATTCAAATTTCATCAAATGAAAGCAATTTCAATAACTCGAAGAGCAAGGCACAGCTGTTACAAATATGCGTGAATCAAACAAGGAAAATTAGGGCACGAGGATTGATACCGTTCTCTACTCAAAAGCTAATCGATTAAATTTGTCATAGGCGACGTGCAGTGAAATCCTCAAGTCATTGCCCTCACATCGAATGGTTTTCTAACATAAAAATGCTCAAATCAAACACCAACCTCCGGCAAGGTTTTATTTTCGTTGAACCGTCGTAAACAGTACACGTCCACCAGACTGGGCCGTAAAGCCAGGTGATTTCAGACAGAGGCGCAGTGTCCTTCGTGGTCGTAAAAAGCCGTCACGCGTCAGCTAAATGTAATGCGATTGCAATCGGACGTAACATTGAACACCAGCCATGGCCCCAATTCAAATCGTAAAACAATTTCCACGCAGTCGGGAGAAGGACCAAAGCGCCAAACCATGAGATGCTGATGCAGAACGTTTTTGGAGATTTACGGATTACCATGGGCCAGGAAACATGTGGCACATTGATTACCATTCTGGTGGAAAATTCGGAAAAGCCACCATAGCACCAGCACCCGTCGATGACAAGGCTCTTCCTGCATCGAGTGACAGACATCGATTTTTGTCGAGTTTCCAGACACAAGCCAAGCAGAAAGAGGCAAAGTGGAGCGTGACCGAGCGAAGCCTGGCGAGGATGCTTCTACCGGGGGAACACCGTTGTCAAAGCCTGCCTGTTTGCCTTGTGAATTGCTTGTTTTAATAACGAGGCCCCCCAAAAGTTGCTACACGGACAAAAGCTCTCAGACTCGGTAGCTATAGCTAAATTGTTGGAACCAACACTAGCAGCAATGAAAACACAATGAATTGGGCGAACGTTTCAAAACGTCATATCTGTGTTAAGCCGCCAAAGAAGTCAGGGAAAATGACAGATTAAACGGGATAGGAGCTTATGAAATATTTTTCTAGGAAAAGTATCAGCCAGGAGCGAGCATGCGGCCTTGCTGGGACCTTGAACCTTACATGAGTTGGTATTTTTGCTTTTCCTTTCGGTTCGTGCTGCGCTGGTGTTTGCTTCAGAATGTTTGGTCGTAATTTGGTTATAGGCATTTAGGTATGGTGGGAAAATGCATACGGGCATGTAGGGGAGATGAGTACAATTCAATTTCTAGAGGTTCGAACGAAGAGCTAAGAGGGTATTATGAGGCGAACGAAATGATTCTGACACTCTTTTGTGTTTGGGGGATTTAAGAAGTACCGGTCTAAGAAAGGAATGTTTCGATTTGACTCTTCAGTTCGAGGAAACTGAATGGGACACTAGAGTACTGTTGACAAGGTGGACCGGTCCGGATATAGGCCTTTTAAAGGCTGGTAATATTGTGATATAAAGCTTCTAAGTCGTTTGTCAGGTTGCTTCTCAAGTAACTGATTCAAATTTAAACGTAGTTCTTAGCTTGTTCTACAGTCGCAATAATGAGCCTACTTTTTTTGGAGTAGAAATTGGCTAAGCAAGACATGAATTCAAGCAAAGGACAATTAACAACCCCAAATTAACTAACAGGCCAATTTATTTTGATTTATGATAATTTCAATTTGATGAAATCTCAGGACAGTAATCAAAGCTCTTCTTCCATTACAATTTTGCAGAGGCACGAAATTGATGATGATGGTCGGAACGTTCTATCCATCCATTCATCCATCCATCCAACTCCAGCTTATCCACAAACTCGGGAAAATCGTGCCAGGTTTCGGCGTCACGTTTCTCCAGCAACATCCTTGATGCAGGCCTACCCTGTCATGCTTAGTCACGACAAACCAAGTGTGACGAGCAGAAAATTGTATGCAAATTGCGAACTACAATTGCGTACACATCCGGGATGAAGCACACACGCACAACCGAAGAATGTCACACAGCTTTCGCAGAAAAGTGTTTATTTTAAAGGCGAGACAATTTGGCGCAGCATTTCGTGGTCCTGTGGGAGGAAACAAATTGGATTGTGGAATGGAAAAGCAAATATTCTACGGAACTTCTGAGTTGAAGGATGGCAGCAACGGGAGACGATTCTAATTAGATTCGAGGTGACAAATGCTGTCGAATGATTTTTTTCTTCTCTTGGGGCATCTTTTGGAGGCTTGCTGTGAGGAATTCGAGAAACATTTTTACTTATTTCGTATCGATTGCTGAAAAAATCAGATTCCAATGATAATAGGTTATGTCGAATCAACCAAAAACGAATCAACTTTAGCACCTCGATACCTCCTCCTAAGCAATGCTTTTTCAAGACAGAAGATTTCAAGCATCAAGTACCAAGAACGCCCACAATGGAATATTCAACCCTCCAAGCATCGCATAACATCGCAAAAACCGTCCCATAAACTTTCATATCACGTAATTGCCCAGCCCGAATCGAGGAAAAGGATGCTATGAGCCAACTCCTCACCATTCGGATGTTTCAACCTTTTCCGAGCAGAACCTGACTGACATATCATAAGATTGTCACTTACAATAAATGTGCCAGGTTTATCTCACAGGAAAAAAAAACAGGAAAAACATAACAATCCAACATTTGTGCGATTGACAGTTTACCTCCGCGCCAATGATGCAACGATAATCATAAGGGCAAACAGTGCACGGAACGCAATAGGATCGGCGCCAAATTTTCCGGGGATAATGATGGATCTAATGGTGGTATAATTTTGGCATCAGGAAGAAAGGAAACGGCCGAGTTGCGACCGACCGCACTGGAAGGTTTTTTATCGCCTTCGAACGGCGGAGGGGACCCTAGCAATTGGGTCCTTGAATGGGTTGGGCCGGTATTGTCGGAATTGGGAATCATTGCGCATGAAATATAGGTCATTCTATTTTATCGATACCGATGATATGGGAATACGCACTGGGGCTGGCCCACAATTAGGGACCATAAATTACGGGAATTTGGTAATAGGAGTATTATGTCGTTGCTGGAAGAATTTCATGCAGAGCTCATGACATTGTAAGGGGGTAGCAAAGAAATGAAATTGTAAGGGAAAAAGCAAGTAATTCGCAAGAACCATTTGGAAGAAACCAGAAAGTCAATGTAATCAAACTCATTTTTCGTCGCTTTTTACATAAATTATTTGTTTACTTACCATTATAATGTAAGCAAGAAGTCACAATACAATATAACGTCAAGTAACATTGCCAAAACCATCCAGCTTTATGAAGTTTTATTAAAGTTTAATGAAAGCCACTAGAAATCAATTTGGTTTTATTATGGCATCAAGAGGTAGGATTCCTATTTTAGTCAAGTTTATGAGAACCTACGCAGCTTGTTTACAGTGATCTTAAAACCTTGTTTTCTCAAATTACTCCTATCAGAGGTTTGATTTCGACTTTATGAACTCGTAAAATGCTGTTTCGAAGTGCCGTTTTAGGACTCATTCATACTAACTTATTATGGTCAGTTTAAAAAGCATTTCAAAACCATTTTGCCCCCAGTAAATGCATTAAACGGCAAATTGGTCATTCGATCGATTACCGACTTCTTCTGGCCTAAACTGGACGAATTGGATGTGAACGATTTGCGGTTCCAACAAGCGCCACACAGCGCACGAAACATTATGCATTCGATATTCTGCTTGAGCGATTTCCGGGCATGGTAATTTTGCGCGGAGGCGATTTCAACAGGCCATCAAGATCATATGATTTAACCCCGCTAGAGTTTTTCTTGTGGGGTTATTTAAGTCGCAGGTCTATGCCAATAAACCACAAACCACCGATGCCCTCAAAGCGAACATAACTCAAGCCATCAAGGCGATTCAGCCCGCTTTAGGCGCCAAAATCATTGAAAATTGGGCCTCTAAGATGAACGACATTTGAACGATGTCAGCCTCCATACATAATGCTATTGGTAGTCCTTTCAAACAAACAAATGAAACTCGTCAATATCTTACACACAGTTTGTTTTATTCAACTTTGAAGATAGATTTGAATGCTCACTGGAAAACCTTTTATAACTAAACGTGATGGAATTGAGAAAACGCGTGGAAACTCATCGCGAATGATCTCCCATATGCATCCGTCTAACTATCATGAACGGCCGTTGTGAAAATATCACCTTGAATATCTCATAAGTGCATTTCATGTTATCAATTACTAATGCCTTCTCTAATTTCTCTTTTCTTCTGTTCTCTTCCTCATCACATAATCTCGAGCAATACCATATGGCACTGGGTGGGTCTGGATCTGCATCACTGAAATAAGCTCTTCAAACACCCTGAGTCTGAACGTGGACCAGGTGGATCCCGCAAAGGGTTTTCAGATACTTGAGAGGTGGTAAGTGCTCTCGAAAACGCGGAGCAAAACTGGTAATTGTTATTAATTTTATCCCTATATCCCTGTATTTTGACCCTACATCAAAACAAAATTTAGTCTGTAAAGAAAGAACAGTATCGACCCCTTACCAATATTATTTTCAGCAAATTTTTCTAACTCAAGGTAAGCAATCAAATAACCCGACCAAAATGTACTAAATAGCATATAACGGGGAAAGGGAGGGACCATCCGGGCACCCAAGTGAAACGATTTGGGATAGGGAGCATGGCACTGTCTCCTCCCTATTGCAACATTTTGCGGAACGAGGGCGGGCTCTTCGATCCCATCTATTGGGTTTATTCTGTCAATCGAGGGCTCGATTCTAGTGCTATGAGTGTGAACTTGCTTTTGGAAGGAGATTCTCTTTCCTAAATTCGCGGGTTTCGTGTAAGTGTCTCTGCTTACGGGCCAGCCCAAACGTTTTTGGCCCTTCATACAGGAGCTTGATGATCACAAACAGCAATAGAATCCTGATGTTTTCAGATTATTCCAGTGCTATGGAAAGTTACCTTACTGAAATAGGTGGTATTACATTATCATCATCATCATCAGCATAAGTAGAATGGTAAGACCTTTTTCCAATATCCGTCCGACATCACTTCGATAAACTACTAGTAACTTTTTTGGGATAATTCAGATCATCTTGCTGTTGTTTGGCATAACAATCTCAGTCTTGGCAGTACTTGAATACTTAAAACGCCATCTTGTAGAGAAAAAACTTGAAACCATGGGCTTCCTCCATATATTCTAATAATTTTACCAAACAAACTTCAACCCGTTTTAAAAATGGGTAAATGTAGACCGATTTGGCTCAAATTTAGACCACAGGCTCCGCGATGCGTAGGATACTCAAAAAAATTCCAAAATCCTGGGTACACAGAAGAAATACAAGGGACAGCCCAATGGATTTGTACGCAAAGGTGACGTAGGACCGAACATGAAAACGAACCGCGAACTAGTTCACGTTTTCAGGATTTTTCCCTTTAAACGTTATTTAGTTCATGATTACGTGATTCAGTGTATTTTTGCTCTTTTTCGAATTCATGACTGCAGTTCACGGATCTGGGTACGGATTTTTTTTTTTCGTGGAGCAATGTGTAGTGAATATTATTATTTTTAAAAAGTCTGTATTAGAAAAGAGGCGACTTTGTTCGCTTGGAACAAGTGATTATCTGTCAAAGCCTTGCAAAAGGCCATCGTAGCGCTATGAACGGTGGAACACGCACGAAAATTTAACTGAGATTTCCAGCAGAAACACGATGAAACACGTCAAGAGCGCACTGCGGTCAGGCGTACAATGATGACGATGTGAGTGTCGCTCTTCTCTATTTACGTCCTATACGACGACACTGCACAGCAGGGTTGCCACATTATTTTTCGTTCCCATCTTTAAATTTTTCCAAAAAAAATCTTGTTTATCTGTGTTTTACTGCAGAAAATCTTGACAAAAATCTTAGCTTTAAACTTTGCGCTGTAAAAGTAGAATAGAAACTTTTCAGGTGCCTGCTTATGCACTTATTTTTTATAATTGCTATTGAGTTGAATGCAAAATAAAACAGATATATACTCATCAGAACACATTTATTGTGATTGGCCGATACAAAACGCTCTTTTCAATAGGGTTTAAGTGTATTTATCGGTTTCTCTAAATCACCCCACAGCAAAACGGATATTCTTTCTAAAGGAAACTAGTAGTACAGGAATTAGTAGAAAGTTCGCAATGAACTTTCTTAGCAAAAAAGAAAAGCATTCTTCCCATCTGCTCGTTTGAAACACAGCAGTTTTCTCCAACAAGTTTTCGAGTCATCCGATTCTTCCACCTCAATTTCATTGCCGATGATTGCCGTCCTCAGCTCACGAAACTCATTTTCTATGGCCTGTTCATCACCGCTTTCAAAGAAGATCTGATCTAGTAGAACATGCAGCATCTTGAGGTCCACGCTTGATGCAGTAATCAGAACTGGATTCGTTCAGATCAAAGCGTTTAGTGATATGTTTAACCAAGTCGGTATAGGCAGCACAGCAGATCGAGAAAGCCTCCTTTCTGGTATCATCGAGAGTTCCGGAACTAAGCATTTCTCCTGCTGCTACCCTGATATATAGTTCCGATTTCTTACGAAGATATTTCTCTAAATAAAAAACAGTAGTGTCTTAGGTAATCATCCTCACACATATTTACAAGGAAAACCATTTGTGAGACTTCAGCTGATTGCACATGTTCGGGAATTCCGCAACTTCTGACTGGAAGATACGGTTCGTTTTATTGATAATGGGCATCCTGTCATTAGATTGACAGAAAATGCGCTGTGACGTTGGCTTGGAAAGAAAAACACAACACCGAAACCGTTCCAAATACCTTTTGACAATTGACTCCAACGATAGCCATCTGGTGGAGAATAGATGCAGATCTTTTAAAGGTTTCAATTCCAAGATACTTTGTATCATCTGTAATTCCTTGGATTGTATCGGAACGGATCTACTGTTACAGGTACAATGGCAGCTTTTCGTATGCGTAGATTGCACAAGGAGCCAGTATACTTGATAATTATAAAATGGGGACAGTCGCGTTTCAGCAGCTTCTGGACGGATCGGTCAGAACCCATTATTACCGATACTCCATCTGATCCAAAGCTCATTAGAGATAACAAAAAATCACGTTCGAAACAACTTTGCTTTGAATAGCAAAAATAACTATCGAGAACATTATTCTAACTTTCCAAAATGCCTCTGAGTGAATGCATGAAAATGCTTCTAAATTGGAAGAACAGTATTTTTGTAGAAATCTCTTAAGGAACATTGAAGAAAATACTTCTCAAGCGGAATACTTGAAGAAATGATTGAAGTTGGATTTTTTGGAGAACTATATGTTAGAATGCCTTCAGACATCTTATACAAAATTTAAAAAATAATTCTTCAAAACATTGAAATACTTCACAATGTACACATATTATAAATTTGAGGTTTTTAAGTGGACAAGCAATTCTCAAAAATCTTAAAAATCTTGGTTTATCTCAAAAATCTGTAATCTTTACATACAGATATCTGTATGAAGAAATTGAAAAAAATCTGTATCAATCTAGATAAATCTGTGCATGTGGCAACCCTGCTGCACAGTCGTTGAATATACACATATACACACCCAAACAGTTTAGGCTATGACTATGTCGTCGGTGTTGAGAAACAACCATTCAAAGGTACGTAATTGGCTGGTTCTTGTTTTGACGGCGCTCCACATTTATTAGTTTTCCAATTTTAAAATGTTTAAAATCAATAGCTTTCAATGTTGGTCGAAATAGGTGGTTCAATCGTCGCGTAGTGAATGTTCCGATCAATTTGTGCAGCCATTTTGGAAATCTAACGATATTTCGTGACGTCCCAACCTTCCACACTCGGAAAGTGTACCCTAGTATTGAAAACACGCGTAAACTGAATCGTTCAATTGCACTCGAAGCAAGCGTAATCCTTGGTGACCGCCGATAACGACACCAGCAGCAAAATACAAAGGCGCATTTAAGCTGGCAATCGTGCCTACTTTGGATTTCGAAGGACGCTAAGATCGCACAAAGTTCGCCGAACTACAAAGTTGACCATCTACAAGACATTAATTAGACCGGTAATTCTCTACGGCCACGAAACATGGACATTGCTAGTGGAGGACCAACGCGCCCTTGGTGTCTTTGAACGGAAGGTGCTGCGTACGATCTACAGTGGAGTGCAGATGGAAGACGAAACGTGGAGGAGGCGAATGAACCACGAATGGCATCAGTTGCTGGGAGAACCTCCCATCGTGACCCTTCGCAGACGGCGAGGTACAGCCATGGACCGATTACAATGGAGACAACTTTTGTGTACAGCAGAGGCCACACCGGCCATGGTCTGATTGGTAAGGTAAGCAAGCGTAAACAACAATTGTTTGCAATAGTGCATACAACAGACCTGATTCGACGACATCTAGCGACAAATAGACATAAAATATTCCATGAATTTATGCCAAATATAGCATTCCATATATGTGCATTAGGTAACGCAAAAGATTACATGTTCTTTTACACTGCGCACCTTAATGAGGGCGACTTCAGAGTAACTTAGTCACAAGTTCAAATTTGTACAACACTTGCGGTTAAAAATTTTGAGAATAAAGAAATGAGTAAAAATTTAGTAATTAAATAAACCCCGCAGAACCATTTATGATACCATTTACGTCACTACCGAAGTCAAAAGCAGCGTTTATCTCAATCGCCAAACGACACTGTAATGGCAATCGATTTTCATCCCAACGAAAATAGAATGGAAATTCAACACCCAAAGGGATTCCTTAGAGTGTCACTGAGCAGCACCTACTAATCACCTATAGATCGCCCTTTCTGGTATGCCGAGAAAAGGATTCAACGTGACGCAACATCCCTTCACCCCTTACGGATGTCATCACTCGCCCGTGGCCTACGCCATCAGTCGAGGAGAATTTGCTTTCGACAGAATTTTCAGCTGCATTGTGTAGTTTCCTTTGTCGCCCTAATTGGACAACTTTTTCGAGAGTCTGCTGCTGTTGATAATTTACAGTAAAACAACAAGCCCACGCAGTAGATCGGTGCTGTCGTTTTCGAGCAAACTTTCAACCGCTCACAATCGTCCTCGTCGGCACAGGAGAGTAGTGATCACCCACTTAAAATTTTTAATGGAAAAGTTTCCGAGGCTTCCGCTTTTTCCACCCGGGGAAGGTGGAGTGGTAAGCTCCTTTCACCACACCTGCCAAAGTTCTCAGAGCCGGTTTCAACTTGTTTTTTTTTTGTTTGAAGGTGAATTCCGACGTTTCATCGGAGAATTTACTATCGTTCCAGCAGTGCGTAAAATTACCATGACTTTGCTGGGGAGAGACAACTTTACGTAACAGTACGTCTCGGTCGGGACTAAACCTAGTATTCCAGTTTCTTGCGATGCTGAAATTTGCTGATTAGCGATTCAGTGAAGCAAGTTGATGCTCAATCAGGATTATGTGGATCCTGGTGCGATGAATGGAATTTGCCATGGAGACGCTTGGTAGTTGACCTTCTCCCGACTCGGAGCGTAGTTTATAATTCACGCCAGGAGACCAGCCGCGGTCAACACCTGGAAAGGCCATTGCCGAGCATCGCCGCCGGGCAGTCGGTGTCGTGAATAAATCACGAAGCTATAGTGTTATCTAACGTTCCTTTCCTGTCAAAATGTAATTACTTTAAGCCGATTTTCGTGTAGACGGGCGAAGATTTGTGCCAAGAGAGAGGCAGCGGCCGTCGCGTATCTCCTATTTACCGTTTACGGTATAACTTGATTCGATTGACTTGCTAGCATTTTATTTCTACCGCTCGTCGAAAGTGTACCTAACAACATAACTCATAATTCTGTGAGCTGGTCACGACCGACGACGAGTTTCGTTTTCCAATTGACATTTTCGTCTCCCACGGCTAGCACCTGCCGGCGGGCGGTGGCTATAACTTGTCAATAATCCACTGTATGGTCAACCAGTCGGAGAATTCGCGTGACTGCTGGGAATAAAACATTTCTCCCGATGATGAATTTATTTCGGTATGGAAAATGTTTCTTCCTTTTTCCGTACCATCGCGTCGTCGGCCCGAGCTATGACCGCTCGACACGCAAAGGCCGTTTGGAGTCGTGAACCTATATCGCAAGTGTCCTTCGTTTGGCCACCCACACACCTGTGTAGGAACGCTATTTTTGATCGATTCCAGTGGGTTTCGTTGTTTGTTTTTCTACCCTAATAAGTCCGGCTTGGATTGGGATTCCTTCAGGGGGTTCAATACCATTTATTCGGTAGGCATTTAGATTGATCTATTGGATTGATTAAAGGTATATTGTTTTCTGTTGACTTAAGTTGATTGGTTGCGGTTTGGGTAATGTCGAAGTCTTTTTGTTTCTTCCTTGTTGTCCTAGAAAAAATGCAATTATCTTTCTTATAACTTTAATTCTTCATTAAAGAAATTCTTCGTTACTACTCTATAAATCTTCCAAAGTGCACATTTTTCCGACGCATAAAATTAAACAGTTCATTATCTCTTTGCGAAAGAATGCTGTGAGCCTTGATTAAGAACGATTTACGTGACGTGTGTTGTAACAACTTATCTTTACGATGTCATGAGACATGTAGCTGCTATGTGTTATTCATACGATAGGCTCTTCTTCTTCTCATTATGAGCAATGCAGAAAGAAGAAATCCTAGCCGCCGGCGCTGATGGTTGAAAGCAATTATCAAGAGCCGTAAATCAAAACTCGCTTGTGGAAGGTTCGAAAGACTCGGTGAAAGGGGTGGTTTTGTACGAGTGTTTGGTTCCTTCAACCTGCTGCGCGAAAGGAAGACAGTTCCCTTCCTTCAAAAGCGACGCATGCATGAAAAGTGTGCTTTGTTGTGGTTTTTCCGGCCGAAAGCTATCGGTTGGAAAGGATCAATTTGTTCGCTCTTTGGGAAGACTCAGGCGAGCGTGGGTGTAAGAGTGGGTTGGTTCCGAAATATGTAAATAATCAAATTCCCATTCGTGATCCCAGAATCAATCATACAGAGCGATACAAATTTCAGGCCAATTCGAAAACACTTCGAAGAATTTGTCTGCACTGAGTCAGAGGTTGGCAAAAATATGACACTTTAGTCGAGCAAGCAAGCTACAAAAATACCGAAATCGAATCCAGCAACCAACCAAATAAATCAAAAAGTTTTCCCATTATGAAAGTGGTCGAGCAGAGATAGCTTTATTCAGTGGAAGAGTTTCGTGGAAAGAGCGTGTTTTTTTTTGCTACGCATCTTTCAGTATTGATTCTGCCACTGAAAGTAACGTTTAGCAAAAAACTGTGAAAACTTTGGATCTATTCGTTATTTTCTTCCACAAAGTAGAATTGTACGTTTTATTTAATTTGTTGTTCCTTAAAAAGCACGATCGCTTTTGATTTCGTACATGAAATGGATTATTCGTGAAAAAGAAGAACGAAAAGTTCATATGTATAAAAAAAACCATACGTTCTTTGTTCAAAAAAGAACTCATGACAACCAAATGTAAACTATCAACCTGGTTATTATGGCATGGCCGAAGACATGTCGTAAAATCACAAACGAATGTTTCGCTTTTAAAATAATCGTCAAACAAATGGTTCGTAAAATTTTCGAAAATTTAGTATTGTCAACCAAACTTAAAATCTAATACCACCAGTGTTCGTGCGAGTTTTAAGTAATATAAAACCATAAACGAATCCTGATGGTCAAGCAATGCATTCTACTGTAGGGCGAACGTGGATTTCAAATTGTCGTGAAGGGTTTTGCTTCAAGATCAATCAAATTTTTTACGCATGCTTGGTGTAGAGGATATCCAGAAAAATATGAATTAATATTAGCTTTTTGAATATAAATCGTGAAGGTATTATTTTTAACTTGGAAGAAGTATTCACTTCTTCTTCAGTGCAACCGACAAACGTGTAGCTAAACACCTTGCTGAAAGTGGCTAAGGTCAATCAAGAACGGTCTGGTTTTGTCTGGTCCGGTCTGGTACAGAAGTTTTTTTTCTTTCTGGGTAGTATTTTATTGAAATACAATTTTACTTGCCACACATATACAATGACGAAAACTTGAGGCTAGAGAGAGTATCTAAAACAAATAGTTTGGGAGCTAGATAAAAACTAATTGAGGTAAGCAATAAGCGTGAAAAAAAGACAAGTATTGCTCTTTTAAACAAGCTAATATGAAATAGTTCCAGTAAGAACAGTATTTTATCAGAATCAAAAACAAAAATTACGTACATTGACGCTTAAAATACCTTATAAATAAATCGTTTGTATATTGGATAACAGTTTTATGTTATTTTTAGGAATCACCTTTATTTATTCAGGACAAGGGCAGCAATAAAGCAAGACAAGGAATTATTTGGTTTGCATCTTGTTTCAGTCTGAACTTCTAGATGAGATATTTTTCGCTTTGCTTGCTGACAGTTCACTTGTACTTGTTTATGTGTTCGCCGTTCTGAATTCTTATGGAGATAATGACGCTGCCTTGAAAATCATGTCAGTTATGAGATTCTAAAAACCAAGAAAGCATCATCTTCAACATGTTAAGACCACAGCGTATTCCCGTTCACATTCGCGAAAGAATAATCAAAGCAAAATGACAAGTTGCCTTTAACTTTATTTTCCAGTTCACCTAAAGGTAGCCAATAGGCATGAACAAACCGGACCAAATGCTTTAATTTTTTATAATCATCCTTGACGAGAAGTCTTTCATTGTCTAACAATTCTGCAGCCATTAGTATGACTAATGAGCTCTTTTGTTATTTGAAAACGTTGGTTACAAGGAATCAAACGACTAGAAATGTTTTTTTTTTCTGGCGCGCACGATACTCTCTCGTGCTTTCAACTGTTCCCGAAGCTAACAAATCAAGCGGCAGTGCAGGCTTATATTGATATGAGTTTTTCTTATGGTCGGTTTTATTATAATTAACAGAGAAAAAAATGGAAACGAAAGCGAAATATTCGTGGATCGAAATGAGCTTGAAAATATTCTCTGTAATTGGAATGGTCTCACCAATCTCTACTACATATATTTAAATTCAACTTAAAATTTAAATTCCCTTTGAAAATCTTGACTGAAAATTTATTTGAACTTCTTCTTACATTAGCTTTTTGGAACAGTCCGCTTTACCCTGCCCTGCCCAGCTCCATCAGTTTGTTTAGAATAGTGAAACAACTTCGATCTATGGTTTGTTCGTACCGCCTGCTCCATCCGGGCCTAAGAAAGTCGGCCGGATACGATCGCGAAAACATCTACAAGATTCTGACACTTCTGGAGAAGGGAGAGTCCATCGAGCGGAAGCCTGATTCCGGCCGTCCGACCATTTTAAGCGACCGAAGGATTCAACAGAAGCTCAAACGAAATACGGAAGCCAAGGTGGCTACTTCTCTCCGTGCGTTGAACCGGGATGTCGGTGCGGCCGGCCAAACGGTCAAGAAGTATTTTGCCAAAATGGATATCCACATGCGGAAGCGTCAATCCAAGCTAGCCGGGTCGGAGAACCAAGCGGAAACCCAGAAACAACGGCTGAAGATTCTGGTCAAAGAGATCTTCCCGGCGAAGCGGAACGTGGTGGTCGTTATGAACGACGAGACGTACCTCACGTTGGACGGCAACGACTGGCAAGGCAAAGGCTATTTCACCTCCCCGAAAAAAGAAATTAGCAGCGATGTGAGGTACATAGCGCACACGAAGTCCCCAAAGAAGGTGTTGCTGTGGCTTACAATCAGTGAAAAGGGGAGTCACTAAAATATCCCCTCTTCTTTTTGTCGGGGCTGGCAGTGAACGGCGAGATCTACAGTACGAAGCGCCTCCCAGAAGTTGCCGCCTTCATTAAAAAGTACCACAAGGATGACGACTTGGTGTTTTGGCCAGATCTAGCGTCGGCCCACTACTTGAAGCGGGCGCTGGAGGAAATGGAGCGGTTGGGCATTCCGGTGCTGCCCACGCATGCCAACCCTCCCAACGTACCCCAGCTCCACACAATCGAGAAGTTCTGTGCCAATTTGAAGAGGATAGTATTTTCATATAATTTCGTGGCCAAAACGACGGATCACCACGGAACTGAATAATATGCCTCCAAGCTTATTTTTTTCATCCATGAGCAAAGTTCCGGCTAACTGTCGCAAGGCGGCGCGGCAGGGAGTGGAAGTATTGTTGTGATATTTCTTATTTCTTAATGAATAAATGTAATTTGGTTTGTTACAATATCTTTTTCCGTTTTTACCATCCGAAAAAAAGTCGCTCTTATTAATGCACGCATTACTTGGAACATCAATAAAACAATTGCCAGAATAAGAATAATTTTAAAATTTAACCGGAAACATTCTGCGGTCCACTCTAAGCAAACGCAGCAATAAATTCTTCCGGTTAAATTACGAACAATATAATAGGAGAACCCTTTAAACCATACTGGTGGGGACCATTATCACAACACTGTACGGTCTTTCTCTTCGATGTTTTTAGGTCAAAGTACGACGAGAGAAAATTGAGTAAAAATTAGACGTTGTATTCTTAAAATAAACCCAAAAGCGGGAGATAGTTATTCCTCCCATGTAGGCAGCAAGGCAGAGTGTGTACAAACAATCGGTAGAACCATCACAAGCCATTGTAGTACGATTGGGCACGCATGGGATGAGGGATGAGCCCGATCAGGCGCGCATTCTTTTGCCAGTCAATGGGATATCTTCCCTTTGCCTACCCAGCACGTGGGTAGTATGGCAAAAGAATGTGTTATTGGTTCGAGAAATACTTCACATGCCCTTCGCTCAATTTCAAATACTTCTATTCAATTTTTAACAGCCTGCAGAAATTAACGGAACTATGAACTCTTCATATTTTTCGTGCTAGCAAAATTATTGTCGATACCTGGGGCCTCATGGTGATGCAAACATATTTCCTTCTACATCATAACAATATAATGTTGGTTCCTACCACAGTCGAATACCTCAAAAATGATTTTCAAAAATCCTTATGATTATTCATGAGTTTTAATATAAAATATTTATATTTACTTAACTATGCGCCTTTTTTAAATACTGAGCTTGTTTCATGGGTTACACTTTTGAACACGCCTCTTCCTTAAACAAATAGGTCAGAGACGAAAAGGTTACTCTAAAAAGCTCAAGCTGAAAGCTTCAAGAAGGCCAAAATAGACAGAATATTTTTTCTAACGTTGTACTTCACTGCTATCTGTTAGAGTTTTCGACCAACTGGAAAAATATTGCAACATAAAATAACAATTATTGCTAAAAAATACATTGTAAGTATTTTTGTTCGCCTTTAAAATTAGTTAATATCATGTTGCTCATCACGTAGTTATTCTAAAGTCTCGGTATCGTAACCATGCGTCGAAGGATAATGAAACATCATTAATTTTTGACGAATAACAGATAACTGAGCGCAAATTTTTTTTTCAACCAACACAGAGCAAACAAAATATATTCAAAAGCATTAACGCTATATCGAAGAGAACACCAAAATAGACATGAAATAACGAAATAATTTAATGGTTTTCTCAGTCTAAGTAAATTTAAACGATTAATTTTGCAAAGCCTCTATTTGTCGTAAAAATTAAGAGAACTGTTTTCCTCTTGAAAAAGGCCACAATAAACAGCCGAATCGTCATCCAATGCAATATAAACCATTTGAATTTTCTTATACTCAGAAAGGCATTAAAATAATTCACCATTCATATCAATCAAATGAAGAAACTTAAAAAAAAACAGAAATGATACAAATATTATACACACTACCAAAAAGTCATGTAAATTTCGGTGTCCTGAACCGACACATGCAAGCGTCTTTTAGAACATAAGAATGTGTCGAAAAAGACGAGAAAATGAATTCGACCAAACGCACCTTTTGTCGTATGTAGGTGGCGCATGTTTCGTTTCCGGGACAAAGATTTTTACATAAAATCTTTGTTTACGTTCCGCTATTTATGTCTAAAACGAGTTGTTGCTCGTGTATATTCAAAATTTCTAAGAGTGAGGAGTACATTGCATCAATGTACTTGAAATCGTATATTTTGTATATATTCGGTGTTCGCACAACACAGTCTTCCAGTCATTGAAAGTTACACCGTATTTTCGTTATGGTTGAAAAATAAACATTAATTTTTATATTTTTCTGTGCAGTCAATTGACATTCTCAAGTCGTTTTGACTTCTAAAAAGCTCTAGGAAGTCATTTAAATTTTGTGCACGTTTTTTACAACATCAGAATGGGTTGAAAACGAAGAGAAGATAAATTCAATCAAACGCGCCTTTTGTCGAGTTACGTTTGTTCATTTCTCAGAAGATAACCTTTTACATAAAATTTGTGCTGAAACAAAGCAAGGTTGTTGCCATATCGATAATTGATCCTAATACCAGATTATCATTATTTGAACACTGAATATGTTATCAATTAGGCAAAAGAGATAACACAAAAACACTCGTTGGATATCAGAATATTAACAAGTTTAGTTATCATTGAGGTCATCTTGATGAAATTTTTTGAAACGTGATAAAATGCATTGAATTAGTTTCAAAATATGTTTGATATGACATTTTCATGTTTATAACCAAAATATTATTTCTGGTAAAGAGCAACATTTCTTGTTCAAAAATGCTTATAGTTTTGCATTCAACTAATTAATTTCGTAAAAAAATGCATATCGAAAATGATAACATATGATAACAAAATCAGCCAATGGTGATAGCTAAATTTGTTATGCAATGCAATAACAACTTAAATCAAAATGATGTCTAAGATAACATACCTTGTTACTGATATGATATCAGTTTGTTATTTTACTTTACTTGGGAATTTCCTGTCAAATTTGATAGTAAAATATGAAACAGGTATGAAATAAGAAACAAGTTCTGTTCACCGTTCTGTGTTACAAGTGTTGCAAACCAGTTGAAGAACCTTCAATGGCACTCGATTGAGCCACAATCAAGTTTCTGCAACCAATTGTGACAGATTTGAATTGCTTGGGTAATCTCATATATCATTTTGAACTCATTTATTATCGCATAACAAATTCAGTTATCAACATTGATTAATGATGTTGTCATCTGTTATCAATTTTGAAAGACGATTTTTGACGAACGTTATACTAGTTACATTTGGAACTATGAGTATTGCCAGCATGTTATGGATATGAAATTGAGGTTTTCACGAGAAGCAGTTATTCTCTATGAATTAGATGTCATATAGATAATGTAATTTGAAATTATTATGTATACAATTATTTCAAGGAATTTAGTCACATCACAGGATTTGTTATTATAATGAACTCAATGAAATTAAAACGAGTTATTATTGTGAATCCAACGAATATTTCTTTGTTATCTCTTTTGATATTTGGCTGATTATTGCATACCATGAATAACAACGCGCACCAACGCGCCCTTGATGTCTTTGAATGGAAGGTGCTGCGTACGAGTGCAGATGGAAGACGGAATGTGGAGAAGGCGAATGAATCACGAATTGCATCAGTTTCTGGGAGAACCTCCCATCGTACACATCGCTAAAATCGGTCGACTACAATGGGCTGGGCATGTCGTAAGAATGTCGGACGACAGGCCTGTTAAAATGGTTCTCGAAAACGAACAGACGGGTACAAGAAGAAGAGGCGCGCAACGAGCAAGGTGGATCGATCAAGTAGAAGGCGACCTGCGGACCTCCTAGGCTGGCGAGGTAAAGCCATGGATCGACTACAATGGAGACAACTTCTGTGTACAGCAGAGGCACACCGGCCTTGGTCTGATTGGTAAGGTAAGGTACCATGAATCACATATTCAGTGATCAAACTATGATATTTTATATATTGGTATTTGTTATCAATTTGATATAAACCTTTGCTCGGGATTTCAGGCATTTTTTTGGTTGATCAGCTCACGTAATTTCAACTCTTAAACAGTCCTCGTTATTACTTTCCAATTTCAATTTAATCTGTCTTATAATTCGAGCAGTTCAAGATAAATACTGTTTCAATACCAAAATTTAGTGCTGGTCGTAATTGTTTAGAGTGTTTGTCATATGTCTTTGCGATTTCTTTGCGAAATTAAAGCGAGTAGACGGGCACTTGAATAGTTGTGTCTTCTGAGGTTCTGAAAACAATAGAGAGGCAACTTTGCATTAAAATTTTATTAATTTTATTAGTATTAAAAAACGCCTATTTTATTTTACTAATTTTATTAGTATTAAAAACAAGCACAATGGTGGTTGTATAAAGTGTTTTTTTTTCTATCACATGAGAATTCGAAAACAAACACAATGGTGATCACATAAAATTGTCAAGACAAGATTGATAATCCTGGTCGTCTCTCTAGCGTAACGAACTAGCCACAGGCTGAAAGTCATGTAAATACGAAAAATCAGTTCTTCTCCTTGACTGAGTAGAATTTCAGAGTAATATTAGTTGAGAATTCTAGTTACAATCCCAAAGATACGTTTTTTTTTTCAAATTACCTTGAAGCTTTTAAGAAAATTTTTATTATCTTTGTCATCTTCCGTAAGGTGATGGTCACTTTAATCCAATTTGCATTGCCACTTCTAATTCCGTGAATGCTGAATTGTAGTGACCAAAAAAATGGAACTATTTTTGGCATCCCTCTATTACTGCTACAAAATTTCTATATTTCTGAACACAATGCCAAAGGAACAGTGTTTTAAATGGATCATTATAAAATGTTTGAAACTCAGTGAACCATGATTTTATCCAAGTTTCTGTTAATCCTATAAGGATGTCTAGTCAGAAGTGTTTTAGTTTAATTTATATAGATGCATAATATTTGAGATTCCAAGAAACCCAAACTAAATTTTATAATTAATCCATATTTGAGAAAAATTCTTTGAAATTTCAATCTAATTTTTGTAACATCGGAATAAATCAACGACTTACTAGAAGTCAAATGTAGTCCTGTCAAATAATAGCTGGTTACACACAAAGGGCGCTGGAAATGTCTAATGTAGGAAATTTAAGAAGTTTAGCCGTCAGAACTTGTGACTTAAATATGTCACAAATAAAGTACATCAACTGATAAGCAACAAGTGTGGTACTGGGAAAGTTCTGAACCACCCACATTGCCGAAATGCTAAATTTGTCGCAGAAGCTTTATTTGGAATTTTTGTAGCTGGTTGAGGTGCGTATTTGACTCCAGATACTCACTTCAGATGGCAAGTATATCCACTATTTGTAGGATTTAAAATACTCCCACCAGGAAGAGGATTCCATTTAAGTAGGGAAGATGTGCCTATATTAATCTCATCACTTTGCAATTTATCCTACTTGAAATAAAACGATTTACACGTGACAGAATTAGTTAGTAATGTTTGTTGTAGCTATTTAACGTAAGCAAATATTATTAGAAAACGAAACCGATCCTTCAACTGCCCAATTGTAGGATGAATATAGGAACAATGAGATTAATATGGGGGCAGTTTCCCTAGATCTGATGATATTTTACATACATTTTTGATTTATAAAACAATATATAAAAATCCTCAACTGTTTAGAATCCTCATGAAGTTCTTGAGGTTGCTTGAAATTGTTATTTTTGAGGAGAAAGAAAAAGTACATTTAAAGGATCTCTAACAAAAACATCAACAGACAAGTATTTTATTATAAACAGAAGGTTGAGTGGAAAAGATTAGAAAAAGCTCTAGACAAATATTTCTTAGATGTTTTCCAAATTCGGCATTTGATTCGAGACTCTTCAAATGTCTGAAGTGGCCTTGAAGCGTTCGATTTTTACCTTCACCGCTAAGCTTCATTTTTGACAATACAGCTTGATTCTATGAGAGGTTTCCTACGTGTTACTTTTTATTAAATTTTCATAAGCTGCTTTGCAATGGTATTCTTCAATACAATATAACAAAATACCGAGGAAATATCTAGCACAGCATCTGAGGTACATCTCTTTGGGTTTCCACTCAGATCAGAATCAACACGGTTTGGGTAAATGCTGACTAATATTTTACCAACAAAAAATTCAAACCATAGAGCAAATACTTTACATAGAGTTCCTTACTAAGCAGCTTGAAACTCAACGCAAAACACTTGCTTTAAAAACGAAAAACCCACCATTTTTACTCACCCACGATTGAAACTGATCCCAGAGGGAAGGGAGAGCTGACGTTGAAAAATTTCTTCCTTACCTAACCTCGTTAGAGACCAAATTTAACTACAAACAGGTGCTACACGGAAACGAAAACTCATCCCTCCTCCCACATTCAACCACCCAACACGCCAAGATGATCCTTCGTTGCGCGAACGAAATTCGTTCGAACAATTAATGTCAAGATAACACGATTCTGGTCCTACCTTAGTCGGTATGATGTTACAACACTCAGGATATTTTACGATCCCGAAGCAGACAGTTTGAATCCAATTGAAACCATAAGCCGGATTATCTCTTCATCTCAGACGAAGAAAAATGCATCTTTCGCGTCTCTGTTTCTCTGCTACTTCATCGTCACCAATGACCAAAAAAAAGTACATAATCTAATTACAATTCCGTGTCACTTGGTGCTTGGGCAAAGAGAAAAACAGAAACGAATCGAACGTCAGTTTTCGATTTCTCAAAAACGACGAACGTGAAATACTGCACTCGCGAGAAAAGGACACAACACACTCTCCGAGAACCAGCCAGGATCAATATTTCCACTCGCTTTCGAAACAGCACAGTCACACACTACCACACTGAATGACACAGCTCTTCGTTCGTTTTTCCGTCTGCTCTGCTCCCTCCGTAGACACTTGGGCAGCCAGTTTTTTTTTGTCGGAAAACAACGTCCAACAAAACTGCACCACCGGAGGTACGATGAAGAAGAACCGACGAGACTTACGTAACGAAAAATACCTCCCCGCCCAGACAGCCCCGTCCACTTCCACTCCGAGCACTTTGACGTAAATGTCGCAAAATCTTGGTCCCAATCCAAATGAAAAGTTTCACTTTTATTTCCTTTCCATCGATAGCTTTCACTTTTCACTCTGGAAATGGTTTTCCGAACCTTCGACGATACAAGGGGCATATGACTAATGCTTGCTCACCTTGCTGCAGGGAATCTTCCTGCTTGTATGTGGTTTTACTAAGCCCGTCGCGAGAAGAGATTTCTGATAGGCTTAGACAGACAAAAGATTCAAGGCAAATGTAGTCTACTACTGGCCGGTGTTTTGGGTGAATATTTTTTTGTCGAGAACTGACTGAGTAGACTAGTAAAGCGGTCTGACTGAAGAACGCACCGTTCTGGAAACTTGGAAGAGAAGTGCTGCTTTGGGTTGGCAATGTTGTTGTTGCGTGGTGGTATGTGTGTTTGTGCGTACGGGGCCAGTTTGTGTAGGCTTTCTGCTCTGGGATCTCGTGGCATATTTGGGGCTTACAAATACAAATATGCACGAAGGATTTTGGCGAGCGGCGGCGACACGGTGGGATCAGCTGAGCGAAGCAGATTTTGCGTAGCTCCTGAATTACGGCGAAAATGGGTGTTTTTTTTGTTGCTACTGGTTTTTCTAAGGTATTGCCTATAGGATAGGGTGGTTGTTGAAAATTTTGATAATTCGAAAAAGTAGTCGAACGTGTAGTTTTATGAACGTTGTTATGCTTCCGGAGATTGGCATGAATTTAAACTTGTGTCAAGTTCAACCAATATCTACACCCAGGGATGTCGTGAACGTTTTTAGACCAGAGCAAGAAATAAAGAAACATAGTCTTCTTTATCGGTTGAGCTAAGAGGGCCGAGGATGAATTTTTTTACTTTCACAGGATGCATTGTTTCCAAAGAAGAACCATCAGTTCTAGATAAACATAAAAATCATTTCCTCTAGAAAGTTTTCTGGCCATCTAATCCAAAGTTCACAACTAATAATTTTACATTCATAAATTAGACAAACTCCCACACTTGCAATTCAAAGCTTATGTGATTTCAATTTAAACATATCATGAATTCCCAACAAGATTTTAACCCAAACTTTTTCTTCTTTATTTATTTAGGTGACTTTCGGCTTTAGGCTGTTTCATCACCGGAGAGAGGCACCTTCACCGTAGGATATTGCACAGCCAGAGATTTTTCGCCTCAGAGAAATCACACGAATTTTAGCTACACAGAAAAAAATAATGAATTTTAACAGGCGCGTAAAATTTCCCCTCTTTTATTTCCAAGCCAAAGGAAGCGAGATTGTTTGCAATCTTTCATGCGCCATACAACAATGTTTGCAATCTTCCATACAACAGACTAGATTTAGGCGTTATCTGGCTTAAATTTACATGAAATACCCCATTAATTTCTGCCAAATCTAGCATTCGCTTCATGTGCATTAGATAACGCAAAAAATCAACTGTTTCTTTCAAACTGTGTAAGATTAAAACCCAAACCCACTGGGGTTCGAAGTAACAGTCACGCTCACCACTAAGCTACCGGCGCCGGCCTTCAAACCAAACTAGCACTCAAGTTCATAATGTATCTGAGTCAAAATTACCTTACCTTACTAGTCAGGTTAAGGGTCGAGTGGCTTCTTATGAACATGAAAGTCATCGCCATACTATACGGTCCATGACAGCACGTTGCCAGCCTTACAGTCTGAAAAGGATTCGCAGTTCCACTTGATCGATCCGCCTTGCTCCCAACGCGCCACTTCTTCTTGAGCTAGTCGGTTCGTTTTCGAGAACCGTTTTCTTATAACGTGCCCAGCTCACCGTAGTCGACTGACTAATGCAAATCGTGGGACCATGTAGAATCTCATTTAAAAAGGTCGAGAAGATGTTTTTGTTTAAGTCTAGTAGTAAAATTTTTGAAGGTTTTAAATTTTTATTGTTTTCATTTCAAAATAATCACAAGTGTTTTCTTCTAAATCTGGGCACTGAATAGCAAAGGCCCTTAAAGACAACAACGCAATCTTCAAGACCTGAAAAAAGCAGGACAACTTCGATCGACGTACATTAACCAAAATGAAACGGTTCAAACGATTTCAAAAGGAATTTATGTTTTTTTTTTTTCAAATACACTTCAACGCGTCAGATGGTTTTAGGCTTATTCCTTCCTAAGATATTGGGGTCAATTGTGACCCACGGCGCACCTTCAATGCACGCTATCTTTTTTATTTTTAAACCAATCTGAAATTTTCTGATTTTAAATATTTTATGGAACTCTTCATTTTTGCTAAAAATATTTTTTTTAAAATCAGTTTAAGGTGGTTGTACAAAAAGTGACACATAAGACATTAGGGTCAATATTGACCCAGATTTTAACCCTTCGTAGAATTTCGAAATTTTAACTTAGAGTAAATGTTTATGCACCATTTCAAAGGTTCTGGTCTCAAAAATGCATTAAATAAAAAAAAACTGGTTCCGGTAACATTGTCCCCGGGAATCTGCTACAAAGGGAAGGAAGTTTTAGTTTGGCTGTGTTAACAGAAATGCATATAAAACATTCCAGACTCATTGTAGAGAATTGGAGTCTTCAGCAAAGATTCTCAAAGCGTAACGAATCGTCTTTTGATATTATCATATGAGTTCCAGATCGTGCTGCAGAGATGGCGCTGCAGTCTTTCTTTGCCAAATGAAGGTCTAGAGAGTTGCCGTATGATGAAAATTAGTTTGAAATATAAAATGATATAATTTGATATTTTCATATTAGTTCCAGATTCTGCCGCAGAGATGGCGCTGCAGTCTATCTTGGTCAAATGAAGCTTTAGAGAGTTTCCGTCTTTGGTAAAGTTGATGAAAATGTAAGATGTAGTTACTAGACATTGTCAGATCGCAATTCCAAATTGCGCCGCAAAGATGGCGTTGCAGTCTATATTTGCCAAATGAGGCTCTAGAGAGTAGCCGTCTCCAGCAAAGTTGCTGAGAATGTAAAATGAAGACATTTGAATTATCACATTAGTTCCAGATCGTACCGCAGAGATGGCGCAGCAGATAATCTTTGCCAATCTGCCATTTCTGCGGCAAGATCTAGAACTAATGTGATAATCTCACAAAACGACAAATGACATACTGGGAAACCTTTGCCGAAGACGACAACTCTCTAGAGCTTCATTTGGCATAGATAGACTGCAGCGCCATCTCTGCAGCAATATCTGTAACTAATATGATAATGTCAAGTGATAATGTCGTGATAAGAATCATCTTTGGTGGAGTACAGGAGGACGGACTATGGAGACGAAGGATGAACCATGAGCTCGCGCAACTCGCCGGCGAACCCAGTATTCATAAGGTGGCAAAAGCTGGAAGGATACGCTGGGCAGGACATGTTGCGAGAATGCCGAGCAACTAAAGGGCGAACACGAAATTATTGCGACACATTCAACAGGGCCTAACTTTTTTACCATTGGGTAAAAATCAACCAAATTTTGCACACTTTCTCATTGATGTGTATTGTTTACATGCTGTCAAACTCGAAGTCGTGTTTTTCGATTCAACGAAAATGGAGGTGAACCAACGTGAGTCGAGAGAACAAATTCTTTCCAAACACCTGGAATTTCCTGACCTGTCGCACCGGCAGTTGGGAAAAATGTTGAACATTCACCATTCAACCGTCTCCAGAGTGTTGAAGCGGTTCCAGGAGCGGTTGACGTTGGACCACGGCAAAGGAGCTGGAAGAAAACCGGGACCGGAGAACAAAGAGACGGAGGGAAAGGTGAAGCGGATGATTAAAGCAAATCCCAACGTCTCAAGCCGTGATTTGGCTAAAAAGATCGGCATGTCGCAGAGCTACGTCCAGAATGCAAAGAAGAGAGCTGGACTACATACATACAAGGTACAGAACTTCCCAAACCGCGATGAGCGGCAACAATCGACTACTAAAACTCGGGCACGGAAGCTCTACGAGAAGATGCTAACAAAATATGGCTGCTGTGTGATGGACGACGAAACGTATAAAAAAGCCGATTTTAAGCAAATTCCGGGGTTGGAGTTTTTCACCGGCAAGAGCAAGTTCTATGTGGACGACAAATTTAAGAAGAAGAAAATGTCGAAGTTCGCCTCCAAATATCTCATTTGGCAGGCCATCTGCTCTTGCGGACTGAGGAGTGAGCCTTTCGTGACAAAGGGCACAGTAAATGGCGAGATCTACAAATCTGAGTGCCTCGAGAAGCGCCTTTTGCCGTTCTTGCAGCAGCACGACGAAGCTCCGCTATTTTGGCCAGATTTGGCATCATGCCACTATTCTAAAAGTGTCCTGGAGTGGTATGAGGCCAATTCTGTCCATTTTGTTCCAAAGGACATGAATCCGCCAAACTGTCCGGAGCTGCGCCCGGTGAAGCAGTACTGGGCAATGATGAAGCGGGAACTTCGGAAGAGCAAGAAGACAGTCAAAGACGAGAAGGACATGTTAAGAAAATGGAAAAAAACTGAGAAACTGGTACCGGATGCCACTGTAAAGACTTTGATGGAGGGCATCAAGCGAAAATGCGTTCAATTTTACACTCAAGGCTCCATCGATTAACTTTTCTTTTGATTTTTGAAGTAAATATATGTATAAAACTACCCTAAAATTTTGGTTTGATTCTAAACATTATAAGAAAATTGGCATGACATTTTCGGTGTCGCAATAATTTCGTGTTCGCCCTTTAGCCTGCAAAAATGGTGTTCGACGGGAATCCGGTTGGTACAAGACGACGTGGGGCGCAACGAGCAAGATGGTCAGACCAGGTGGAGCAGGACCTAGGGGGTACAAGGTGCCCAAGGGATGAGAGGAGCAGCCACGAATCGGGCATTATGGAGGGATATTGTGTATCAGGTTATGTTATAGTATTGTGACGTTATGCCATGTAAATAAATCAATATGATAATGTCAAAAGACGACAAATAAAATACTGAGAAACTTTGTCGAAGACGGCAACTCTCTACAACTAGTCTAGAATAATTTGTATACAATTCTGTTCACACATCGAAATCAAAACCTCCTTCCCTTTGTAGCAGATTCCCGGTTGCCAATGCACAGTGGTCCAGAATGCGAATTTAGCTGGAAAGATTTTCAGCCCAAGTTTGAAGTTTTGGAGCAAAATTTTCTTGAACAAAGTTATTTCTAAAAGTAAGGTCCTTCTTTTGGTGTCAATAAAAACTAGGGTGACCCGTATTTTCAGAGAAATCGAATTTCTAACTTTTTTATTTGGAGTAATAATGGTATTTTTTGTGGGGGGAGGTAGAAAAAAAATTTTTTGGTGTTTTTTAAATAAGGTGTATCTTAAATTGTTGTAGAATCTTTGGGAAGACAACTTTGCTGAAAAGTTTTAAATAAAAAAGTTAGAACAAAATAACTGATTTTTATAGGGACACCCTAAGACACGAAGGGAAAACTGCTCTAACTCGGACATTTTTAAAGCTACAGAAAAATTTATTCAATCAAAGTTACCTAAAATGGTTTAATCTACAACTTTTCCCAAGAATATATGCCATTATTACTGCAAATAAAAAAGTTAGAAATTCGATTTCTCTGAAAATACGGACCACCCTAGTTTTCATTCACACCAAAAGAAGGACCGTACTATTAGAAACAACTTTGTGGAAGAAAATTTTGCTCCAAAACTTCAAACTTAGGCTGAAAATGTATCTTTCCAGCTAAATTCGCATTCTGGACCACTGTGCAATGTTACTGGAATAAGATTTTTTCACCACCAATGCATTTTTGGGGGTAATAACTTTTCAAAGGGGGTGTGGGGAGGGGGTTGAAATTTTTTTTTTAGAAGGGGTGGAAACGGGTATATTGTGCCATTTTTTTTGTTGGGGTTTTTTTTTTTTAACGGGGGGGAGGGTAGGGGTGTTCCACCCTTTGTAGTTGTGTTTTGAAGGAGGGAGGAGTGTAAATTTGGGGGGTGGGGGGTGGGAGTAAGAGAAAAATTTGTAGGGTTTAAAAACCAGGGGAATTGAAAAAATTGGTTTTTCTCTAATTTTTTTTTTTAATTTTAATAAAAAAAAAAAAAAAAATGTTGGTGGAGGAGAAAAACTAGAGTTCTTTTGTTGTTTATTAGAGATCTGTTTAAAAAAAAATTATTGTATTTTTTTTGGTGGTGGGCGGTCTGCTTACAATCTACGCCCAAGTAACGATTTGGGTTTCATAAGGGTTCTATAGACTATGACATAGACTTGTAGAATGCTTCAAGACCTCGATAAAACTTGCAATGTTGCTTGGGCAGTGAAGTGAAAATGAAAGACGTAATGTGGAGAAGTATAATGAATCAAGAATTTCAAGAGTTGCTGGGAGAACTCTGCCAAAACGCAACCACCACACAAGTATTCTTTTTCTATTGGAATACTGAGTACATCCACTAAGTGTGTAACAGCCCATTCTCATCCAAACGGAAGCCCAGCACAACTCATCCACTCGACAAAACGTACTCGAATTAAATGCAAAATAATACGTAGTACTCGTAATTCCGCTGGGAGGTAATTGCATACCATAAATTACTTCATCAAATGGGCACCCTCATCATCACCATACGCAGTTTCGGAAAGCTGCTTTCGGTCGTCAAGCAAAAGTAAAATCAAAATAAAAGCCTTCAACGCTCACTTGTATTGGTGCCCACCACCACCCACCGTGAGTCGCCAGCCATGCCAAGAGCTTTCAAAGCTGTGTAGGTGCGGTAAACTTCTGAGCCTGCGTCATGTTCGCTTTCGCTTTCCGGCATCCTTGACGGCGGATCGACGCGATGGTAGTCGTATGGCGGCCACAGCAGACGGCTGCTACCGTCGTCAGCCATCGATGTCTCACGTGGTACAACCGATATTCCAGGAGCGTAAACGAGAGTGAATTTCTCGTAGACTTTTACTTTCGTTTGCTCTCACTCTCATGAAAAGTTCCAGGGAACAAAAAACACACACAAACTGTAGGCAGGTGTTGTGAAAGTGGGGTAAAATTCGCTTTCAAAAGGCCTCCAGACGAGGCGATCGTGGAGAAACCTCCACACAGCCGACGAGGTGGGTGTAAATGTGACGTAGTTTGAGAGCTATTTTCGACTGTGCTGACAATACCTTCACTGGCAACCCCCACTCTCATTAAAACTCGCTGCAGTACAATCAGCGAGCCTTGCGGGTCGCCGGTAAAAGTGTCGAGGAAAATTGTTACATAGGTTGAAACAGAACAGGGATATGACGTTGTATGAAATTATTTGGGTAGGGCTGTTTCCAACCATGTGATTTGGAGTGGAAAACAGGTTGGGCTACAATTTTCAGACGATGGCCTAATGCTATGCGTGAGAACCACTTCCAATTCCATAGTTGGAAATGGAAATACAATTATGTCTCATGAATAATTGATATCGGGATGGTCAGCTGGTGAATAGATTTTGATTTGATTCTCGAATAAATTGTCGATTCGAAAAATGAGATAAACGTGTGAAGTCAGTGAAGTTCGATGAAACGGCACAATATTTTTCCATTGGAACTCATTCCATCTCCTGCGAATCCACCTTTCAACAAATTTCATTTCTGCTCCTGCGGCAATCTAGCCGTGCACAAGAAAAGGCAACCCCTTTGCCTATCTGCCCGGAAAGTTCCAGTTACTGAATTGGGTCGTGCTGCAAAAAGTTCTCATTTTCATCCCCCGAATGTTTCCATCCCAACCTCATCGAACTCGGTCCCAGTTCTTTTCTGAATTGTGTAGTTTTATCGTCTTCCTTTGAGCTCCATTTATTGCAAATAGTCCTTTCTAGAGCAGTGGAGAAGCTTCCATTTTTTGCTATAACAACCACCACCGTAGCATCATCAGAAGGGAGTGAAAAATTCCTCGAATATTTCAGCAAAAGTCTATGTTTTTATTGATTTATGGATTTTCTTGTAAGGCTGGCTGAGGTCGCCCAGCACAGAAAAAGTTAAGTTTGCTCATAGCGGTAATTGCTGCTTTATACTCCTAACTTCCAAAAGAAGAAGCCGGTAGGGATCAGCAAATTGAATACCGAGAAAAAGCTCGGTGGTGGCTCATGGATCGAAGTTGTACCTGCTTAAGCTTCGACACGAAATACCGTTGGCTCCGCTGTTGTTGGTGGGCCAGGGTGATTGCCACATTGCCAGGAATTAATTTGATTCCAACCACTGAGCGATTATTCCTCCGAACAATGCCTGACAGTTCACGCGTTAGTTTCACCAGGCTGTGGTAGAGAATGAGAGACAGAGCCAGAGATGTACCACTATTGGTGGCGAGACGGTGTTTAATTAAAAATCATGGGACAGAAGTGGAAATGAAATTGAAGGAGCTAGAGATGAGAGGTTTATTGTACACCAACCGAGGTAATTAAAATATTTCATGGTGGATTCTCTAAAACCGAGGGATGGACGTGTACATTTTTTTAGCAAACATTAATCACATATAGGAAGAATCAAATTTGAGCAATACGATTCCAAACTTGAATACTATTCCATGTTCAATGTCTTCAAGTACAAGAAAGATGCATATTTTATAATTCAATTTTTGAAAATCTCAGAACCCCCTCCCCCTCGTAGACTTTGGAGAGACCCCCCCCCTCCACCCAGATAAGTCTACCTGGTTTATGAATAGCACCATAAGGTGCGCGAAAAGAACGCAACGCTGGTTAGGCGAAGAACATATCAATGGAAAAAGAAACCTTCAGAGGAACTAAAGGAGTTGCTGAGGTGGAAGAAAGTAGATCAACAAACTAAAAACTAACAACAAACTAACTGCCATGAAATACTAAGCAGAACTCATGAATATAGTTTTCTTATTTCAGATAAATCTTTGTCTCTCGGCTGCACCATCAGATAGATAGCTCAGTTGGTAAGAGTGCGGTTTACTAAGGTTCGATTCCCGGTCCGGTCGAAGGAATCTTCCGGTTTGTAAATTTTCTTGACTTCCCTTGGCATAGTGCTTGACACACAGTATGCAAATTCGTACATTGGCGTAGAAAGCTTTCAATTAATAGCTATGGAAGTGAGTCTATATTTAGGGGAGGCGAAAGCTCGTTGAAGAGAGCATAAAAGCCGTTAGAAGAAGTTGCCTCTCGGCTCGGTAGAGTTCTACTAGGCGAGTGAGCTTTACAGTGGTTCGCGAATTTCAAAATTGACTGTGCTGTTACAGTGTCACACAATTCAATCGTCAGTTTTAACCTCTAAATTGAGTAACAATACAGTTTAAAAGAATCATGTTATTTTCTGTGTTATTTAATGCACATACATGGGATGCTAGATTATGCATAAATTCATGAAAAATTCCATGTAAATTCATGTAAATTACTGTGAAGGATTGCAAACAATTTAGTTATTTATGCTTGCTTTGGCGATCCATTCAACGACGAGAAATTTTACGCGTCTGTTAAAATTCATTATTTTTTTAAGTGTATAATTTTGATATATTTAAGGCTAATTTGACTCAATTTTGCGTTAGAGCAATCCGCCATGAACCAAAAACATTGAGGTGGACACCACGGTATATTTGAATGCTTTCTCAGGGTACTGAAAGCATCTGGTTCAAAATCTTGAAACCAATCTTGCAAGAAATTGTAAGCAGATTTTACTAAGAAATATTAAGCTCAGAGCTATTGAAAATCTTAATTAGGGTCCAGCGCCTATTTTACTAAGTGTTTTGAGGGGTTTTCATGGAGTTGGAATCGAACAAGATTTCGTGATTTAAAATCGAATTTGGGGGCTAAAAACTGTGATGCGTTTCAGAAGCATACATACGACCTGAGGTGTCAAAATCAGGTGAAATAAAGAGATAGTAGGATAAGGAAGAACAGGGTGACCTCCACCCGTGCCTCTAGCCTCTTGGGGGGGGTACGTTTTTACAGTTTTACTTCGGGGAGGGGGCTATTGTGCATTTAGCATCCGCTTATGTCTAACTACTTAGGGCTTTGGTAGTCAGTTAATCCCTCTGGCCTGTCGCTAGTCGTTTTGCCACTTGTCCTGTAGCTCTAAGATAATCTGGGAGGCCGCCGTTTTTACTGCGTCCCAAGTGTCCTGTTCTTGACACATTCCCTGGACAAGATTGGCCGGTGTCGTGTCCCAACCGCTCACGGCCATCATGCCGTTCCTCGCGTCGTTGAAGCGAGGGCAAATGAAGAACACATGTCCCGCCGTTTCGTCCGCTTCCGCGCATACGGCTGAGGACTCGGTGTGGCCGATGCAGATACTGTCTGAAGCAGCCATGGCCCGACAGTATCTGTGTCAAGTGGAAGGTTGTTTCCCCATGACGCCGCTCGACCCATCCAGATATTTCTGGAATTAGTCGATGGGTCCACCGACCTTTGGTGGAACTATTCCACTCCCTCTGCCACCTGGCCATCGATGCAAGCTCCAGTTTCTTGGAACTCATCCATCTCTCCACATTGCCAATGGAGTGCGAGGCCGTTAGCTCCACCTCTTCGATGGATTCACCACATATCTCAGAGGTGATGTCGTCTGTAAACCCGACGATCTTCACCCCGTTCGGAAATTCAAGCCGTAGTACCTCATCGTACATCGTGTTCCATAGCATCGAACCTTGCGGTGATCTGAACACGTTTCTGGCCTACCTCTGTGTTGTACACCAGCACGCGATGGTTAATCTGTTAAGAATAACCCCTTTCGAGCACTTTGTCCGCTGTATCAACAGGCATATGGGTCTATATGCCGATGGGTCCCCTGGTGGCTCCCCTGCCTTTGGTAGCAGTACTAGAGTCTGGATTTTCCAGGCGTTCGGGAAGACGCCCTCTTCCAGACAATTTTGCATCGCCGCCCTGAACATTCCGGGCGCCAGTGAAATAGCCGTCTTGATGGCCAGGTTCAGTATACCGTCAGGTCCTGGCGCTTTGTTTACCTTCAGCGATTTGCCTATCGCAATGATTTCCTCGATTGTAACGGAAGAATAACCTGTCTGAAAGCCAGGTCAGCTCATGCTAGATTTACACTCATTAACACTCAAAACGCCAAACAATCATTCCTGTTTTAACTTCTTTTATATATACATGACACTTAGCTCTTTGACTTAGCACTTAGCTAAGATTTCTCAGAAATTAAACATCAATTCCTTAAACACATATCATCAAGATGTAGGCGAATGATTCTCCGGTCGGATGATGTGATTGTTTTCCGTGATTGATTATACACATAATCGAGGTATGCCTGTAATTGCATGTTCATGCATCTTGTGTTATTTCAACACCCTCTGCTGCAAAAGCATCGATTGTAACAATGAGCATCGCCGAAAGACGAAGCAATGATTTTGAACATGAAAACTCATGGGATGTTTT